>OX578154.1:102894461-103449461 GCA_951213105.1 Amaurobius ferox | reverse complement strand
AAGTGTTTTTACGTTTATTGAGGTAATGGTGAGTGTCTTGTTGGATGTGGTTTGAAGGTTTCGGCTACCGGGAGCGTTTCGCCATGGCAGTAAAGGCTTTAACCGGAGAGTTGGGGGTCGCTACTCCCCCCAGCCGTCACTTCGTAAATACTCTTTTAACATCTTTTTGGGTATATAGGTACTAATCCTTTTTGGGAGATTATATATATATATATATATATATATATATATATATATATATATATATGTATGCACTTTTATAGAGAGTATTAATAATAGTTTTAAAAACGTAGGGGTAAATATTGAAAGATTCTAACCTTAAAAATTCGTATAGTTTGTGTGATAAAAAACTTATGTGCACATTTTCTAACTTAGGGTGTAAAATGAATGGATTAATGCTGTTAGGAGTGATCTCCTTCCTCCCTTTAGGACTTTCCTGGGAAACTTCCCTAGAAATGGGGAAAGAACACATGAAGGGGACATGTATACTGATACTTCATAGTCGAGAATACATTACCTAAACATGTGATACTACATACTACCTAAACGGAGAATACATTTCTCAGGCAAAATAAAAACCTTTCAATTGTAGCTCATGCGCAAAATCGATTTTTACGCTTGTATGTGTTTTGTTCCATAAATATTTCGGTACACTCTATTATTTTCTTCCCACTCACCCCGCTGAGCGATTGTGTGCCATTAGCGGCATAATTAAGGGTTGCGACAATTGCAGTTTTGCGTATATCATCAGTTCAGTTAGCTTCCTGGGTGGGAGGACGTAGCAAATACAGAACCATCCTGTTTTGACGCCCATTAAAATGTATGGGTCCAGAATTAACAGGAGGGTCGGATATCCCCTGAAAGGAGTTGAGTGAAAATGTATTTGAAGTCCGTACATGATGGATACCTTTAAGTGTATCTTTAGAATTAAATAATTCACTTGAAATAATTTTTTGTGCTTCGGGTTCGTGATTGAATTGAATGTAAAAAAAATGTTTTTCGTGGATTGTAGTTAGAGGTTAAAATTTGATGTGAGCAACTTTTCCTACAGACTCAAAATCATTTTTTTTAAGCTTATCAGTTAGTATTTAAGCCTCTCAAAGACAGGGAAACTAACACTCTTAAAAAGACGGGGAATCTTACAGTCTTAAAAAGACAGGAAAACTAACACTTTCAAAAAGATAAGAGTATGTGTTTCCCTGTCTTTTCTCTTAACAAGATAGGGAAATGACAAACTTTTAAAAGACTTTTAAAAGACAGGGAGAAAAAGGCAGGGAAACTAACACTCTTAAAAATACAGGAGAAAAGACAGGGAATCACACACTTTGAAAAAGACAAGAAAAAGACATGGAAACTAACACTCTTAAAAAGACAGGGAAACACACACTTTTAAAAAGACAAGAAAAGACAGAGAAAGTAACACTTTTAAAAATATATGAAAAAAGACATAGAAATTGACACTCTAAAAAAAACAGGGAAATTAACATTCTTAAAAAGACAGGGAAACTAACACTTTTAAAAAGACAGGGAAACTAACATTCTTAAAAAGACAGTAAAAACGACTGGGAAACACACACTCTTCAAAAGACAGGGGAACTAACACTCCTAAAATGACAGGGAAATTAACACTCTTAAAAAGATAGGGAGAATAAGACAGGAAAACTAACACATCTTAAGCTGCATTTTTAAATGTATTTTATTTTGTTTAACAATGTATTTTGCTTTTGCCTCGAAAATAGTCTTTAGTAAGACTTTCGGACCTCCTGCACTTTGACCGGAGAAATTAAAAATCCCATTTAGTTCGGGTTTGTGGTTAATACTATAAGTGTGCAAAGACTCGGCTTTTAGGCTATCTCGGGGGCTTCTGGAGCAACTGGAAAGATTTTTACGAACCCTCCATTTTCTCTATTGCCTCAGGGGAAATCGAAATATCGACTCTTTTAAGATCTGTCTAGTGGTTGCTATTGTAAGTTCTCAACGATTCAACCTTCTAGGTCAATGAGGACTTCTGAAGAGTCTTTTTGGAAAGTCTCTTCCATTTCCTACACCTCTGACAGTTAATAAAACTCCAATAGTGAGCTTCCCTCTTAAATTTATAAAAGAGAAAAATTTTAAGACGAGTTACGGCTCATGGCAAGTTATGATATATATATATATATATATATATATATATATATATATATATATATATAAAATATAAATATATAGAAATTGAAAAATCGGAAATAAAAATGTTTTAGTAACTTTTGCGCAAGGCAGCATGAGGGTACCAAACACTATATATATAGAAAAATTGAAATATAAAAAGTGAAAAAAACATGTAAAAAACATGTAAAAAAGGAAGGATGGCTCGGCAAAAAGCTTACATTATGGCGGTAAGGGGTTGTGACCTTACTCCCCAGTTCAACGAGCTCGTCAAAATCGCCGCGGCATTTTCACTCCTGGTCGCCAGCCCTGGCCCAAGCCAACCTCCGGAGTGACTTTGAAATCATCACGAGACCTGGATAGAGAAGTGTACGAGAGCCATATCACCACAAATAAAGCCAACTGAATTGCCGACTCAAATGAAATGTAGTTCCAGCCGCGGTCCTGTGATCACAGTGCGGTCCTGTCATATGGAGGGTTCGATGATTTTGTCTCTAATTGAACTCAAAAAATACTTAAGTCTTACACCATATGCAAAATTGTTTCTGTATAAATTATCAATATTTTTGATCATAAAGGAAATTGGATATTTATTAAAAAATGCTTGTTTTAAAAATTCTTGATCAAAATTGATACGTAAATGTTCCTCTTTGATAGTTCTTTTTATTCTGATTAAACCTCCCAAGAAAACATTGCGAAACACATTCAAATGTATGTTGGAGTTCCAATGTATAATTCCAATAATAGGTAGTTTAAATTGTTTTCTTTTATCATAGATGGTGAATATGAGAGGGATTGGAATATCAACTATAGTCAAATCCCTCTCATATTCACCATCTATGATAAAAGAAAACAATTTAAACTACCTATTATTGGAATTATACATTGGAACTCCAACATACATTTGAATGTGTTTCGCAATGTTTTCTTGGGAGGTTTAATCAGAATAAAAAGAACTATCAAAGAGGAACATTTACGTATCAATTTTGATCAAGAATTTTTAAAACAAGCATTTTTTAATAAATATCCAATTTCCTTTATGATCAAAAATATTGATAATTTATACAGAAACAATTTTGCATATGGTGTAAGACTTAAGTATATTTTGAGTTCAATTAGAGACAAAATCATCGAACCCTCCATATGACATGACCGCACTGTGATCACAGGACCGCGGCTGGAACTACATTTCATTTGAGTCGGCAATTCAGTTGGCTTTATTTGTGGTGATATGGCTCTCGTACACATCTCTATCCAGGTCTCGTGATGATTTCAAAGTCACTCCGGAGGTTGGCTTGGGCCAGGGCTGGCGACCAGGAGTGAAAATGCCGCGGCGATTTTGACGAGCTCGTTGAACTGGGGAGTAAGGTCACAACCCCTTACCGCCATAATGTAAGCTTTTTGCCGAGCCATCCTTCCTTTTTTACATGTTTTTTTCACTTTTTATATTTCAATTTTTCTATATATATATATATATATATATATATACACTACGTGACAGTGAAAATGAAACACCAAGAAGGAGTGGGCAGAAAGTGATGAAAATCGGCAAACAGAGAGAGACAACAACGAACAATAAGTGATGTTTATTGCAACATGATACACCTATACGCTGAGCGATAACACCGTCTGATCAGTAGGTTGTAGGACCACCGCGAGCGGCGATACAGGCAGCAACACCTCTAGTTACAGAGTAAATGAGCGGGCGGATGGTGTCCTGAGGGATGGCTGCCCATTCTCTGTCAACCATTTGCCAGAGTTCGTCTTCTAAACGCGGCTGTGCCGTCCACGTGGCTCTATCCCGACACCATTGCAAACAAAGGCGTCTGTGCTGTTGGGTCAATGGCAGTCTTCTTAATGGGCGCCATGAGTGCAGATCGCCGGTGACAAATCGGCGGATAATGATCCTGGTCGATATGGGGGTATCAAGGGTGTTCTGCACATGCTGTAAAAGGGCGATGGAAGTGGCCTGAGGGCCGCTAACGCTTACTGACGTCGCTCTGGTCATACTGGCACCCCTCAAACGTACCACATCCCCTTGTTCAAACCATTTTTGCCACAGCCGGTGCATCGTGGACGCATGTAGGTGGCTGTTTGTTGAAATTTGACGTATGGATCAACCTGCCCTTTTGAGTCCGATCACCATACCCCTCGTCAAATCGTCTGCCTGCCTGCTGGAACTGCTTCGGTTGACGGCGGCCTGGCATTCTATGCTATTATACGTTTACTCTGAGACAAAAAAAAATTCAAAATGATTTCCCTGGCAGACAGAGCATCGCGACTATTGCCGATTCTGCATGTTCCTTCCCTTATATCTCACTCAAAGTGCACCGGACAGCTGCGCTTTTCGCATCATTTACGTAACTCGGTGAGCTGCGTCTACCCTGCAATTTATATATTTTTTCTGCCCACTCCTTGGTGTTATTTTCACTCTCATGTACTGTATATATATATATATATATATATATATATATATATATATATATATATATATATATATATATATATATATATATATATATATATATATAATTGAATAATTTTTATTTTGCTTGAAATATAGATACCTGAGATTTGTCATTAATAGAAAATGTTCTGTATAGCAAAAGTGAAATGAAGATATATAAAATGAACTTCTATAAATTTAGCATAAAAAAGGTTCGATTTGATATCTGATGACGAATTGATTACAAAATCGCAAAAAACTAAACAGTATAAAATGAAATATATAAAGGAAAATTTATATAAGTTACACAGTTTTATTAAAATTAACCAAAACGGTAAAAAAAACTAATTTTTAGCTATCACAGCATTCTTAGTCATAAGTGACACAAAATAAAATCGAGGTGCGCCGCCGCCCATGAAAGAATTGTGTTTGAATATGTACATAATTTTAAGGAACAATGGAAGTGACAACAATGGAAATGACATATGGATAATTACTTTCAATTCATTTAAATTTCTATTTGACAATTTTGATTTAAAAGTTCATCATTCTTTTAGCCATTTCTATGTTATCACTTCTACTGTTCCTTAAAATTCTGTTAATGTTCAAATGTAATCCTTTTATGGGCGCCTCACGATTTTGTTTGTAGTCTCATATGACCAAGAATCATCCTTCCTATAACACGATTAATTCATACCGCGTTATAAGAAACTCAGATTAGTGCAAATCAGATTAATTCGTACCGTGCTATATGGAAACCGCATTATAAGAAACTCAGAATCAGTACAAAACAAAACAATTCGTACCCCGTTATACGGAAACTAATGATCACTAACTCATAATCATTGCCATAGTAATGCTGTATATTTCTGCATTTACATGGAATTTTTCTGATAACTGAAATTGAAAAATGGCGATGTACGAGAATGAGAAAACAGGAGAATTCCCCATTCATTTCAACCGTAAAAGTGTAATAGAAAAATTCTTGCTATAGGGAAACTGCTTAAGCTAATTGAGTTGTATTGAGTAGAGAGTTGAGCTAATTGAGTAGCGAAGCCGCGTTATCAGACTACCGCGTTATACAAATACCGCGTTATGGGAGGGCTATCAGGGAAATCGCTTTATGAGAGTATCTCGTTATAGGAGGGTTGACTGTATAGCTAAAATTTTTTTCTTTTTACTTTTTAGTTCATTTTACTAAAACCGTGTAACTTAAAAGTTTTGTTTTATGCATTTTATTATCGTTCAACTTCTTCAAGTTTTAATTGAAGGATTTATGTAATATTTATGTCATTTGTTTCTCCACTATTTAAACCTTTTTAGCTTATGTGAGATCAGAAATGTGTGTGCAGGGTGATTATAATTAAAGTTGCGATTTTAAAACGCTGTAAAGTAAGAACTACTGGTCAGAATGACCTGGAATTTGACCTGAGTATACGTGAAGCAATGGAATTTTGTTTGGCGAAAAAAAATTACTTCAAAAATGTACCGATAGATGGCAATGTACGAATCCAACATGGAATTTGCTTGACAAAAAACGAAAAAAATTAGCGGCTAGGTCTTTTTTCGGAAGCACACCTCTAATCTGGAGGTATGCTAATTAAGACTGTGCATGCGCACCGCACATTACAGTTGCGATAAAAACGAGGAGCACATGCAGTTCTCTGGATATCACAACTTTTATGCAAGATGGCGCTCCTCCGCACGTTGCAACACCAGTGAAGCAGCTCCTGAATATCCATTTCGGAAATGCCAGGATTATCAGCCTCATTTGCCAACAGTCTGGCGATGCCACGTTCACCTGACCTTAATCCTTGCGACTTCCGGCTTTGGGGGCACAAGAAGGTGCTGTACAGTGGTCGGATTGCGAACTTAGCTGACTTAAAAGCACGCATTACTCACCACATCCACAGCATCACCTCTGATACACTCCGACCTGTTGTGGAACATGCTGTTTTGCTCTTCCAACTCGTAGCCGAGCACGATGAACAGCATTCTGAAAATTTTTTGCGTATATCGTAAGTGTTGGTTCATGTTTACGTGATGCTTCAATAAATTATTAAATTAAGTGATACTGATTAAATTGTCGTTTTCTTTAGTTGATTATTGGTTTCTTTCGGCTAACAACGCCTCGTGTTTAGTAAATACAGCGCCATCTATCGATAAATTTATGAAGTATTTTTTTTCCTTCGCCAAACAATATTCTATTGCTTCACGTATACTTATGTCAAATTTCAGGTTATTCTGACCAGTGGCTCTTACTTTACAGCGTTTTAAAATCGCAACTTTAATTATAATCACCCTGTAGATCTCACACTTGTTTTGGTGAGGCAGTTTTACGTACATTATTTATTGTGTCTCAAACATCGGACAATACCTCCAGTCTGAATGACGCCAGGGTTTACAGCACGTGAACCCAAAGGTCAGATAAAACCATAAATTCAGGGGTGTCAAGACAGAGGGGGTCGAATGATCTCGTAAGAAAATAGAAGTAACGACATTGGATAAAAGGTTAACCAGTGAGGAAGGTTTCATGTTGCGTCATCCTGAATGCTGCAAATGAGAGCAAAGTGGGAGTAACTGTCCTGGGGCAAAAAGAACCACAACCTATGACTTAAGAACGACCCTATGACAGAACGACGATTTTAAGAAATACTTGCTCGACATGATGACAAGAACGATGATGATACTCAGTTAAAAAATAATACGTATGACTTGGCAAGAAACGGTCGTGAGTGTTCAGTTTTATTAATACTGGTCTCACATGGTCTCTCCACCAGAATAATTAAAAATCTGATGTGAGCAACACATGACTTTCCTTATATAATATAATGAATTTATTACTTTTACAGTAAAAAAAATAGGTTTTTTTTATAGTAGATACTAATATTCTTTCCAAGATATTGAATTTTCGACAATTAGTCATCATTTTCATTGATTTAGCGTCATTTTTATCCATTTGGCGAGATTTTCGTTAATTTGGCAACATTTCAAAAGATCGCCAAGTTGGCAACATTCCGCCAAAATCTCGCCAAGCGTTATGCACTAAGAAACAAGTTATTCTTACAGCAGATAAATGACTATTGGCGTTCAAATACAAAAGTATCTTTTCTCATGAATTGAACGAGCTAGATCCACGAGAATGATGTCACCCAATTTATCGCATGGTATTGCATATGAAAAGTGAACATGTTTCTCAATAGGAAATATTTTTTTTATTTTATATGATTTTTTGATAATTTTTTTGAAAAATGTACCATATCTCGAAAACGGTTCATGTTAGCGTTCTAAAATTTATGTCAATCGTTTTCTAATGAAAAATTACATAAGAAATGTCTATTTGTGTAACTTTATTAGTAGTTTTGATTTTTTGACGATTTTTTCAAAATTTCATTCGAAAATTTAGGTGGGTTCTGAACATTTGATTGCGTAGAAAACAATAGGCTTCCAGTGTTTATGGATTGTGATTTTTGTTCCAAATTTGGTTCGAATCGGTCCATTCGTTCGTCAGTTATCGTCTCCACAGACTCATTGACACACACACAGACAGACATCACTTCAAAAATGTTTGATTCGTGATCAGGGATGCTTGAAAGGTGCTCTCCCGTCGAAAACTCGAATTCGAATTTTCGACCCCGTCACAATACTTTCCTTATACATTATGTATATAAGGAAAGTAATAATAAGAATAATTGTTGTAATTAAATAATTGAGTTTGTTATGTTGTTAATAAATGTTTTATTGTTAAAGTTAAAATGGTGCAGTCAATTTAGTATTATATTAAATAATATTCTTTTACAGAACCCACGCGAAAGATAAATAATTGGAGGGTTAATAGCGGCACACATCACACGAATAATAATGAGTTCCGCCAATACGAGCAATTTACGGCCTTGTTAAGATAATATGTGTATATATGTTAATAAAAATTAATCTAAAAGTTTAACTTTAAGTAAGTTTCTTTTTAAAATGTGCACCACAGCTTAATATAAATAATATCCATTTTTTCAAACCTTTTCTGTCCGGGACGCCCTTAATCAGCATGAAGGACCAACAGACGGAATAAATATTTCAAACCAGTACCCATGCCAGTCCGCTTCATCAATATTTCTAGATGATTCATGCCTGCCAGAATGAATTTCTCTACATTGTACTTGAACAAGTGCAGACGACGCTTCATTGCTATTGTTCTTTATTAGGAATATGTGTAATTCGGTAACTGAAAGAAATATGTGTGGCTGATTTTGATCTTATGTTAAGAGTCATAACTTAATTTGCAACATTCATGATAAGAATTATACGAAGTTATGTTAGCTTTCCATCTCAAGTTTTTTCTTTTTTTATAAATTTAATAATGTTCGATAATTTGATATTTTTCTTTGATAAATTTATTTGAAAATATGCAATATCTCGAAAACGGTCCATGCTAGCGTTTTAGAGTTTGTGTTATCCGTTTTAAAGTTAACATTTTATGTATAAAATGATTATTTCTTCAGTATTGAAAAGGTTTTGATTTTTTCAGTGATTATTCAAAAAATCATCAGTAAATCGTGCAATAACAGTTCATGCTAGCATTTTAAAAATTGTATTATTCGTTTCATAATAAAAAATGAAGTCTGTAATGATTATTTATTTATAATTAGTAATAGTCCTGAATTTTTTTTATAATTTTTTCAAAAAATCATTTAAAAATTGGAAGGGGGTCTTCCGAACTCTTGATTACATCAGAAATCAACAGTGTTCCAGTATTCACTGATTGTTAATAATACCAAATTATTTTGGAAACGATTTGTTCTTGAGATATCGCGTCCACAAGTTCACGGACACACACACTAACACATACATACATTAACATACATACACACTACACTGTAAAACATTCTGCAACTTTTGCTCATATTTTTCAAATACTTTGTCGATAATTTCGACAAACTGATAAGGAAAGTAACAATTACAGGCGTTCATGGAAATTCCAGCTTTATTTCTGAAATATTCAGCTAATTATCGTTTATCGAAGCGTTATTTTTGTAGTTTATATATATATATATTATCATAACTATCAGGGACCTTGCTCCCCATTAAGGAAAGCTGATTACTCTGAAATTTTCAGTAACATGTTTGCAAATGTTTTAAGTATTTCGAGTTCAGGGATGATTAAATCGTACTCTTTCATCAAAAACTTGAATTCGTATTTTCGACCCCGTCATTATATTTTCTCGATGCTCCCTAGTTAATCATTTCTTTGCCGATGTTTATTTTGAGAAATCTTCAATTAAAGCTCTTGCAAGTAAAATAAATCTCCCCTTTCAAACACAGGTATTCAGATAGCAGTGATATCATATATTTCTGCGAATCACTTTGATTTCATTTATGCAAAATGCACTGTCTCTTTAATTAAATACTTATTTCTAAAAATTTGAATTAATTTATCATTTCAGAAAGAAACGCATTTAAGTTAATAACCTCATTTGTCAAAACCTTATGCTAAAATCCGAGAATTATGCAAAATAGAAAAAAAAAAAAAGAAAGTTAATACATAACTTTCCTCTTAACCGCGTTTCATCAAAAGAGCTTAGCGTCTTTTTTCACAACTTTCTAGCACAGCATTCACAGCAAAAAGCCTCCATATTACAAAGTGATCATAAATCAATCTGACCAGAACCACGTGATAAATTCTATGTATCATTAAGTTTGCGTGTTTCTTACTAGTAAGTAAGGATGCGATAATTATCTTTATTCATGGCATATTAGGAGAATGAAGAATAATTCCGGCAGTATTGATCAAATAACAAGAGTTCGCTATTCCTTTGTTGCGCAATTTCATGTAAAAAGTTTTTCTCGTAAAGTTTTATTATAAATCGGACGATCGTAAAATTTCAGTTTAAAAATCTCATTTTGGAGTATAAAAGCTCTGGTGTGGACACCATAACTTTCCCTTCATGTCGTTATCATTTTATCTATTCGACCAGAGGTCGGCAAACTTTTGAGACGGAAGAGCTGCCTCTCGCAACAATTTAAAAATTATTCGAGAGCCATAAATATATTTTTACAAATAAGAAAAATGTGGAATAATATTATAACAAGTTATAATAATTATTATATCTATATATATAAAGAAGAAAAGTGTGTATGTATGTATGATCCACCATAACTGGAGAACGGCTGAATCGAATTTCATAAAATTTGTCTTTGTAGTCTTGAAATCGCCCCACTTAAAACATAGGTCATGTTTCGAGTTTCTACGACCAGTGGTTCTCGAGATATTAGTGAAAAACGACACTTTTCCCTAGGAGTTCTACTCTCTTACTCCATGATTCTCTACGGAAAAGGTTGGACATATATATATATTGTTGGTTTAAAACGTGAAAGTCAATTAAATCTCTCTGAGTTTTGTGGGAGTTTATTGAACGTATTAGACATTTTTGAAAATCGCAGGTTTGAGATATGAGTTCTACTCTCTAACTCCATGATTCACAACGAAAAAGGTTGGACATTGTTGGTTTAAAACGTGAAAGTCAATTAAATCTCTGAGTTTTGTGGGAGTTTATTGAACGTATTAGACACTTTTGAAAATCGCATGTTTGAGATATGAATTTAAATGGAAACAATCATCACCATGGTTTATTTCTCACAGGCTTACTCAACAACGAAAAGTATTAAGAAATCACAAGAAAGATCAATCATGCATAAAGCAATGATTATGAAACACTTTCCAACTTTAATTTTATTTAAGCATCTCTAAAATGCGATGCATTCAGCGGTAATATACCACAATCGGCCCTATATGTTCCGGTGTAATTTTTATCATAGTTTTGCATGGTAAATCCCGAACAACGCCGGGTAATCGCTGCTAATTCTTATTAAATGAAGAAAAAAATTACACAAAACTGCTCTCAATGGATTTAATCAGTGTGAGCATTGTGTTTGCATTTCCTTAGAAATTTTCTGTATGTCCGGTTTGTAACTGGTCGTATTCACTTTAAGGCACAATTCCAAGTTGGCATCAGTAATTTGGCTCTTCAATTTACATTTAATGAAACTCATGTTAGAAAAAGATTGCTCACATAAATACGTAGATCCTAAGATACTGAGAAATACCAAATGCAATTTTTTTCAACTCATGATATGAGTCCTGAAAACTATTCCAAGTATTGAAAATCATTGGATCTGCCCTTTGTAGGTCTTTTACAGCAGTCTGCTTGTGCTGTGAAATCAGGCTGCTATTTTCTTTTTCCAGTTCTTCTATTTCAGTACCAAGACATATTTGGAGCTTCATAAGTCTTTGCTTTCCAAGTCCAGCAATTGTATTTCAAAATTAGCCGTGTTAATATCAAACGAAGAAGAATGTCATTCCTTCACATCGTTATTAAGAAGATTTGTAATAAAAGCTAGAGTCGCCCGCATTGGTATTAAGAGGATTTGTAATAAAAGCTAGTGTCGCTCACATTAGCAATAAGAGGATTTGTAATAAAGGCTAGAGTCGTCGCTCACATTGACATTAAGAGGATTTATAATAAAAGCTAGAGTAGCTCACATTGGCATTAAGAGAATTTGTAGTAAAAGCTAGAGTAGCTTTATCATTTCTGAATTCCTGAAACCTCTGGAGAAAATATTCACTCATGTTTAAAACTGCTGTTTTAAAACTGTTGTATTATTTGTTTCCGATCGGGCAACTGGATTTCTTCATCCTACAAGATAGCTGGATATGTTATTTTAAACAGTTTAAACCCCATTACTACAATGTTATTGACATTCGATTAAAGTCAAGTAAATTGAAATAGTGCACTTTTGTCGATTTTGATGGATAATAAGCACTTCTTATTCATATTTACTTGTCAAATTTACATCAAATTGTGGGCCATTGAGAAATATCATGCGAATTAACTTGTGTCTGACAAACAAGTTGTCAAAATGCAAAACTATTGCATAGAGTGTCTTTTCTTGAAAGTGGAACATGCTCGATGAACGAGAATGGTACGAACAGAGCTGTCAAACAATATTACATATGGAAAGCGAACTTATCATTCGAATAACGAATTATACCTGTAAAATAATTATCTACACCATATAATCAAGTGAAATAAATAATCAATTAAAATTCAGAGACGTTATCGTTGGACAATGCGCAATAAAATGGACATAGCAAGCATGCTTTTGTGTAACCACTTTCAGAATGAACTTGGCTTGCAAAACATTAGGATACACCAAATATTCAAATTACAAACAAAAAACTGCTAAGTTTAAAAACTACTCATCAGACCATATACACATCAGTTAAAGGGGAGCATAGCACGAGAAATATTTATTCGACTACATTCAGCAACGAACTTTGCTTGTAAAAAAAAAATAATAATTTGCACTACACATACAACAGAAATTCAAAAATTTTTGCGATGTTTTGTAGGAATTATCGGAGAATGTATATTGTTAAACAGGGCAGAACCAGAACTCGCGAATTTTTTCCAGATCATGTTCAACAGCGAACTCTGTCTGTAAAATATTAATTTACACCATATATTCAAATTATAAGAAATCTATAATGTTTCAGAGGGGATCACTGGGGAAAATATATTAAGAGGCGCTTAGTGCGTGCAGTTTTTATCCACTCAAGTTCAGCAACGAGTTCGACCTTCATAACGTTATTTTATGCCATATTAAAAATTATCTAAAGATTTATAAGAGCTATCGTCAGTTAAATCATGCGGACAGACAGTAGAAAATCATGTCCAAAGTAAAACGTCTTGTCACTTCGCTTCTTCGTGTCAATTATTATTTGCCGAGAAAGATATTTTGATAAGCAACATTCTTATGCTGGGGTGAAAGTATTTGTATTGTCTTCTAGAAACAAATCATGGGAAATAATTACTTTACTCTTATTCTATAGCGGAATTCTTATCCTGGAGTCTTGCATATTATCAGAATTTGCATAACATGGAATAATTTAAATTTGTTCTTCCCCCACTCCTTTGCTTCAATTCCTTCTGGTTAAATAAAATAGCATAGAAATTTGCTGTAAATAAATATCTAAAATTCAATTGCAAAAGCAATATGATTTATATGTCAGTAGAATTAATTATTTACAAGCGTACAGAAATCGGAGATCGTTTTTAAAATTAGAAGCGCCGGGAAATAAAAATTAGATTTCCCTTTCCCAGTTTATTATTATTGGTAATGACACTAACTCACCGCCAATTACTTTAATGCTAGCCAAATACAACAGTCATGGACACTTCTATTAAATTGCAAAAGATAAACAATTTTATCTCAAGGATCGCATTTTCATTACAGTTAACAGCATTCATGGACTGGTTTCGCGCGTATGGGTTGATCAGCATTGAATAGCAACTTACAATAGTTGCAAGAAAATTTGCTACGAGCCACAATTTTGTGACATCTCTATAACAGTGATTTCCAAAGATTTTTATTTTTGTTTAGAGGATTCTTTGAAATATTTCGTAAAATTTTTTTCGAAACCCTTACCTGACTGATACCTATTAGGTTCGATAGGGGTAAATTACGAAATAGACGTTTGAGTCTCAGTAGGATTAATAAATATTATTTAACTCATATTTGCAAGAATATTTATTGTTTATTTCTAACTATGAATTACTGTTGATAAAATATGACAAACATTTTCACCTTAAACCTGGCTTACTGGTTACAAACAAATATTGTGTATATATTTTGTAATGATTTTGTGTTAATAATTTTAATTTTGTTTTCAATTACAAAAATCTGATGTGGGCAGTACATGACTTTGCCTGCAGACTGATATTCACGGTCTCTTTATTTCTTCAATAATTCGTTATATTGAGTTTAATTACACAAAATAACACTCATAATTATTTAAAATTACACTGAATTGGCACTTTTGATTCAATTTTCGTTAACTGGACTTATTTTCAAAGGTGGCGAAAAAACTAAAATATCTCGAGAACGGCTAGTCCTATTCTTCGCATCGTTAAAAATTACGTATAAAACAAGCATTTAGTTGATATATTTGAGTACATGTAGTCTTTCATTTTAGATTTTTGCTAGCCATTTCGTAAAAAAAGGCAGGTTTTACTTTTCCAAATCGTGTCAAAATCTAATCGGCACCAGGGTATCTCACAAGTGACTTATTTACTAAATTTTGTGAAATTTGGTTAATTAGGCTTTTAGCTAGAGTGGATACATCGATTTTAGCGGGTCATTTCGCAAAAAAAAAGACTGGTTATTTATTTCCGAATCGTACCAAAATCTAATCAGCACCAGGGTCGCACACAAGTGACGTACCTACTAAATTTTATGAAATTTGGTCTGTTTTGAGTTAGAGTGGATACATACATTGCACAGATAGACAGACAGACACACACACACACGCACAGATGTCATGCTAAAAATAAATTTTTCGTGTTTAGAGGTCCCAAAACGTGTTGAAAACTCGAGTTGCGATTTTCGACATGATTCCAATAATTTCCCTATACATTACCATGCATTACAGGGAAAGTAACAAGTGAAAGCAAAACATGTAGCTTTTTTAAGAACTAGGGGGCTACGCTACTTGTTCGCTGACGCTTACCAACCCCCGCAAGGCTTCACCTTCTATTCACTGGTCATTCCTAGGAGTGTTTTGATTCTATGTTAATGAGAAATGCTGTTGCATGATGATACACTTCACCCTCTGAATCTTTACCAATGCAAGCACCTAAGGTTGAAAGTTAGAAATTTCTATCCGATTGTAACCAAAATATGAGACGACATATGGCAATGCATTTTAAATCATCATGTCAAATTGCAAATCATTTGATGTCATAGGTTCGACGCTAGCCTTGACAGAACATTTCTTTATTTTAAATGGATTTGGCCAGCGGCTGCACAAAGTTTTTTTATTAAATATAGATAGATATCTCAAGGCATTATTTACAAAAATTCAATTGAGATTATCCGGGACATGTATCAATTCGGTTTATGCCCACACCCACATCTGTTGCCACGCCCACATCCTATATTGACAAAGGAAAAATATGGAAATTGAAACAACTTTTCGGTGTGGTGTTGGAACTAATTCTGCCGTTTTATATTTTATTTATAGACCGACATGGCATAGGTAATTTTTTTTTTATTTCAACCATTTGGATAGCCATAAGTTAAGCTCAAAACGGATAACATTATTCTATCTCCCAGCAAAATACCAGTTTGTGAAAAATTAAAGTGAAATATTTTTGAGTACCATCAATATAAATCAATAATATTTATAAAATAAATTTTATATAAAAAATGATGTTGCTTAACTAGCGAGTTGGACATAATAATCTTGAAAAATTCTAGAAAGCTGCGAACGAATAAGGTCCCAGCAAATTAAAATAGGAAGAATACATAACCGCGCAATCTATCGATTTTAAGATAGAAGGTTGCGCGGAATGAAAATCCAGTGTGTGGGGTTGCTTAAAATTATGTCAACATTAGAGCAATTGATCCTTTTTATGCAAAGACTTTTAGTCAAACTACAAAAATGTTGTCATTACTTCATTTAGTCAACCTAAAGAAAAGTTTGGTTCTTTAAATTTCAAATTTAAGATGAAATAAATTGTCAAACGTCCCGACTTACTTTACGAAACTATTAAAGAAAAGGCGGGTTCATTATCCAAATTATCCCAAATTGTACCAAAATCTAATCAGCACCAGGGATATTCACAAGTGTTTACTTACCTACTAAATTTTATGAAATTTGGTCAATCCATTTTTCATTTAGAGTGGATACATACATTATAAAGACAGACAAACACACAAAGACACAGACACATACACACACAGACGTCACGCTAAAAACAGGTGTTTCGTGTTCTAGAGGTCCCAAAGCATATAGATTGGTCGAAAAGTCGAGTTGCGATTTTCGACACGATTCCAATACTTTTCCCTATGCATTACCATGTATTACAGGGAAAGTAAATACGTTACCATGTATTGCTGGGAGAGTAAGAAAAACTCATATTCAGCTTTACATGATTAGTTAGGGTCTTAAAGATTTTAAAAACGAACACAATTTATGGTGAATTTCAGGACAGGCTCAAAAAGGTGTAAAACTTAAAGAACTAAAAGGTATCACAAAAAACAACGACATGCCCAATTTTATGTTGCTATAATTAATGCAACCTGGATAGTTAGGCAGTAACGTCGACAGAAAAGAAAAAAAAATGGAGGAGGGGGGGGTAACCTTGGTAACCAAATTAACCCTTTCCAAAATGTCATTTCTAAGAACTTGATTGAGTTCATGGGGAAGTATGACCCTGTCCCCCCCTTTCTGACGCCACTGTAGTTAGGGTCTCAAAGATTTCAAATGCTATACACACACACACACATAGACACATACACACATGCAGAAACTCCGTTTGAAATTAAATAAAATGCAAAGAGGCACGCGGAGTTCTAATGTTCCCGAGTCTTGACAACTGCTCAGTTGACAACAGCAACTGGCAAATGTCTGTGTTTGTGTGTGCGTATTTGTATGCAATGTCTGTATCCACTCTAATTCAAGAGCTAATCGACTAATTTCATAAAATTTTATAGGTAAGTTTCACTTGTGGGTGACTCTGGTCCTGATTAGATGACGATTCGGAATAAAGGAACCTGCCTTTTTTACCGAAATGGCCCGCAAAAATCGTACGTATTTACTCCAGCTAAAAAACTAATTGACTAAATTTCACAAAATTTATTAGATAAGTCAGTTACGGGTTACTTTGGTGCTGACTAGATTTTGGTACAATTTTGGAGGAAAAAACCCTGTTTCTTTTGCAAAAAGGCTCAAATGTGTGCTATATGTGCTGAAATGTGTCAATTAAATGCTTGTTCTATACCTAAATTTTGACAATGAAAATAATAAGATCAACCCCATTACTCTAGGATTCTGCTCTCAAGATTTTTTAAATTTGTTTGCATTTTTACTACGTTGCTTCTAAAAATATGTCCAGTTACCAAATGAAAACGAAAATTGAATTAAAAGTGCAAATTCAGTGTAATGTCAAATAATTATGCGTGCAATTAAACTGAATTTAATGAATTATTAAAAAATAAAGAGGGAATGAATTTGAGTCTGTAGTGAAAGTCATGTGCTGCCCACATACAATTTTTGCTTCAAGGAAATGTTAGAAAGTAATATGCTTATTTAAATTTATAACAGCAAAAATGCTATTACTTTTTAGATCTAGTAATAAGAAAGCGCTAATTGGAGTTGTTTTCTCTAAAAAAATCGAAATTTGTCAATCTGTAGTAAAAGTCATGTGTTGGACATATCAGTTTGTTTCAGTTCGAGTTTCGAATTAAATAAAAAGTAATTGAATTCCTCTCAAATGACTAATGAAGTTTCTCTTTGCTGTGTATTGCTATATCTCATCCAAGGGATATTAGATGACTTATATCAAGCTAGAATCACTATTTTCATTCACATAGAAAGGTAATATCATTAATACATTTATGTTATTATAAAGGGAAACAATTTATGATTAAATCGCAAAAATTCTGTTTCAACTCATTTGCATAATTTAGTTACTTAATTTCAATTTTTAAGATGGAAAGAAAGGAATACACGAAGATCGGCAACGGAATTAAATTATTTTAACTTTTCGATTAAGGATATATAGAATTGAAATTCATTTCTGTACCGAAGTTTTAAGAAAAAATCTGATGTGGAAAACCTGTGGACCGCACAAGACTCTCCCTACATAATGCAATGACTTTGCTTCTTTCACAGCGAAATTATGATGTACAGTACAAAGTTTTGACATTGATTTAACAGTACATAAATTTAAATTGGGCGCTTTTTGCAATTTATGAGTCAGAATGACTTACTCATACAGCCAAATATGACTTATTCATGAATGAGTTATTCATGAATGACTAATTCACAGAATGATGTATTCATGAATGACTTATTCATGAATCACTAATTCAAAGAATGACATATTCATGAATGACTTATTCATGAATCACTAATTCAAAGAATGACATATTCATGAATGACTTATTCATGAATCACTAATTTAAAGAATGACATATTCATGAATGACTTATTCATGAATCACTAATTCAAAGAATGACATATTCATGAATCATTAATTCAAAGAATGACTTATTCATAAAGCAGAATGACTTATTCATACTTAAGTGCAAATTCTCATCAATAGGTGGGGCAGTCCAGTGGTTATCGCAACGGGATTGCACTCGGATGACCGGAGTTTGATTTCCGATTCAACCAAATTGTCCCCGTGTTCATGGAGTACGGGCACGTGAAATAAGTGAGTCCGTATCTCCTTCCGAGAGGTTGGTGGGAGGGTACGGTCCCTGTGGATGCCACCTCCACTGCGTAGCTGTCAAAATTGGGTGACACATCCCGGCCGTCCAAATAGATACCTTACACTTTCGGATGGGTCTGACAGTTTGGGTCGAAGAAAAAAAAATTATCATCAACATGTAATTGATAAGTAATATTCAGTGAACTAAAGGACTATTGTTAAACTCTTGGAGGTCAAATCCAAAACTATTACAAAAAGTAGTCTATCTTATGAAAGGAATGAGCTAGATCCACGAGAATGATGTTAACATATTTGTTGCTTAATATTGCATAATGTGAGACTATTGGATAATGCTTGCTACATTATTTATTTTATGTAATTTTCTAGAAAAAAAAAACATTTTAAAAACGTCAAGTATCTCGGAACGATTAATGCTAGAGTTATGCATTTGTGAAAATCGTTTTATAATGAAAAATTACATATTAAAAGGTTATTTAGTTAACAGCACTCAAAGTCCTGATTTTTTAATGATGCTTTATTTAATTCAAAAATGCAGCAACATCTCGAGAACGTTTCATGCTAGTGTTCTAAAATTTACATCATTCGTTTTCTAATGAAAAATGACGTCTATAATGATTATTTATATACCATTATCGAAAGATTTGAATGAATTTACTACTTATTATTCTGTGACCGTTATGCTGCCTCTGCTGTAATAAAAATCTGATGTGGGTAGCACATGACATTCCTCATATAATCCAATGAATTTACTACTTTTACAGTTAAAAAAAATGTTATTCTTATAGTAGATACTTATATTCTTTCAAAGATATTGAATTTTCGTCTATTAGTCGTCATTTTCATTGATTTAGCGTCATTTTCATCCATTTGGCCAGTTTTTCGCTAATTTAGCAAAATTTAAAAAAGTCGCCAAGTTAGCGACATTCCTCTAAATTCGTCACCAAAATCACTCAAGCGTTACGGACAGAAAAATAAGTTATTCTTACAGCAGATAAATGACTATTGGCTTTCAAATACAAAAGTATTACTCAAAGTACCTTTTTTCATGAATGGAACGAGCTAGATCCACGAGAATGATGTCACCCAATGTATCGCATGATATTGCATATGAAAAGTGAACATATTTCGCAATAGTTAACACATTTTTTTATTTTATGAGATTTTTTGATAAATTTATTTGAAAAATGTGCAATATCTCGAGAACGGTTCGTGTTAGGGTTCTAAAATTTGGGTCAATCGTTTTCTAATGAAAAATTGCATAGAAAAATGACTATTTGCGTAACTTTATTAGAGGTTTTGATTTTTTGACGATTTTTTCAAAAATTCACTTGAAAATTTAGGGGGTTCTGAACATTCGATTGCTTATAAAAACAATAGACTTCCAGTGTTTACGGATTGTAATTTTTGTACCAAATTTCGTTCGAATCGGTTCATTCGTTCGTTAGTTATCGTCTCCACAGTCACACACACACACACACACACAGACATCACTTTTAGAATGTTCGATTCGTGATCAGGGATGCTTGAAAAGTGCTCTCCCGTCGAAAACTCGAATTCTAATTTTCGACCCCGTCACAATAATACTTTCCTTATATATTATGTATATAAGGAAAGTAAAAAGTCCTTTCGCGAAAATGTTGCCATTTCTTTACCTTTACATATTGAAAAATTTGATGTAGGAAGTGTATGACGTAACAGTATATAACGCAATAACTTTAATTTTTCACTGCAAAAGTATGATGTACAATATCCACAGCACTAAGTTTTGGGATTGGGTTAAAAACCACATGAACTGAAATTGGCCATTTTTGGCAATCTATAGTCTTGTGGCAGCAGCCGACTCTGCTCCTGCCAAAGACATCGATTGAAGATGCTAGGATACCCGAATTATAAGTTCGGAGTGGAAGCTAGCTTTTGCTCTAACCTTATAATGTCGGTCTTGTAAGCACCGGGTCCCTGGTTCGGGCCTGGTAACATCATCCGTTCCTACAGTCTAAAATGACTTATTTATACTCCCGCGTATAATATTTCTATCAAAATACAAGGGATATTTAAGTAATGCTCAATGAAATAAGTGACTCGTAGTGAATTCTTTGGCATCAAATTATAAAACTGTTATAAAAATGCATCTTCTCTCGTGAATGGAACCGATTTGATCCACGAGAAGGATGTTAATAGATGTGTTGCCAACATAAAAAGTAAACATATTGGAGGGCACTAACTACATTTTTAATTAAATTTGTAATTTTTTTTGATAAATTTATATGAAAAATATACAATACTCGGCAACAGTTCATACTAGCTTTCTGAAGTTTCTGTCATTTATTTTATAACAAAAAATTACACATGACGTGATTATTTCTTTAACAGTATCGAATGACCTGAACCTGATATTTTAAATGATTTTTTTTCAGAAATTCATTCATAAATCATGCAATATCTTGAGAACAGCGGATCATGCTAGTATTCTATGGTTTTGTTCTCTAATGGAAAATTACGTCTGAAATGATCATTTATTACTTTCCCTATATACATAGTATAATGTATAAGGAAATTATTGTAACTGGGTCGAAAATTCGAATTCGAGTTTTCGACGGGAGAGCACGTTTCAAGTATTCCTGAACACGAATCGAATGTTTTTAAGGTGATATGTGTGCGTGTGTGTGTGTGCGTGCGTATGTTCGTGTGCGTGCGTGCGTGCGTGTGTGTGTGTTTGCGTGCGTGTGAGTGTGCGTTTGTGTGTGTGTGTGTGTAAGCATGTGCGTGCTTGCGTGTGCTTGCGTATGTGTGTGCGTGCATGGTGCGTGCAAGTGTATGTGCGTGCGTGTGTATGTGCGTGCGTGTGTATGTGCGTGCGTGCCTGCGAGTGTCCAGGAATCTGTGGAGAGTCTGTAGAGTAAATTCATTGAATTATAAAAGGTAGGATCAAAAAGTTCGGATACTGTGCTGATATCTCCAGATATCATTGGAGGAGATGGGAACTATTTTACAGTGGCGTAAAAGCACATGTTACGCGATATGCAAAAAAGGAAGAAGCAAGTCTGCAGTGTAGGGTTTTTCCAGACAATGCGTGTTAGTGCAATGTTTCTGTCAGCGATTTCCCGAAACGCTGACAGAATTTGATATTTGCACGTTGTTCTTCAAACGCCATTTCCGTTTTCGACGAATGCAAACAACTACAGTTCACTGACACGCATTGTCTCGAAAAACGCCTTCTTCCTTTTCACATCTCGCGTCACATGTGCCTCTACTTCACGGTAAAATAGTTCCCCTCTCTTCCAATCAGGGTTGGAGATATTAGCACAGTCTCCGAACTTTTTGATCCTACCTTGTATAAGGAAAGTCATGTGCTGCTCACAACAGATTCTTTACGAGTTATCATCGCAAACCGTTTTCTCCATATTATATTTCATATTTCCTGATGTTATAAGATAAAAAACAATATTTTTTGCGAAATCTTTCATTTTATCGTCGGAGGATATATATTTCACCCTGAAATAAAATTTACAATAAGCAGAATAGTTATGAAATTTTAAACATATGAACAAACTTATAGACCGCCCTGTACTATATGTATGCAAGAAAAGTGATGAGTGTTCAACATTTCAAAGCAATAGAACACCTCTTTGAAGTGCTTTGATATTTTTGGCAATGAGTAAAGTGTATGTAAGTAAGGTAATATGTTCAATAGAGAGTTAGTTTCAAATGAAAATAATGTTCCCGTAAAAATAATTTTAAATTTCTCGTAAACATTCATTCAAACTTAATTTCATAACTTTCATTAAAATAGGTACATCGCCAACTGATTATATTTCACAGTTTGAAACCCATTATAACAATAGTTACGTGATGATTTAGTATCATTAGAGCAAAGAGGCAATTAGTCAGAATTGATAAGACGGATATTCCATAACTAGCATTCAAGTCTGTTAAAGACAGGGAAATAAACTGTTGAAAAAAAAAACCACTACGTTAGGTTCTGTCTGATGATTGATTCTGCGAATGGACAAAGATTCAGCCTTCAAGGTCACCAGGGGAGGGGGCATTAGGAAGATCTGAAAAGAATTTTAAAAATATCATTTTGTCTAGAGAGTAACGTCAGCGAGGAGTTTCTGATTTCACCAGGGGCTGAACCGGGGGACTGAATCTTCAGATGCCCTGCCACCCGGGGCTTCTGAAGATTCAGCCTTCTACGTCACCGGGGGGGGGAGGCATGAGGAAGGTTTGAAAATAATTGTAAACAATCTCATTTTCACAGGGGGATAACGTCACCTGGGACTTCTAGAGGGCCTTGAAAGACAAAAACACATTTGACGAGTTAAGCGATTATATATAGGGATTAGACGTTAAGTCCGTCGTATGACGGAGTGGAACATTAGATATAACTATTACTAGTTTCAACATAGATGAGAGGATAGACAGTTATTTTCCGAAAAGTTGATTTGAAGAATTAAATTATTGCAGTACATACAGGGTGAGTTTAAAGTCGCGCATATCAAAGTTTAACTGCCCGTAAAAGTACCAGTATGAGAATTTAAATGGAAGTAAAGTATTACAGAAATTAGTTGAAATGTTACCTTTTATTTTTACAGATAAACTTTAGGTGTTACAATAAATGATGGAAATGACGTCCTGTTTCGCGAATGCAAAAGGGTGTTCGATTTACCAGATTTCATGAGACTCTGCGGAGCATGGAAGTATTAATGTTGAAATGGCTGTTGTGATGTTCGTTTTCAGCTCAGCAATCGTGTGTGGGTTATTCACGTAAACCACATTTTTCAGATACTCCCACAGGAAGAAATCAAGGTGGAAGAAATCAGGGGGTGATAAATCTGGGGAGCAAGGGGACCACAATCCCTGTGAAATTATGCGCTCACAGAAAAAATCAATTAAAAGATGTATAGTGCTGTTTAATGTGTGACAAGTCGCACCGTCCTGCTGGAACCAGCAGTAACGTTTATCAACTCCAGCATTGAAATGAACTTTGATGTGCGCGACTTTAAACTCATCCTGTAGAATATACAAAGAAAAAGTTCTGGGATGGAACCAAAAATTCGCCCCTCGGGTTTTGTTGTATTTACACGTCAAAGCATATCTGAATACGAATCAATTGTTCTTTTAATGATGTCTTTGTCGCTGTCTGTCATTGGGCAGGATATTTATAGAAAAAGTTAATTTTTATAGATAAAAATATTCAAACATTTTTTTTATATATAAATATTTTACCTATTTATTATATAAAATTTTACAAATAATAAATAAATTAAATTTTATTTAATATATTTATTATATTTAACATTTTTTTGTATTTGAAATATACTTTTGGACATAAAAATATTGAAAATATTTCCAGGAGGAGAAGGAAGTCAGATCAAGGGAATACTTTCAATTTTTCTGTCTAAATTTATTATTAAAATATGTTTTAAAATCAAAATGCATCATTTATAGGACTCTAACCCTCGCCGTTCCCGAGATATTGAATTGTTTAATTTAAATGGAAAATGACAAATTACATATGTTTACTATTGCTGAATAAATAAATCTTTGTAAGGATTTTTTTTAACTAATGTGAATGAAACTATTATTTAGGAACTCTAAAATCAAAAGCAACCAAATAAGGGGTTAAAAAGTCATTTATTAAAATCGCCTTATTATGATGGTACACAATCACATAGCCAAAGCACTTTCGGACATTATCATGTCTTTCATCAATGGCGAAGTAAAAAAATCTGATGTGGGCAGCAGATGACTTTCGGGAACGGGGTCAAAATTATAAATAGAATTACGGTAAATATAAATGAAAGGGGGTTCATAAAGTAAAATATTGCGGGGGTTATTGCAGCAAATTAAAAAAAAAGTTTTATCAAACATAGGCTGAAAATTATTGTTAATAACATGCTTTATCTGGCATTTTAGTTGAGGCTGTTTTGCAGGAACTCGAGAACGAGATTTTACATTTTTTATCGCTCAAGCCTAACCTTTGATGCCGTTATGTGGATGATGTGTTTATTATTTGGAAACATAGCATGAATGACCTTCTTGACCTTTTGGATAATGTCAATGGTTTTTATCTCTCCATTAATTTTGCCATTGAACATGAGTCTAATTTTTCTTTACCGTTTCTAGACGAGCTTATTTCTCGAAACTCTATTGGTTTCCATACTACTATTTTTCGTAAATCTACTTTTATTAATTCTTGTATCCCCGCTAATTCCTATCACCCTATTTCTTCTAAAAAAGCTTCTTTTAATGCTTATTTTAATCGTGCCTTTAATGTTTGTTCATCTATTCCGGCCTTAGTTACTGAAATTGATTTTATCTTTAACCTTGGTTATGAAGCTGGTTATTCTTTGGAGTTCATTTATAAAATCTTTTCCCATATTCGTAATAATTTTATGAATCCGAATATTAAGGCTGTTCCAGTATCTGATCTTATGCCGTATAAATCTAGTCTTCCTTATCACCCACCGATTTTTAATCCTCTAATTCATTTTTGATCATGAATTTAATTTCAAGTTTACTCATTCCACTGTTTCTACACTATTTAATCGTATCCGTTCAGATAAATATAAGGTTAATAACAATTTCAAAAGCCAATCTGGGGTTATGTTGTCCCATTTTTATCTCCCGATAATAACTTCAAGTTCGATATCGGCAATACTAAACGTACTGTCGGTATTCGTTTAGCTGAACATGCTCGCAATGTTAAAAATGATAAACTATCCATGGCTCTTGCCCAGTATGCTATTAACGATAATTTTCAGTCTACGTTTGATAAAACTTTTCCTTTAAATAGCTGCAATAACCCCCGTGATATTGTAACTTATGAATCCCTTATTATTTATACACTATGTGACAGTGAAAATGAGATACCAAGAAGGAGTGGGAGGAAAAATATGCAAATTGCAGGGTAGACGCAGCTCAGCGAGTTATGTAAATGATGCGAAAAGCGCAGCTGTCCCAAATACGTTAAGTGAGATATAAGGGAAGGGACCTACAGAATCGTCAGGAGTCGCGCCGCCTTATCTGCCAGGGAAATCATTTTGCAATTTTTTTGTCTCAGAGGAAATGTGTAGTACTGTCCTACCGCCACGAGAAAGTCTCTGAACAGGGTTGCCGCAAGTAGACGAGTCGAAGAAAGGAGGGAGAAAGGTTTAAAATCGACTGCAACATTTGGCAAATCAAGCGCACTTCGTTAAGCGAAGAATCCGTTTCGTCTATCATGATGTACTAAAAGAAAATAGTAGATGTTTTTTATCCGACAGTTAAACAAAATTTTCGTATTAAATGACATTTAATTATAGATTAACTTAAAAATTTCTCGTCATTTAAACTCAGAAAATAATTTGTTATTATAAGCGTCAGCGGCTACGAGAAGCCTTCAGTCTATTAGAACAAAGTAGTTTTAAATATTTTCTTTTAGATTCGGACGATTTTGGGAGAGAAAAGCTTACAATTTAAAACTAAAATTTATATCATTTTGTTTAAAACTAAATTTCGAATTAAATGAAAATCATTACAGTTTTCAATCAGCAAGCTACACAATTATTAGTCAGCAAAAAGGGAAAAATAAATGATAAATACGCAAAATTATGACTTTAAAATATTCATTCTTTTCATATTTTTCAATCAATTATAAAATATTCATTCAGATTCATTGGAATAACTATTATCTACTATGTCCGAATCACTTGAAATGTTTTTACTTGCAGAAGAGTCTGAATCGCTATCCGACAGATTTATCACTATTTTATCCACAATATCTTCTATCAATCCATCTTTCTTCCAATAAATATTCTCTAGTTTTTCAATGTGTTCACAGTGTTTTTTCCATTCATTTTGTGTTACTTTTAAAATAGCTTCTTTAAGCAATATTTGTAAATTATTCAAATAGATAAAATGCTAATCTCAGTGTCATTAAGCGATTTCCCCTCACATTTTACCTTTTTAACTGATGACGCTGAAACCCCTGTCGCTTCCTCAGTTCTCTTCATTGCATTTGAAATTGGTATTTTTAGAGAATTTGCGGTTTTTCCTCTTCAAAAAATGCCGTAACATTGTGGACTATTTCACATGCTTGCGAATGCAAAGTCTTTCCACTTTTGAATGTAGTCATTTTACAACTAGACAAAATCCACAAAGTGTGCAACACAGTACAAGCTACTTCACAGCTTTAAAAATCACAGAATGCGAGCACTTAGCATTGACCCCAGTGCAAAGCGAAATGCGACTTTCGTCGGTTCTATCTGCGCCAAATCGGAAAGAAGCGCTTTCCATCACACCTAAAATGCAGTGGAATAACCTGTTTCCATAGCGACCGCCACCACAACGTCTGCTGTCTGGGGACTTTCTCGTGGCGGTAGGACAGTAGCAGGGAAGACCAGTCCGCCGCTAACCGAGGCAGTTCCAGTAAACAGACGATTTCACGAGGGGTATGGTGATCGGACTCATAAGGGCAGGTTGGTCCATACGTCAAATCTTAGCGGGCAGTCACTTGCACGTTTCCACGGTGCACTGGCTGTGGCGAAGATGGTTGGAGCAAGGGAATGTGGCACGTTTGAGGGGCGCCCGTACGGACAGAGCAACGGCAGCACGCGTGGACCGACGCATCCGCCGGCAAGCGTTGGCGGTCTCGCAGGCCAGCCACTTACGTCGTCCTTTTGTAGCATGTGCAGGACACCCTTGATGCTCCTATATCGACCAGGACCATTATCTGCCGATTGTTCGCCGGCGACCTGCACTCATGTCGCCCGTTAAGAAGACTGTCATTGACCCAACAGCACAGATGCCTCTGTTTGCAATGATGTCGGGATAGATCTATGTGGACGGCGGAATGGCACAACGTCGTGTTCTCAGACGAGTCACGCTTCTGTTTTAGCAATGACAGTCGCCGTGTACGAATCTGGCACCGAAGTGGTGACAGGTCCAATCTGTCCGCATCTGTGGAACGCCACACCGCGGCATCATGGTTTGGGGTGCCACCGCCTACAATAATAGGTTACCTTTGGTTTGTATTAAGAGCACAATGACGGCCCAACGATACCTGGATGAGGTGCTGCGACCGGTGACACTACCCTTCCTTTCGGGGGGTATCCAATGCCATTTACCAGCATGATAACGCCCGACCACACACGACACACATCAGCCAACGTATCCTGCAAGGTACGCAGGTGCTTCCCCGGCCACCAGTCACCCCTGATCTCTCATCAATCGAACACGTTTGGGATGTGATTGGACATTGCTTGCGTGCGTTGTCACCGCCGCGTTTAAAAGACGAACTCTGGCAAATGGTTGTCAGGGAATGGGCAGCCATCCCTCAGGGCACCATCTTCACGCTCATTGACTCTATCTAAACGTGTTGTTATCTGTATCGCCGCCCGCGGTGGTTCCACAACCTACTGATCTGACGGTGTTATCGCTCAGTGTATAGGTGTATCATGTTGCAATAAACATCCCTTATTCGTTGCTGTCTCTCTCTGCCGATTTTCACCCAATCTAAACCCAATTTTTTATTACACTTTTTATTATTTTTCACTGGTCTTTAGAGAAACGTCGCTTCACTGAATCCTTTAATTCAAAGAACTCCGTTTTAGAGATAATGTAAAATTCTCATTAATTAACTCCCTCTATTTCATATCACTCATTAAAAGGGGAACATCATCAACTGATTGCATCTTCACAGTTTGGACGCCATTATAACATTGATCACGCGATGTCTGAGCCGAGACAGGGTCATTAAAATAAATGGGTGATTAATCAGAATAGATAAGAAATGGAATTCAGGATTGGTATTTGAAATTTGAATTTTACTGATCCTCGTATTCTCCGTAAAAATGTCGCTTTGTGAAAAATATTTCGACTCTTTATCACCAGGCGAATTTGTCACACATTCATACACCATTAGTGTTTAGTTCAGTTGTATTTAAACCTTTATATCAGATAAAAAAATATTTATCTGTTTCGGATGGCGTACTAAGTTATTATATTACAATACTAACAGATTATATTATAATACTAACATGCAAAGTACTAAGTACAGTGTTTTAGTAGTGTTTTTAATGATATTGTTCTCTACAAGATTTTATTAAAATACTAATATTATACCCATTTTTTGTACGAAATATCTATTATATAAAGAAACTTAAAATTTACAGTTATGAATAATTTCATATAGTATTCTAAATGATATTGTCATTGAAAGCATTCTTTTGAAATATTTAATTTAATTCTCCTAAAAATAATAAGAAATTATGTTCTCGCCATACAAAACTATTTTCACAGGCAGATTTGAAGAATAAAATGTCCCGATCCCGTTTGTAAACAAATTTACAAAAATCATGAAATTGAATCAATATATATACCCAAAAAATGTGATGTGGGCAGCACATGACTTTCCTTATATAATGCAATGAATTTGCTACTTTTACAGTAAAAAGTTGGCCACATTCCGCCAAATTTGTCGCCAAAATATCGCCAAGCGTTATGGACGAAAAAATAAGTTATTCTTATAGCAGATAAATGACTATTGGCGTTCAAATACAAAAGTATTACTCAAAGTATCTTTTTTCATGAATGGAACGAGCTAGATCCACAAGAATGATGTCACTAAATTTATCGCATGATATTACATATGAAACATAAACATGTTTCTCAACAGTTAATATTTTTTTAATTTATGGGATTTTTTGATAAATGTATTTGGAAAATGTACAATATCTCGAGAACGGTTCATGCTAGCGTTCTAAAGTTTATGTCAATCGTTTTCTCAGGAAATTACATAAGAAATATCTATTTGCCTAACTTTATTAAAGGTTTTGATTTTTTGATGATTTTTTCAAAATTTCACTCGAAAATTTAAGAGGGTTCTGAACATTCAATTGCGCTTAAGAACAATAGGCTTCCAGTATTCACAAATTGTAATTTTTTTACCAAATTTCATTCGAATCGCTCCATACGTTCGTGAGATATCGTCTCCACAGACTCTCTGACAAACACAAGCACACACACACACACACAGACATCACTTCAAAAATGTTTGATTCGTGATCAGGGATGCTTGAAACGTGCTCTCCCGTCGAAAACTCGAATTCGAATTTTCGATCCCGTCACAATACTTTCCTTATACATTATGTATATAAGGAAAGTAATGAAAGTGCTATGCAATTGGATTATATATGCCAAAATGGTATTATATGATATATCCGTACCATTTTTATTCTGTTTCAACAATTAGCCATACTCAATAATACATGAGATTAAAAAATATTTACCTACATAAAACATACGACTTAAGAAATTGAAATATAAATAATGCCCGAAACTTTTAACCCAAAAGCAGTAATTGATATAATCCAATCGAAAATATATTCCGATGAAATTGATTTTTACATATATTTCTCTATTTAAATGGAAAAGATTTAATATAGTCTGTTGTATAAACTCATTGGGTTTAATTCCGTTGCTTAGAAACATCACATCTATTTTTCTCAAATTAATTTGTCGACAAAATATTGCACCACTATCGAACCTTTATGGAAGGTTCGTTTTTAACACTTTACAATATAGTTGAAAAGTGTTTATGACTTTGCTCATTCTGTCTATCTGTCTGTCTGTTCGCACGATAACTGCCGTAGAAATGACTTTATGAAAATGAAATTTTAGTATGTTGTTCAAACGGTCTGTGGGACATATGGAAATGTAGATGAATAATATCACTCAATTACTTTTGGATTGAACCCGGGTTGAAAATGTGAAATACATTGAACCCTTTGGAACCTCATTTTTCAAACATTTTTTAGGCAAAGTTAAAATTCACAAATTGCTTCGAAAGTTTTAGAAAATATTCAAATTATCCCATAAAATATATAAAAGAAAATTTCAGTAAAATATGTTTAGTAGTTTTTAAATAAAAATTAAAAATAATAATTATACCTTTTATATGAAGTGATCACGTGACCATTATATGAAGAGATCACGTGACCCACTTCAAAATAAAATATGGCATCTATCTTGTGCCAAAATCGTGTTTTTTGAAGTTCTTTTAAATTTATATTTAATGTTGCATCCGCCCTAAAACCGCCTTATTTTTGCGTATTTTCAGTGCATCTATATTCTGCGCCAACGCAATTACAAAATAGTTGAGTTTAAATGATCATCAAACTTTGATTAATTCTATAACGAAGCCTAATTTTAATGGATACAGAATGTAAACAAGTGATTGTAAGATGAATTGTATAAGAATTGCTGAATTTTTTTCACGCAAAATTATTTAACTCTGGAGTCTGGAACAAAAATGTATGAATGAAATATTCACTGCTTTTACATAGAGAGCCAGACGATTTATATTTCGATGACGTCCTTTGAATAAAGTTCATTGTTTTCGATGAAGTTTTAAGTTTTCAAATATAATAAATTATTGTAGTACTGTGATAATCTAAAATATGTCAGCGCTGAATGTATCGCATTTTAGAGATGTTTAAATAAAATTGCATTTCAGTTGGAAAGTGTTTCATAACCAATGCTTTATTCATGATTGATCTTTCTTGTTAATTAATATCTCGACAACCTCTTGTGTTAGAAACTCGAAACATGGACTCAATTTAAAGTAGGGCTATTCCAAGGCTGCCTGCAAAATTTCATTAAGTTCAGTGCAGCCGTTTTCTCGTGATGATGAGACAATCAAACACCCATACAAATATTCATACAGACATATTTTCAATTTTATTTATATAGATATTTAATTTAGTACCTCTAAAAAGAAACATAAGAATCTTTGTTCTTACTATACAAAATTATCTTCACAGGCGGATCTGAAAAACAAAACATCCTGTTCCCGCTTGCAAACAAATTTATAAAAAATATGAATTACTCCACAATGAAGACGTTAAAGTGATAAGAGAAGATATACCAGTAATATTTTTTATCCTGGTTGAACAATCGGTTTACCACAATAGAAAACTGCATGAATTTGAAAATTTATTTTCCAAAACCAAACAAATGGCTTACGAAATTGAAAATATCATCAAACTCGATTATAACGACATTCAAGGAATCGACGAAAATTTGATGCTTTAACCGAGTGGCGATATAAACAATAAATAATTTTAAACTGTTGTTACATAGTATAAATTTCGTCAATGGCAGTATTAGTGTATGTAATGTTTTCATTTTTACACCTCATGCGCTATATTGATGCAACAAAAATGAGATGTTTAAATGACAATAAATAATTTCATACGCCCCACATTTTATGAGAAGAAATCCGTAATTTTCTTTTCAGTTTTTGAGTTTGTGTAAATATTTTTATTTCTTACTGCCGCAATACTCACAAGTATTTTTGTATATCTTTTGCCTCATAAAAATTGTCTATTGTACAAATGGCCTCCAAGGTATCTCTTGCACTCGGTATTAAATGTATTCAATTTTTTGTTGTCACCTTCTTCAACATCATCTTCTTCAGCAGTATTCAAAGGTGATTTGACATTTTCACCATATTGCTATCTGTAAAGGTCGACATTAGATCGGCCTTTACAGACAGTGATCGACATTAATATCGGCAAATGCATCAAAAAATCGGTTACATTTCATTGCACTCGTCGGCAAAATACTTCAACATATCTTCAAAACATTAGAGATTGTTGTCGGAATTCCTTGGTTCAGTAGGTCATTCATCATTAATGACAAAAATACGGTGAGTGGGGAGGGTATATTTACAGGAAAGCAGGCTGAAAAATAAGAGAATTTTTACTTACTGAGAGAAAAAAAAATTCCGAGAAATATATGCAAAGAGTAAAATATGACCCCATACTAGAATATACATTAATGATTTATTTGGACGTAATATCCGGGTTATCTGGTAATTTTATGACGTTATAACTAAAGCAAAATAACGTTATTTTTATGGGGATGCCGAGACTTCAGAATTTTGACGCAATAGCCGAGTTGTCGCTACAACTGAGTTTGCTATAACCGAGTTCGACTGTAACATTAGCATTATAAACTTTAAAAACGGAAATTTTTTAGTCTTCTTCAACTTGACAAGACAATTGCTTGAAAAGTGTAAGAGTTCTGTAAATAAAAATTATTAATCCAGAGACTGAATTTCCTACTGAACATTTTTGTCCCTTACCGTTTCTATCTGACTTCTAAAGTTTAGAGGATATTTCGAGTGAACGTGAGCAAAGTGAGGCAAAATCTCGCTAGGACAAAAACAGAATTTTTTAATTTAATAAGACAATTCCTTGAGGAGTGTAACAGCTTTGTAAATGACAATTATTAATCCAGACACTGAATTTCCTATTGAACATTTTTGTCCCTTATCGTTTTTAGCTAACTTCTAGAGTTTAGATGATATTTCGAGTGAACGAGCGTAAAGTGAGACAAAATCTCGCTCGGACAAAAATAGTCTTTTTTAACTTAATAAGACTTAATAATAACTTGAGGAGTGTATAAGACCTTTGTAAATAAAAATTATTAATCCAGAGACTGAATTTCCTACTGAACATTTTTGTCCCTTACCGTTTTTATCTAATTTCTAGAGTTTAGAAGATATTTCGAGTGAACGTGAGCAAAGTGAGGCAAAATCTCGCCAGAACTAAACCGTTTCAGTTACGCAATATGCCGTGAAAATGTATTAGGTATTTGTATCAGTATTGTAATTGTTCATGCGTTTGATCTTGAGTTATCGTATTCACACACCTACACATAAAAGGGTATCTTTCTGGAAATGGATTCGGGTTTCGGTCCGGATCTTAAAACGCACTTATCCATCAAAATGTTATTTTCGAAAATTCTTTAGGAACTTTAATTCACAATAGTATGAGAAATGGAAAATCGTTCTCTGTCCCTTCAAATTGCTTGCCATCATATCTCTTTCTCTCTCACTGACGATTATTTGACTCCCTCGATTTCAGAGTGAGTTTTACTAATTATTCTTCAAATCTAGCTCATTAGGAGCAATCCATTCTACTTAATAATTACCTTCATAATGCTCTAAGTGGTTTCTTTGTTTTATCTCCCATGGATCCCTCACCGTTGTTGTTCATTTCGTAGCTATGGTTTTTAACATTCATTCTTAACATATTCATATGATTCATTTACTTCCGCAGGATATTTCTCAGTTGGGTAGGAGGGGGGGGGGGGGAGGACTTATCATAATTTATCCTAATCATGATTTCCGGAGTGAGGCTTCAATTGACTTTCTATTCTTATCGTTTAGGTCCTCTTTTAACACCATTAACGTTAATCAATTAATCAATTCAGTAGTTCCCAAAGTGGGGTATGGGGCAAACTCTAAGGGGGGTACACGAATAACACGAAAAGTATAGTTTCTTTGATTGATCTTCCATTGACCCCTCACCGTTGTTATTCATTTCGTAGCTATGGTCTTTAGCATTCATTTTCAACACATTCATAACATTCATTTACTTCCGCAGGATTTTTCTCAGTAGGGTAGGGGGGGGGGGAGGACTTATCATAACTTATCCTATTCATGATTTCTTGAGTGAGGCTTTATTGACGTTCTATTCTTATCGTTTAGGTCCCCTTTTATAACGATTAACATTAATCAATTAATCAATCCAGTAGTTTCCAAGGTGGGGTATGGGACAAACTATATGATAACATATGTTATAACAAATAATTTTTTTTTATATCTTGTTACTTTCTCATACGTGGTATTGAGAAAGTGTTGTTTTCGCGAAAATTTTCTATTTTCATGCTAATATATATTTTAAGACTTCATGAACACATTTTGACTATTTTTGGAGTGATGTCCGTCTGTCTGTCTGATGTCTGTGGTCGATTGCTTGTGCATCCGATACAAGCCACAAACATTAATGGATTTTTACGAAACTTTATATCCAGCTTTGCTATCAAAATATTTAGAACGAATTTTTTTCTAAATTCGAGCGGAAACTTTGAATTTTATTCGAAATTATATATTTTTTTAACATGGTAGCATAGGACAAAATTTAACATAATCATGCTTAAAAGGGTTTATTATGGCTCAATAATGACGAGACCTAATAGTTTCAATTATTGCTGTGAAAATAGCCGTAATACAATTTGTTTTGTTTTTTGACGTCATTAACCCCATTGGGGGCAAGTTATCCACCCCGTGGGGTACATTGTTATGTATGGTATCCATCGAAAGAATTTTTCAAGCCTTTTAAAGTGAAGGGTAACACTCTACAGTTGTAATCATTTGGTCTCAAAATATCGATTTAATTAATTTTATTTCTTGTAAAATTTGAAGAAAAAAAATTGAATTCTAGTGTGAAAAAGTCGAGTTGAGACACACTCCAGCTAATCCGGCCCTCCAAACAGTTAAGTTACCTTACACCTTTCTGGTACGTCGGACGGTCTAGGTCTCAACATTCCAGCTAATTTTTTTATAAATTAAAACTTATTTCAAAGCCTTTTAAATTATTACGAAATCAAGCAGTTAAGCTGCACCCATATTTAAAAATTAATTTTGGCACATTCATCCAAGGAATCCATTTGCTGGTGGACATTCAACTAATATTACAGCCTTTAACCACAGTAAGAAAATATTTTAGCTTATCCTTGATATGACAAATCGTTAAAATAGCTGTTTTTACAGTAAACCGTTAGCTGATTTTTGGTTAAATGTTGTGAAGGTTTATCCTGACATCACGAGGAAATATCGCAACTTTTACAACCACCTATTTGTGTAAAATTGCTTCCTCCCAGCACACTTTTTTCAAATCCAAGTTGAGGAAAGTATTGAAAGTTGAGAATGACTTGAGAATGAAACCGTATCGAACTGAGCTTTGCTGCTCTAATTTCAGAAACTCAGCGTAATTGCTCATACTAAACTGTGTCGATCGTTGTTAGTAACCAACATCGTTAATATAATAGTTTGTCAATATTCATAATCAGATGCATATATATATATATATATATATATATATATATATATATAAATAAAAATTGAAAGATTTCAATCGAAAATTATGCAACTACTGTATGTACAAAAAAACCCATCTCTAGCATATCTGTTACAAATGAGTAGCTATAGACCAAGACTAAGGATAGAGATAGAAGGTAACATATCACTACAATGGTAAAAGGGGTTGAGGAGAATATTAGGATACAAAATTCACAAGTAAAAGTATATAAATATATTAAAAAGAAAACACGGCAAATATATATATATATATATACATTTAAAATTCTTAGCCAATTAATTAAAAATCCCAAGCCTTATTTAAAATTCTTAAGTTTCGCCAAGTGTTATGAACGGAGAAACAGATTACTTTTATAGTAGATAAATGATTATTGGTGTCCAAATATAAAGCTATTATCCAAAGTTTCTTTTCTCGCGAATGGAACGAACTAGATCCACGAGAATGATGTTAAGAAATTTATCGCTTAATATTATATTTAAAAAGTGACCACATTTCACAATAGTTAAATTTTTTTTAATTTTATATGATTTTTTCATAAATTTATTTGAAATATGTGCAATAGCTCAAGAACGGTTTATGCTAGCTTTCTAATATTTATATATCAATCGTTTTTTAATGAAAAATTACATAAGATACGATTATTTATGTAACTTTATTGCTTGTTTTAATTTTTTGGCGATATTTTCAAAATTTCAGTCAAAATTTTGGGAATCTTTCGAACATTTCAGTGCGTTTAAAATCAATAAGCTTTCAGTAGTCACTGATTGCAATTTTTACACAAAATGTCGCTCGAAACCCTCCATTATTTCGTAAAATATCGTCTTTACAGACTCACGGGCACACACACACACACATACTTTCACACAGACATAATCTCACACACACACACAGACACACATAAACACAGATATATATATATATATATATACTTTCACACACATACATATACTTTCATACACACACATACACACCCATAGGGCCAACGGCCGTACCGTGCTGAAAACACCGCTTCTCGTTAGATCACCGAAGTCAGGCAGCATCGGGCGCGGTTAGTACTTGGGTGTGTGACCATCTGGGAACACCGCGTGCTGTTGGTACATTTCGGGCGCGGTAGCTCGGTGGTTTGCGCGCTGGATTTGCACGCTGCCACAACTGCCGCCGTGTTCATGCAGAGTACGATCACGTTAAACATGTGGGTCCGTATGTCCTTTCGAGAGGTTGGTAGTAGGGGAAGGAGGGTACGGTCCCTGTGAATGCCTCCCCCACTGGGTTCCGGTCTAAATTGGGTGGCACTTTCCGGCCGTCCAAACAGTTACCTTACACCTTTCTGGTAGGTCGGACTGTCTGGGTCTCAACAACATACACACACATGCACAAACAACATCTCAGAAACATTCGATTCGCGTTCAGGGATGCTTAAAAACAGCTCTCCCGTCGAAAACACGAATTCGAATTTTCGATCCCGTCACAAAACTTTCTCTATACATTAAGGTACTATGTATATTAGAAAACTAAACATTAAGTAAAAGTTAGATGCTTTGAAAAACATTTTTCTGTAGTTAAATATGTTCTGGACAATATACAAGCCGACAACTATCAAGAGTTAGTGAAAGAAGAAAACTTGGTTTTCATTAAAACATTCGCAGAATAAAATATTGCATCAATATGGCGAGCGAATAATCCGAATATTACGTGCGACTATTATTAGTTACAGGTAAGAAAAGTTGAAATACAACTTAAGATGAGGAAGTGTTGACTGATTCAAATAATACAAAATTCTTGACATTATCCATCCATATGCTTCTGTTCTGCTGGTATATGGTTAGTCAATATATTTGTCTGGCTTTCTAATTTAACACAGAATTGCTCCATATTCATTTCAAGAACGTGAATAAAAACTTTATAAAGAAGAGTTTTCTTTCAATGAAATGAGAACTATAGATAAGTTGTTCAATATTATCACACGTCATGTTCTCTTTATGATAATACTGCATTTTATGCCTAAAATTCACAATTCAATATCTTCCAACATTATTCCATATATAAATTATTTAAAAACAATAAAGGAAGTCCCGTATTTATGATTTGTCCCTGTTGCACTTAAGTGCTGTGTGTTACTTACGTTTTACTCTCATTTTTCACGTGCTTTTCCGTCGAAAAATTGCAGTAGAATTTTCGACACCGACACAATACTTTCCCTATACGTTATATTATATATATATAGCGAAAAAAAAGTTGATGTGGGCAGCACATGACTTTCCTTATATAATGCAATGAATTTACTCCTTTTACAATAAAAAAATAATGTATAAGATACACGGTTCTGTGTTTTTAACGTTGGACTGTACATTTGGCGATTTTCCGAATAGAAATATGTAAAATTACTTCAAAATACTCAATTAACTTATATTTTAAGCAACTCTAAATAAACCATTGTCGATATTGATAGCATCCTCAGTAAGCGAAATAATGCATATATTAATATATTTTAATAATTAATTCATCAACCAGACGTCATTTTCATTAATTCAGCGTCATTCTTGCAATTTTGACGATATTTTCGTCAATATGGGGCGAAATATCGCCAAGTTGGCGATACTTTGCTAAATTATTCGCCAAGTTTGCCAAATGCATCACCAAGTGTTACAGACAAACGGAGAGAAGGGCATTTCTTATATACTAGAAGGTATGCCCGTCATATGACGGAAATCAAATTTACGAAACATTACTACCCATATGATGTCCTTTTTATTAATTTGGTGACATTTTTTGGCACTTTGGCAACATTTAAAATAGTTACGTACCGCTAAATTTTTCGCCAAGCGGACGGAAAAATGGGTGATACTTATTGTCTAATCTTATGTATTTCCTGGATATTGAACTTTCATCAATTACTCGTTATTTTCATTGATTTAGCGTCATTTTTTTAAATCAATTTGGCGACATTTTGGTTAATTGGCAGCATTTACAAAAGTCACCAAGTTGTCGACATTTCGCCAAATTCGGCGCCAAAATTTCGTCAAGCGTTATGGACGGAGAAATGAGTTATTCTTATAACAGATAAATGACTATAGTCGTCCAAATAAAAAATCATTACCCAAAGTGTCTTTTCTCATGAATGGAACGAGCTAGATCCAAGAGAATGATGTCACCAAATTTATCGCACGATATTGCATATGAAAAGTGAACATATTTCACAATAGTTAACACATTTTTTTATTTTATGAGATTGTTTGATAAATTTATTTGAAAAATGCGCAATATCTCGAGAACGGTTCGTGCTAGCGTTCTAAAATTTGGGTCAATCGTTTTCTAATGAAAAATTGCATAGTAAAATGACTATTTACGCAACTTTATTAAAGGTTTCGATTTTTTAATGATTTGTTTAAAATTTCACTCGAAAATTTAAGGGCGTTCTGTTTTTCGATTGCGTATAAAGACAATATGTTTCCAGTATTCACGGATTGTAATTTTTGAACAGAATTTCATTCGAATCGCTGAATTCGTTCGTGAGATATCGTCTCTACAGACTCACTGACACACACACACACACAAACACATCACGCACGCACACACAAGCACACACACATACACACTTGCACACACACACATACATCATCTCATAAACGTTTGATTCGTGTTCAGGGATGCTTGAAACGTGCTCTCTCGTCGAAAACTCGAATTTGAATTTTCGACCCCGTCATAATAATTTCCTTTTATATTATACTATGTATATAAGGAAAGTAATATATTTTGTAGTATTTGTGTGTATTTTGATTTCACAGATGAAAAAGTAATCACTGTGTGTAGTAAATCAAAACTGAATCTTTCTCTAATCGTTTAAGCTGGAAACTTCAGATTAATTTTTCCTCAGAAAGCCTTAGTTTTTAACGCGTCATAGAACACCCTTTGATTTTTGTTTTTAACATTTATGAAAAAAAAATTCTAGTTTTATGATCGCGCGCTAGGAACGAATTAACGCGTAAAGAAAAGAACTTCCTCGATGTACACGTTATTGAATTAGCAGAGCTGGAAATATAAGGCAGAATTGGCTCCAGAAAATAGTATTTACTCTTAGGCAAAAGACTATGAAATCCCCACCCTCCTCCTTCCACAATTTTTCTGTATGTTATGTAGTTATAAGCAAAAAAAAAAAATCTGATGTGGGCAACACATGACTTTCCTTATATAATGCAATGAATATACTACTTTTACAGTTAAAAAAATGTTATTCTTATACATAGATACTTATATTCTTTCCAAGATATTGAATTTTCTTCAATGAGTCATCATTTTAATTGATTTAGCGTCATTTTTATCAATTTGGCGCGATTTTTGCTAATTTGGCAGCAATTAAAAATGTCGCCAGGTTGGCGACATTCCGCAAAATTCGTCACCAAAATCTCACCAAGCGTTATGGACGGAGAAATAAGTTATTCTTACAACAGATAAATGACTATTGGCGTTCAAATACAAAAGTATTACTCAAAGTATCTTTTTTCATGAATGGAACGAGCTAGATCCACGAGAATGATGTCTCCAAATTTATCGCATGGTATTACATATGAAAAGTGAACATGTTTCTCAATAGAAAATATTTCTTTTTTATTTTATATAACTTTTTGATTATTTTTTTGAAAAATGCGCAATATCTCAAGAACAGTTCATGTTGGCGTTCTAAAATTTATGTCAATCGTTTTCTAATGAAAAATTACACAAGAAATGTCTATTTGCGTAACTTTATTAGCGGTTTTTATTTTTTGGCGATTTTTTCAAAATTTCACTCGAAAATGTAGGGGGGGTTCTGAAGATTCGATTGCGTATAAAAACAATAGGCTTCCAGTGTTTACGAACTGTGATTTTTGTACCAAATTTCGTTCGAATCGGTTCATTTGTTCGTCAGTTATCTTCTCCACACACTCACTGACACACATACACACACACATACTTTCACACACACACACATACTTTCACACACACACACATACTTTCACACACACACACATACTTTCACACACGCACACACACAGACATCACTTCAAAAATGGTTGATTCGTGTTCAGGGATGCTTGAAACGTGCTCCCCCGTCGAAAACTCGAATTCGAATGTTCGACCCCCGTCACAATACTTTCCTTATACATTATGTATATAAGGAAAGTAATAAAAAAACTTACAAATGCGTCTTTATAGTAAGTATATTTAGTGTTATTAATAGCAGATTTTTTTCTGTATTTAGAAAAAAAAAATCTGATGTGGGCAGCACATGACTTTCCTTATATAATGCAATGAATGAACTACTTTTACAGTTAAAAAAATAATAGCATTATTCTTATAGTAGAGATTTATATTCTTTTCAAGATATTGAATTATCGTCAATGAGTCGTCATTTTCATTGATTTAGCGTCATTTTTATCCATTTGGCGAGTTTTTGTTAATTTAACAACATTTAAAAACTCGCCAAGTTGGCGACATTCCACCAAATTCGTCGCCAAAATCTCGCCAAACGTTTTGGACGGAGAAATAAGTTATTCTTAAAATAGCAGATAAACGACTATTGGCTTTCAAATGCAAAAGTATTACTCAAAGTATCTTTTCTCATGAATGGAACGAGCTAGATCCACGAGAATGATGTCACCAAATTTATTGCATGATATTACATATGAAAAGTGAACATGTTTCTCAACAGTTAATATTTTTTATTTATTTATGGGATTTTTTGATAAATTTATTTGAAAAATGTGCAATATCTCGAGAACGGTTCATGCTAGCATTCTAAAGTTTATGTCAATCGTTTTCTAAGGAAAAATTGCATAAGAAATGTCTATTTGCTTACCTTTATTAACGGTTTTGATTTTTTGATGATTTTTTCAAAATTTCACTCGAAAATTTAGTGGGGTTCTGAACCTTCGATTACGTTTAAAAACAATAGGCTTCCAGTATTCACGAATTGTGATTTTTGTGCGAAATGTCATTGGAATCACTCCATTCGTTCGTGAGATATCGTCTCCAAAGTCTCACTGACACACGCACACACACACACATCATCTCAAAAATGTTCGATTCGTAATCAGGGATGCTTGAAACGTGCTCTCCCGTCGAAAACTCGAATTCGAATTTTCGACCCCATCACAATCATTTCCTTATACATATAAGGAAAGTATATAAGGTATATATGTAAGTATATAAGGAAAGTAAAAACAATAAATTGCAAGATCTTTTACATTATTTAATCTCATATTTTATCAACGAGGGTAGTTAACATAATTAAAAGTTCATTTCGTATTTATGAGAAATATCCCATAAAGATAATTTCATATGAATTTATACTATGGAGTTAGTTTATTGCAACTTTTTTCTTTTTTGAGATGAAGAGTTGCATTCGTAAAACTACTTATTACGACATTAAATTCTCAGTGTGGAACTGATTTTCTTGCCATTCCTACAGAAAGAGCATCCTTGAGGTTTAATAATATATTTTATTGTGTCTATTCATAAAAGGCTATATGATTGAACACATGAATACAATGAAATTGTATATGATCTGTTGTCAATATTCATGCTGTTATTTGAATAGGAGCTTTTTCCTGATTTTCGGAAGTGTCTCCTACAAGTGGGTTCTGTGACTATGAACTTGGTCATTGCAGCCTGAGCTAAGAACACTGGATAGGTGGTAGAACTGAATTTGTCACTTTCCATAGAGGTTTGCAAAATGATGGCATATAGCAAGTTTTCTTGCTACCATTTCAGATATTGTCTATCCCATGTTTGCACAAGTGCAAAACTGGTTCATGGATGCTGCTATCTGCAATGCAGTGAGTGTTTTCCAAATTCAAGCTTGCATTTTCTTTTATTGCACAGCAATGCAGAGTTTAGAATAACTTAGTGCAACGAATTTCATCTTGGCTCGAAGTCTCAGAAATTAATGAGAGTTAAAAACAAAATACAAGGATCCTCATCAAAAGTTAGTATTGTAAGATAAATATGTGCAATTATTATGCAGATGCACATTTAATACCATGTAAAGAACTACATATTCAATAAATGGCAGCAGTATTTTTAAATAATACAGTACATTTTTGTAGATAAGTAAATTAATTTTATATTTTTTCTATCGCAAATAAAAATACTATACTTAAGTTATTACACCTATAACGAAAAATTTAAATTAGTAAGCAATTATTGTGTGCTGTAATGAAAATATACTACTACTTAATAAATAAACGTACATGTTTATAGATTTGAATATATTAAACTATTTCTTCTCTCAGTTAATATATCAATTGTGGTATATAAAAGATCTCGAACATTGTACTTTTCAGCAATTTAAACGCGGCTGTAATGTCAGATCAAATTGCGAGAATTTCAGAAAAAGTGCTGTGCAGCTTTGAATTTGTTAAATTAATGCTTGTTCCTTCCTTTTTAATAAATAAACTGTGGTATATAAACCGAACAAGGTTCCGTTTTATATATCTCAAAGGCTATACTTCGTAGCAAAGAAAACGCGGCGACAATAGCTCATTAAAATGCAGAGATATGCCTTTTGTTATTCAATATACAGTAACTAGCAGACGACGAGAATCAGAAACATAATAGTCATCGCTTGTGTGAGAAATACCTTGTCTACAAGGAGTGAGAACCAGCGCTAATCCCACAGAATACTATATAGTGGCTAATCCCTTCCAAGCGAACCTGCTTTTGAAGTCATTACCACAGACTGCGGTGAGAAACGATATTCTTGCATTCATATCTTCAATTTATCCATTTTTCTTTGTTCTTATTCATTTAGGGATCTAAATATTTGCATCCCTTTTCGAGAATTATTAGAGTAATTTACTGCCGAATATCCTTCCATTTTATTGCGAATGTATACTACAATGCTTGATATCGAGCGTAATACTGAAAATATGATATAAAATGGCTGATACCCCAGTTTTCCTCCAGCAGGAGCCTTATGCCATGTACGTGAAGGCTAAAAGAATCTAGTCTTCATGATACAGATTGATTTATCAACCTTGGCTTAAAATTGAAGCGGAAACGTTAATATAATGTGACGATGCATGTTATTCATATGCAAGTCTTTCGCAGTTTTGCGTCGCTCTATTTGACAATGCGTCGTATATTATGGTTGAATTGTTTCAATTCTTAGCTAGCATGTACAAACTTATATATTTAGGAATGGCAGCATAATGTTTAAATGTACTATGTTTTGAGTGCCACGTAAACTTTGTATTTGATTTATTGTTAAAAATATACTCAATATTTGAGTTTATATTAACATATTGTCTCAGCATTGCTATATATTTAGCCCAAAATGGGCAGTAGTGAAAGTACATTAGTACCTGGGGGTGGAACTGAGGGTTATCATGTATTGCGTGTAAGTACGAAGTACATTATAAGTTGTTTAAAATTCCTCTTTAGTTGGAATTCTATTTATTTTTTGCATATTTAATATTAAGAAATTATTAATATCGTTGAAACGTATTCGAATTCTTAAATGCATTTTACAGTAAGATGCTTTTAAGATGTGACAGCTTTTTTCACAATGCCGGCGATGTCAGATTACACTCGTGTTATTAATCTTGTAATATTCCGATTTCGCAGTTACATGTTTTATCCTATTAGGTGCATTTTAGAGTTATATATAACCATTTCGTATAGTTTTCAATATATAACCAACCGACTAAATCAGCTTGCCGGTTTAATCATTTACATGACATAGACGTTATTTATGAGCCGAAAATACTTGCCTCTTAAAAATGGTGTTCTTATGCTATTTATAATTTGACGTAAATTTCGAATGATTTTCTAATTTTTAGTTGTATGATTACTTTTTCTATGATGTAGTCTGGATTTGTTATTGACGCTAATGGGAGGAGATATGGCTTTCTTGGATTTTCAGTAAATATTATTGAGAACATCCAACATGCGTATTTTGCGTTGCAATATGGTAACTAATTGATGAATATTTTGAACTCGCGTTAATCAGGCAATATTCGTCGTCAAACATAAAATCGAAATGAAAATTCTATTTTCATATTTGGTAGCATTTTCTTGATCAGATTTTATAGCGAGAAAATTGAACTTTGATGCAATATATTGTCACAAGAAAAGTGGAAAGTTTCTTTGATTTTAAGAAATGATGCTTTTTAAAGGATTGTAGCTAAATTTCAAATGTCCATAATTTCTGTCTTTATTCATAAAAGGAGTAAAAATATAATAGTCAGCATCATAATTATTCTGAAAGAAGAATAAAATCCTTTCAGGAATAAAATAAAAATTACCCCTGAAAAATAAGTTAATAGGACATGTTTCAATATATTACTGAAAGGGAACACCTAGAAATAGGCTATGTATGAAGTAGGTCTGGTATAGACACAGAATCAGCTTATGGCAGGGCATTTTAAGAATACCTTGGTGTGTTGTTGTTGAGACTCGGACCGTCTGACCTACCAGAAAGGTGTACCTTGGTGTGTGGAAAATCCTTATATCTTATCACAGAAATGCAGTTTTAATTTTAAAATGGGACACTTTATAACTCTGTAAAAATAAAAATGAAAAATTACTAAAGCTATTTGTACTAAATTTCTGTTGTAGAGAATTTTTCAAGAGGGCTCTGTAAAATCTTTAAAAATACATACTATGCTATTTGTTGGAAGTATTCCATGCATGTTGAAAGTTTGAAGATAAAAAATATGGAAACTGTTGAATTTTTATAGTCAGCCTGAACAGTTTTAAATAGTTTGGCTAAATTTATATACCATTCAATTTATGCTTTTCAGTTTAGTCTTCAAAATTATTTTATTGTAACTAAGAAAATAAAATGCTTAACACTAAGTAAGAGCTGAAAACGCAATAACTTTTAACTAAATTATAATGCATTCAGTATTTGATTTAATCAGCATCACATCGCAATTTGCGATGCAAATCATGCATGAATGCTATACAAATTCAATTTTGTGTTGCTATTATAGTGAAATGTCCATAAATTATCAGATTTGAGTAAAATTTTATTTGAAACATTCTACTCCTTTTTACCTATTTTGATCTTTCACTAATGTCTTCATTCTGGAGAATTGTACATCAAGGGTTCACTTTTGTGCATTATTCTACTTAATTTGTGTAAATTTTTGTAGGGCTGGGATACTAAAGAATGTCTTCTAATAAAAAAATATAAAGCACTTTTAAGAATAATATAACATTTTTAAAGCATATGTTTTATATGCAGCAATAAGTAAAATTGATTGTATAGCAGTAGTGCTATGTAAAAAAATGAAAGTAAATCTAACAGTGAATGCATTTGTGAGTAACTGATGGCATGCTATTATCAGTGGCATAGGAGGTAGGGAGCGTATAACCAGTAGTATTGCTAGGGGACAGCAGAAGGGTGGTCATTCTTCCTGCTTATGCCTTAGAGCCCCTATATAGCCCATAGAATAGATGCTTATAGGATATATGATGTGAAAACCCATACCACATGACTGACCCGAAGGCTTACAGTAGTTATTTGTGTGGCTGGAGGCTATATGATGTGTAGATGTAATATAAAATATATATATTGTATAGTAAATTAAAAATTATTTTACTGCTAAGTAGGATGGCACCTTTTAAGATAGAACCTTTTTAAGTATACTCGCTCCCCCTGATATACATATAAAATATATATATTGTATAGTGAATTAATAATTATTTTACTGCTAAGTAGGATGGCACCTTTTAAGATAGAACCTTTTTAAGTACTCGCTGCCCCTGATATACATATAAAATATATATATTGTATAGTGAATTAATAATTATTTTACTGCTAAGTAGGATGGCACCTTTTAAGATAGAACCTTTTTAAGTACTCGCTCCCTCTGATATTCGAACTTGGCTGCACCACTGCATATACCCCCCCCCCCCCCCCCCCCATCCATTAACTAAGCAATTATAGTAGTTCTTCATTGTGTCAATATTAGAAAATGAAATCTAGCATTGTAAATTCCCTTAAAAGTCGATCCACGATTGACATCCTGAAGGGTGATAACAGACACAGAGCCTGGAAATCAGGGAAACATCAGAGAATATTAACAGTCTGGAAATGTCAAGAAATTTCTAAAAATCTGTAAAATCAGGGACACTGGAATTTTTAAGGTAATCGCTGCTTTCTTCAGACTCGCAACAATAAACATGTGTAGCATTCCTTATTCACTTTTCATGTGCTGGTACACAGCCTATTGGACACCTCAATAAAGAAAAGCTTTTAATTTTCGATATATCTCTCTGTGATCCCTCTCATCTTGATGCTTTTGAAAGCTGTCAAGATATTTCATATGATAAGAAAAGCAGATTAAAAAAAAATACTGTTTCTGCTTTTAATTTTATTGCAATAATTGATATTTATCTATATGAATTCTTGACTGGATTTTAAAGAACACTGCTGAGTTTTATAGCTTATCTAGAAATTTAATGTTTGAAGGATTAATACTTTGGAATAATACTGTTCTTATATAACTCTTGTATACTGTACTTTGATTATTATACTTTTCAATTCTGAAAGTAATTAATTTTAATTATTTATTCCTAATTATGACTTTCAATTTTACTAATTGACTTTTTTATTTTTGTTAAGCTAATATTCAGTAAAAGTAGATAGTGATACATGTCAGGGAATTTTTGAAGATATTATCCGGAAATCAGGGATGTTTTTATCAGTTTCTGTATCACAGTTATTTATGCCTATGCTTATAATTATTTATTTAACTTATTTGATATAAATTAGTAAACATTTATTTTTCATAGTATTTATTTTAAGTTACTTCTCTGTTTTAAAACTGCTTCCTTTTTTAAAAATGCATTTTGAATTGGTGATCTATAAATTAAAAAATATATAATTTGTTTTTCCCTTTTCTCTTAAAGGTTCAAGATAATTCTCCTGGTTCTAAAGCAGGCTTGGAAGCATTCTTTGATTTCATAGTTGCTGTTGGAACTACTCGTCTGGTAAGTGGCACTTTTGCAGTATTATATTTACCACTGTGGTACTCGCAGCTAGCGGTCATTATTTTATTGGGGTCACATCTTTTGTTACAACTTTTTTAAACAAATTAACTAAAAATATGCACCAGTATGCAGGGTTGGCCAAAATCTGGGTTGGTTTTGTTAGATTTTTTACACCATCATCATAGCTACTGTAAGCCGTCGAGTCAGTCGTGTGGTCTGGGTTTTTCACACCCCCATCCAGAGAAAAAAAAAGAGAAATTTCTGCCTGTGACTGGGTAAACATTTAAAAAAAAATATTAGTAATATTGTTTCATAGTTTCTCTAAGAAAGCAATTAATCTATTCTTTATATAAGCGTAATTTGACATCCTTATATGCAATGCATTGTTTTTCTCTTTTTTAAATGAACCTACTAGTGAAAATTCCAACCCTGTCAATCATTTCTTGTGACAGAAGGGTTTTTGACGAACTTTTGTTTTCATTATAAAAATACATATATATGCTTTTATATATTAAAATTTATCCATTTATTTTCTGTTCGAGGAAAATTTTTTTTTTTTTGCCTACTTTTATTTTGCTCATCTTTTACAGAATCAAGATAACTCTGCATTGAAAGATATCCTAAAGGCGAATATCGAGAAACCTCTGCAAATGACTGTTTACAGTACTAAAAGCCAAATGGTCAGAGACGTTGAAATTGTTCCTTCTAACACATGGGGTGGACAAGGCTTGCTTGGTGTAAGCATCCGGTTTTGCTCATTTGAAGGTGTCAATGAGAATGTATGGCATATTTTGGTAAGTACTAAGAGTCTGATGAATGAATCTTGTGTGTCTGCCATTGCAAATTTTTTTCTATTGTATCTTCAGCATTAGTTATTATGAAGTTAACATAACAGACAATTGTATTAATAAATGATGCTGATATTTTTATTTCAGGAAATTCAACCTCATTCTCCTGCTGATCTGGCTGGATTTTATCCTTTTGATGACTATATCATCGGTGCAGACTCTGTTCTTCATGAGGTAAAGTTATATTATTTCATCAATTATTTCTTTATATTTTAAAAATGAATATGAAAAGATTGATTTTTATTTTATTATAAGCATCAAAATATTACTATTTAACTGTTTTGTTTGTGTGGTCTCTAATATTTGAATGTATATTTTAATTTGCATCAGACTTTGCAGATTTATTTATTTATATAAAATCTTGGTTAGTAATGCTTTTCAAGATGATTCGATAAAAAATTCCCCCTTCCACCCACCCTGATAATTTTCATGAATTACTGGCTAAAAAGCTAAACCAAAATTTAGCACCCCAGCAGATAATGAGGATAGCCATTATAAGATGATTGGATAGAGTTCCAAGATATAGTTCTCAGGTACAAGAAAAACTTAGAGAGAGACTTCATTCTTAAAGTACTTGAAAATGCTCTCTCTGCCATCAGAAAATAAACTACTTTTTAGGAAAATTAGCCAAACAAAAAATTTTGTTCTGATTAAGGTAGCAAGTAGATCCCTTTTGATATCACTTGCTTTTCCTAGTGTACCGGTACACCCCACCCTATCATTACCTTAGATTGCTCTCTTGTCTCAAGGCTGTGTTTTGTAGAACATACCCCTGTTCTAAATTAACCCCCTTTTTTTCTATGGAGAAATTATCTTCTTTTTCCAAATTTTGTGGCACATATAGTCCGAATTGGGATTTGTTCTAATTCTGTTCCACATCCACTGCTATGATCCTCCAGATCCCTTTTATACTAATTCTCTATTTACTATGATTACACTATCTTTTTTAAATGGAAATGAAAGGTAAACATTTGTTTACCTAGGAACTCACTCCATAATGATTTCCTTTAGATTCGTGAGGTAAAAGTTGCAGAGAGAATGGTGCTTGCTAAATGATAATCTGGAAGGAATGGGTGTGGAATTTGCTTTTTGTAAATTTAAATCTTGGTGAACTTTATAACTTAGTTTTATTTTGATGTTTTCAAGTATCATTATTCAGCTCAATTATTTGGATTATTTGTATGGGCTCTGACATGTGAACAGGTACTCTAATCGACACAAAGTTTTGTATAATTATGTCTTGATGTATAAATAAATTTTGTGATTTAAGCAAATTATAATAAGTGTGTTTATTTTTTATAAATATTAAAAAGAATTATAAAATGCATGGATAAATGCATGTTTGTCCACTATGCGATGTACAGCTGAGTATATACTTATTTCTTAAATATATTTTCAAAAGTTAGATGCCATATTTAAGCTGCCAAAATTATTCTTTAAAAATTTTATTTAAGAAAAGGGAATGCATATTTAAACAATTATCAATTAAGCAGAGTTTTTTTTATGTGAAATATTTTTCTTGCAGTATAGTAATTTTTCAAGTTTGCTTGTAGTCTAAGTTTTAACTAGCATGCAAGAATTGTTTTGTAGTAGGCTATTGAAATATAACACTTTGAAGAGTTATGTATTGTAGTTTAATTTTTATTTATAAATATTGTAAAAAATAGTTTCTATTTAACTAACATGTTTTCTGCTGCTAAGAATTAAAGTTTAAATATTAATTTTGCAGTATTGTATAAATATTTAAGGCCAATGATATAGCTTGCATAAACTTAAAATCAATTAAAATAATATATAAAATTGTTCTTTAAAAGTCTATTTAAATATTTTATAACAGCCAGTAGGATGTATATTAAATTTTGAAATTGTACTTCCATATCTCTTCTTCTGTTTCGTGAATATTACCTGCCCTTGCTATTCCGTACATTTGAGCTGAATCATTTATAAATTTGATTGCATTTGCTGATGAGTTTTAACAAGGGCAAAGCTGGTTCACCGATGCTGTTTGTTGCACAGCAATCACAATTCAAGCTTTAGCAGGCTAATTAAAGGTTTCTTTTAAATTTGTAGTTTGTACTTATTGTGTGAGTAGACATAGAGAATGTAAAGAATGTTTATGCAAAAGGATTTTTAAATGCATTTTATTGTACTTATTCCTAATTATAAAGTTGAATAAAAGATAATTTTCCTTTATTTATTTCAGTCAGAAGATTTGTTTAGTCTTATTGAAGCTCATGAAGGAAAAGCCTTAACTCTATATGTGTATAATGTGGTTTCAGACCTGTGTCGAGAAGTTGTCATTACACCCAATAAAAACTGGGGTGGGGAAGGAAGGTAACTAGTTTCTCCAATCCATTAACAGTAACCATGTTTTGAAGATGGAAATTGTTCATTTTGTATTAAGTTATTAATATTCAGAATGAACATATAGCACCCATTAGAGGACAGATAAGTCCAATCTCTTTGACACAGGAGTCATTATTTATACCATGGAATCACCAGGCATTGCACATTGATTTAATAGCACATTTATAGGTCACCACTGTACAAAGAAAAAAAAAGTCAGTGGTAGCTCCAGATTGATGGAGCTGAAATAGTTTTGTGCGAATTATGGCCTGAAAAATTAGAATCACCTTTTCAGAATATTAGGATATCGAAATTATATCCACTGTAATGTGATCTGAAATTCAATTATATAGTCTTGTATGGACTACAAATTACATGCTTACTGTTTATAACTAGCACTTTTAGTTTATTGTCTCAGTGAGTACTCAAAAATTATAAGAGCTTTATCAAAGAAATAATATTGATCTAGAAACTGGATTTTCTATTGAATATGGCTGTCAATTGTTTGTCTATCTTTTATAGTTTACAAGATATTTCAAGTGAAAAAAAACAGAGTGAAGTGAAAACTCACTCGAACAAAAACATTTTTTTTCTAAAAAGTAGTTCAAAATATTAAAATGTGAAAACTATTTTGTATGTTTATAAATAGTACTTTATTTCCTGCAAACATATACAAGGTAGGATAAAAAAAAATCGGAGACTGGCTTACTTGACAGATATGATTTATTGATATCATGTGTTATACACAACTACCGTCAAAGTACTCACCCTCTGCTGCTATTCACTTCTCCCAGTGTGAGTACAGTTGCTAAAAACATTCCTGGAAGCCTTTGGATGAGATGGTCTTCAGTGCGGTTATCGCTGTTTCTTCAACTTGCACTCTTGAAACGGCATCCTTTGAGCTCATTTTTGAAACAGGGGAACAGGTAAAAATCATATGGGACGAGATCGAATGAGTAAGGAGGGTGTGGAAGGGTGGACTTTCCATGTTTGGCCAGTGTGGACTGCACCATGAAAGACCGATGTGCGGGGGTATTGTCATGTTGCAGCACCCAATCCTTGCTTTTCCAGAGTTCTGGGTGTTTCCAGTGGATAGCATCACGGAGACGAGCCAGAATCTGTGTGTACCTCTCCTTGTTTACTGTTGCCCCTTCCAGTATGAACTTGTAATACACCAAGCGCTTCTAGTCAAAAAACGTCTCCAGCATTACCTTCCCCTTTGAACGGTCCAAATGGAACTTTTTTGACGATGGTAACTTCCACAGTGAGGACTGCCGTTTCATTTGTGGCTCGTACAAGAAACATCATGTCTCATCACTGGTGATAATTTTTTAAAGGAATGTCCGATCTTTGTTAGCAATGTTAGTCAGTTCTCCACAGATCCGCATTCGCTCATTGCACTGATCTTTGGTTAGCTGTTTTGGTACAATGTGTTGACACACACGATGCATGTTCAGTTTGTCCATCAGGGTAGCTTGGCAGCTTCTGTACAAAATTCCTGCTTTCTCAACAATGACATTGATGGCTTGACGTCGGTGGGCATGCACAATTTCCACCAACTTTCCAATGTTGTCCTCCGTAATTGATGTCGATTGCTGTCCAATCTGCAGATTGTCTTCTACAGATTCATGGCTAGCCGTAATTCGGGAGTGCTATCAAAACACCTTCGCACAACACATTGCTCTCTCACTGTACACCTGCTGCAACATGTGCAATGTTTCTGTCAGCAATTTTCCCAAACACTGGCAGAATTTGATATTTGCACGTTGTTATTCAAACTCCATTTCCGTTTTCGATGAACGCGAATGAATACAGTTCACTGACACCCATTGTCTTGAAAAACCCTGCACTGCGAACCTGCTTCTTTCTCTTCACAGTTCGTCTCCCATGTGCCTCTACACCATGGTAAAATAGTTCTCCTCTCCTCCAATCAGGGTTGGAGATATCAGCACAGTCTCCATATTTTTTGATCCTACCTTGTATCAATTGTTTACATTTTTATCTATTAGGTTTGGAGATACAAGTTTAAATTGTTTGTTTTTTGCAATGCTCTGGATTTCAGCTGTATATTTTAACTGCAGATGTTATTCACCTCAAAATAACTCCAATTTGCATCTTTCATTATAAAAAATATCTTTTAGTATGTCTGAAGGTTGACATTTTGATCAGAGACTGTTTGAAATTGACAGTAAACATTTTTTTCTTAACATGGCTACATGGGAAATTTTTTGCCGCTATTTTAAATTAAATGTATATAAATGAAAGAAAATTTAGTTTAGTGATATAAATGATATTCAAAATTGAATTTCAAAATGAAAATGTAAAGAATTTAGCAAAGTTTACATCAGCCATTTATATTTAAAAAAATATGATGACTATTTGGAAATGAAATTTTTTTTTAATATCTACTTATTTTTAACTCGAGTAACTTGGATATTAATTTTGCATTGGAGATAATGTAATCTATCTGCATTGTTGAAATCCAGTAATAAATATAACTTTGTGCAAAGCTTGGGTTGCAAATGATATAGCATTTTTGGAATAATAATGTATAGATTTTCACTGATTAATGTGTGCGTTTGACAATTTAGAGACAGACATGATAAATTGTCTAACAGTCATAATTGTTTAACTCTACTTTCATACAGAATAACGAACATTGCATTTATTTAGCTTTGAGGACAATAAATGAAATTACTGTTGTAGTTCCTTTTTGACCACGGGAACTACCAGTTTTATCAAAAGTGAAAAGTTGAAGATGAAGGTATACAGGAGTTGAAATTGAAGTAAATGAAACGAAATATTTATTAAAAATATAAAATTTAAAGAAAATGTTACCACTGTTGTAATTTGCTGCACAAAATGAAGAACAATGAGAATGACAAACATTAAGATGTCAGCATTTGCAAAGGGGAATAAAAGTAAATTACAAATCTAAAAATAGCTACAAAATGTGTAAACAACAAAAACAAGCTAAGATTGAGAATTGAAATTAATATAGAAATGAATATGTTAAAACAATTTTTAATTTTGAAAGGAGAAAAAATGTTTTAGATTTTGAGAGCAGTAAATTTAAATTAACATGTTAGATCACAATGGTAAAATACAACACCACCACACTTTGACCAAGAATTGATTAAATTTTTTGTTAATTGAAACTATAGAAGTGACCCCAAAATACCATAAAATAATAAATATGCATAAATATATCAAATAAACAGCTATTGTAGAAGTGATTTTATATAAAATGTCAACCACTCTCGTTAAGCATAAATAATAATTCTTAAGGTATTGCTATGTTTAGAATTTTAATAAACTTTGACAAACTAGTACAAATTCACATCACATTTTAAAAAATTAGCAGAAAATGACTTCCCCTCTATAACAGGGTACACCATTATGGGGGTAGACTTCTTAACTTTAATCTTGAGCACTTAGAATTTTGTTAACAGTGAGCAGGTTTTAAGTAATGCTTTGTTGTTGTTGTTGAAACCCAGACCGTCCGACCTACCAGAAAGGTGTAGGGTAACTGTTTGGACGGCCGGTAAGAAGTAATGCTTTGTATCATTGCTGGTTCAAAGTAAATACTTCTACTAAAACTGTTTTTAAAATTTTGCTTTAAAGAGTTTATTTATACTCAAAGCAGCAGTGACCATGAAATCATTATCCACAGACTGATAGGGAATGACCAGTTGAGCACTTTCTTCAAATCAGCACCAACTTGTCAAGTGGAGTATGTAATTATCTCCAAATTTAATGCAATTTTAAATGTGTTCATTTTATAAATTTTGTGTCACTGATGTTACCGATTCTTGTGGATATAAATAGCAAAATAAAAGCTTTTTGACAGCTAGGAAAGTCCTGTGTTGGGTATATCACCCCCCACCCCTTATTTTTCCATAATTTTTTTACTTTTGAATTTATTAGTTATATCTGCTTGCATGCATTTGCATTTTAATTTATTTCTGCTTTTATATTCTCTTTAGCTTAGGATGTGGTATTGGTTTTGGGTATTTGCATCGTATACCAACTCGGCCCCATAAAGTTGAAGTTGCTAAAGCTCCTTATGCACAGATTCCTCAGAAAAATCATATTGGCGATGGGTATTCTACTGTAAGTGTTATTTTAATAGCTATTTTTTGTCTTATTCCATTATCACTACATTTACATCAGATTCTTTTTAACATTTCATATTAGTATTTATCAATCTTTTCAGATTCATGAACCTCTTTCATTAGAATATTTATACTATTGTGTATGAGCATATCAATACAGTTGTATCAGGGTATAATACACGATCTTATGGTACATCGGTATTTCGTATCCATGTACATGTTTATGATATTGACTGTAATGATACAAAAGCTTTAGATCAGCAATTTTTTTCAGTTTGTAATCATATTTCTTTTTCAGTAAATTTTTTTTTTTAATTTGGAGGAAAAAAATTGGGAAAATTTGTTAAATGATAAAAGCAATTCGAGGAATTATCTTTTTCGCTAAAAAGTTTTCTGGTATAACTTATAGCTCTTTCAAAGAGTGCTAAAAATGTGAAAAGTTCTGCGAATAATTGCATTTGAAAAATTATGTTTAAAATACCCCAATTAAGTCTATAGGTTTTTCTTTTGGCGTGAGTTAATTGAATGATTTTATGAATTTCTTGAATTGGAGTCGTATAAGAGTCATTGAAATTTATAGGTTTATAAACTTCATTTATTTAGAATTTTCTTGTTAGATCATGCCCAGTCATTTTTGATCTCAAGAAGGAGAATGAGTCTTATTAATCCAATCATGTTACAGTCATTCCTTGAATTGTGTAGTAATTACCTTCTATATATAATTTTCATATAGTTTGTTAAATTAAAATTTATAAATTAGTTTTTAATTTAATCTTTTAATATTCCTTGCAAATTGCAGAAAATTTAGTTATCCAGTTCAGAATATTGATGACGTTGATATGATGCATTACTGAATGATACATATGTATACACTGTAAAAGCTTGCTCATCACTCATTTATAATGAGCTCATTTCATTGGAGTATTATAACCTCTTACCTTACATTTCCTGTTGTAATGATGTTTAATCTATGGAAGAAGAAATTATTCATTATGCATAACTATATCAATGTGGATAATGACATTTATAAGAGTATGAATAGGTTGCTGAATGTTCAGTTTCATTATATTTATTGGCGGCAACTGCCCTTGTCATCATTCACAGTTTGTTGTAGTTGCAGGCAGTTTAGTTCTGGTTCTCTAATGCTTAAAGAAAGACCTATCCTGTAGAATGTAAGTAGTTAATTATTAGGCATTTTACAGCCAAAACACATTTATTGGGATCTGCAGTTTTGTAAAGAATAATTTATAGAACTGTCGAGAAGGCAACATCTGAGACTTTCAAGCCAATAATGGGACCCTCATACCTGTTAAGAGTTTACACTGGCAAATTCTCAATTATATTCAAAGAGAGTTTTATTCTACTGTCCTAATACTGTTCGTTTCATGGTACAACGGAATTTTGTACATGTCTTTAGGGGAGTGATTGAATATTAAATTAGTCTAAATGAGTTGTGAAGAACTTTTAGAATCATGCCTGTCAAACTAGCTATGTATATAATGAGCATTTAGACTTTTTTGACAATGCTGGAATTGAAAATTGCTACATATCAACATCAACAGTGTTAATAAAGAGCAAATTATGGTGGTTAACCGAATAACAGACTTCTATAGATGATGATCTTTTCTAAGGAAGCGATAAATTAGTTAATGGGATATTACCAGAAAAGCTCACATGCAGTTATTGTACATGTTATTTTTTTCATGAGGTTTTGATAGCAATTTTGTTTAAAAAATGTTCTCATTGTTTAAAATGTATATATAAAAAAATTACTCCAAAAAAGTTTGTTTTTTTTATTCAAGATTAAATTATAGATTTTATGATCTTGATCCTAGCCCACCTCCCACTAGTGTTTTATTGCATATCAAATTAAAGCTCACATTCTAAGCTTTCCTATGACACCAAATTAGAATAAAGTGTAAGTTAATTCTAAAGCATGTTATAAATTTTTAAACATTATAAAAACCAGGGAAAATGAACATTTTTTGTAAATGTTGACCTTTTTTTTTCTCCACAATCATTGGACTTGAACAGCTAAAATTTTGGGATTTCTCATTCAAGAATTCAAGAGAACATGCATGCTAATTTTTAAAAGAATCAGAGATGGTGAGGTTGATTTGACATGGAAAGACTAATATACCCTTGATAACGTACATGGTTTTGGAAATGCTTTTCACTTTATTCAATTTATTCAAATTTCAAATTATTTTTGGGAGCTAGAAAAGGCCTAGCTCATCGTGCAAAACAATGTTTCTGTTTTGTAACTTTTCATCTTACACACATTTCTTGCATTTACACTATGTGGAACAAGGGGATTAGTACCTTAAGTACCTTTGTATTATATATATGATTTATAAAAATACTTTCATCTAAATGTGTAGTTACAAAAATTTTTTTCACTCATCTTTACCACAAGTAATTCTTATTCCATTCCTTAATTTATATATGGAACAGGGAAAAAGGAGTATTTTATATCAATTTAGTACCTGTTTTATTTATAACTAGCAGCATACCCATTCTTTGTACGGAGTATATAATATAAAGAAACTTAAAATTCACAATCATGTGCAAATTCCTATAGTATACTAAATGACATTTTTAATCATTAATCAAAATATTCTGTTAAAATATTTAATTTAATGCTCCTAAAAAGAAGTTTAAGAATCTGAGATTAGAAGATATGTCAGAGTTTTAGTTGAAGATTATCCGCATTACAATATGTCTAAAAAATCTTTGCCAAAATAAAACAGATGACGTAATAAATTGAAAATATCAATAATCCCGTAATCTTCATACCAGAAGTCCATACTTGATTCCAATACATGCTAATATATATCAAAATATATGCCAATATACCTGTACTACATATATTCTCGTAGATTAGAAGATATGCCCTTGCATTTGTAGAAGATTACTCGTTCAACGTACAATATATGAGTTTCAACATTTTTTGCCGCAATAAAACAATGGCATAATAACTTGAAAATATCAATAATATCTGGATCAATAATCCCAGAAAATATCAATGATAATAATGTTTAAACCTGAAGACCGCAAATGATATTATCTAGTCAAAAATGCAATGGCAATGAAATTTATTTTATATACTTATCTTCTTTATTCAAATCAGAAAAGATTTAATAAAAATTGTCTGCCTCATAACACATTGGATTTAAATCCGTTGCTAAGCGGCATGCTAAGACGTTTGCTAAGCGGCATGCTAAGATGAAAAATATTATCTGAAAATGCTATCTCTATGGAAGGTTTGGCGACATTTTCGTTAATTTTGCGACATTTTAAGAAATTGCCAAGTGGGACTGTAGAGCTAGCTGACAGGCCCACTTAGCGACAAATTGACGAAACATCCTCACAATACTATCCCCTAACAAAATACAATTCATTTCATTTATTTAGTGCAATTTTATCAATTTCAAGATATTTTTATGGATTTACAAACAATATCAATTTGATGACATTTTAAAAACTCGCTAAATGTGTTACTAAGTACGACGGTTGAACTGACAGACAAATGCAAAAGAAACATCATTTCAGAACTCTCTTCTAATAAAACAAATTTAATTTCATTGATTTGCGTCATTTTAAAGAAATTGGCAACATTTCCGTCAATTTGGCAACATTTAAGAAAAGTTGCCAAGTTAGCGATATCTTGCCAAATTCATAGCTCTGAATTTGCAGATCTGCATAAAACATCCTGATCCCGTTTGTATATACTAAATGAAAACACTAAAATTGTATTAGAAGATATACCAGTTCTACTCTTTTTCTGTTTCAACAATCGGCTAAATGAATTTATTGGCTAAACACAATATATGATTTTATTAGCTAAACACAATATATAAGCTTGAAAACTCTTTGCCAAAATAAATGAAAGTGATGTACGCAGTCTGCAATTAATATTATTAAAGGAAAAATCAAACTGTTGATTTATAAGATATATTTTTATATCCATTTATTTATTATTCAAATCGAAAAAATAATAATAAACATTAACAAACGCATTTAAATTAAAGAACTATTTTGATTTCTTAATACTTTTCATTGTTGATTAAAAACTTGTGAAAAATAAATTATGAGGATGGATTTTCCATTTAAATTCATGTTTCAAACATTCATGGTTTATCTATCCCTTTGAGGAGTGGACTGTCCCGGAAGCTTTCCCAAGTAGATCGCCCTAGAAATGTTCCTCGTCAAACACACACTCAGTTTTATTATAAGTAGATATGTTTTCTTATCATGTATTTTTAAAATATTCAACAGCTTGTCGTATAGTCTTTTTGATATCGCATTTACATTTCAGTCCATCTTTCTTTCACTTTTGCTATACAGAACATTTTCTATTAATGATCCATCTCAGGTATATCATACATGTATACCATACAAGTAAAATAAAAATTCTTCAATTATATATATAGATATATAAATATCACACTCCTGCACTTTTGTATTTGTTATTTTAATTTATATAGATATATAAATATATATATAAAAATTGAAATTATATATATATATATATATATATATATATATATATATCTTGTTACTACAAAGAACATCTTCATAAATTCATCAACACCGTTACCAAAAATAACTACCCGCCCAATCTTATTTTTTCTTTTATTTAAACACATTTTACATTTAAATTCAAAAACTTGCAACAATTACAGCAACATATTGACAGATCATGCTCTAGTATTTCTAAATAATTCATAATCTCCATGTCTTCTTTTAACAGTTAAACAATTCGTATAATTCACTTTAACCTGCTTTGCGAAAACTGCTTAGTCAGTAACTAAAAATTCACTGTAACCTGTTCTGAGATGATTGGTAATACACATGCTTTTCCAGAAGTACCACAGTACTAGGGGTAGATATATTTTCATTTTATTTTCATTATATTCTTTTGATATTACTTTATAATACTTTGCATCCTCATTTCAATAATTAGCCACAAGCTGGTGTAACAGATATTTTATATTCATGATTGATTTTTTTGTGTATTTGATCCACTTTGTCTTTTCTTCTACGTCGGGCCATGTACATTATTTCTGTAATACATTTTACAGTTATGTACACAGAAACATAGAATCAGCATTAATGAAACATGTGTGGCCCTTGATAACATACATGGTTTCAGAAATGCTTTTCATATTCATTTTATTCCTTTAATATTCACTGGATTCCATTTATTCAATTTCCAAACTTCTTGGGAGCTAAAAAGGCCTAGCTCATCGTGCTTCACTTGGCTTCTGATTTACAAAATTTTCTTTTACCTTTACCTTCAGTTTACAAGCAATTTTCTTTGGTATTTCTCGGGTATATATATATTACAAGTAATCATAAAAATCTTCAATTATATGTATGTCTTAAAAAGTTAGGTTTATCGTGTTACATCATCTTACTTTTCGTTCATTGGATTTTCAAACTTCTATTATTATTATATATATATATATATATATATATATATATATATATATATGAGAACAAATTTTATGTATATGATTAAATTTTATGTATATACATAATATGTATAATTTTATGTACACAATCTTATACATATTATGTATTTTATGTACAAGATTGTGTATTCTATTCATGTTATTACTGTTGGTTTTCATATAGTAATCTAAATTTTCAGGTTCAGCTTACTGCTGCTAACCCACCTGGAGCTCTACCCGCAATACCAGCTCCAGAAATAAATGCGAACCAGATACCAGCTGCTATGATTTCAAGTATGTGGTAACTTTCTTTCAAATATTTATTTATAATAGTCAGAAATCGTAAATTTATGGAAATAAAGTAAACAAAACTAATGAAAATGAGTTAAATTCCATACATATAATGACTTGCACATTAATAATGTGTCGAGAACCCAGACCGTCTGACATAATGTGTTGTTGAGACTCAGACTGTCCGACCTACCAGAAAGGTGTTGAAAACCCAGGCCGTCCGGCTCGTCAACAAGGACTTGAGCATCCATTTGGACGGCCGGGACCAGAAAGGTGTAAAGTAACTGTTTGGACGGCTGGGAAGAGCCACCCAATTTAGACCAGAACCCAGTGGGGGAGGCATCCACAGGAATCGTACCTTCCTCCTACCACCAACCTCTCGGAAGGACTTACGGACCCACATGTTTAACATTGATGTGTAATAAGTTTGGTCTCTTGTTGACTTTCAAATCTTATTGCACAATTACCAGATTGAGAAAATAACCTGATTTTGCTTTTGACATCTATACATAGTTATAGCCTATTTTATACATTTGTATCTTTGTTTACAGATTGGTATTGATATGGCTATCAATGCCTGCCATTAATTTTTATAATGTAAAAGTTAGCTTTGGCATATGGCAACACTTGCAGAAGTAATGGTTGGGTGAAATTCCATTAAAATGTTGACCTTGCAAGGCATTAAATTAAAAATATTCATGAAAATCTTTATAAAAAACAAAAGTTGTCTGATTTAAAAAATAAATGTTCTGGGCATATTTACAAAATGTGTCCTTCAATTTAATATGAAGTTTGTATTGTAAATTGTAATAGTAATTTAAATTGTAATTCTGTAATTGTTTTTCATAAGTCATATGATAATATCACATAACTTATGAAAAATATTTATCAGAGTTGCTGGGATCCATGGTTGGTTATAAATAAAGTAAAACAAAATGTATGTAAAATTATTATTAATTTCAACAATGCTGTGAAAAACTTAAAAGGTATCTCTTTTACATAATTCTGGGTATGTGCAGATCTAAAAAAAAAAAAAAACTTTTGGGTCAGGCTGGGCTGAGTCAAAAATTTTTAGGCTGAGTTCAAACTTTAGATTGGACAAACTCTTTGGACTCTGTTAACATGTTTACTGCCCATGTCCAGTTAACTGGACATCATATGTTTCAATTTACAGACCAATGTCTAGTTAACTGGTCATCATACGCATTGCATTAAACGGCATGTTATTTCAGTCAGGTTGTAGATAATGAATCTGGGCTTTGAGAATGGATCTGGGCCTGAGGTAAGCTTCAATTTTTCCTTGTTGACGTGAGCTTGAAACTCTAAGCTTAATGGGCAGTGAAAGTATTAATGTCCATATTAGTCAGGTAAATGTCTTCATCTAGATCCTTTGTTTTGTATGCACATTTTACTATGACAACACTGTAACCTAGTAAATATTTGGAGGTCATTTTATCTATTCAAACCTAAGATTTGATTCCAACATGGGCCACCTAAATTTAGGTGATCCCAAATTAGAAATAAATATAAAATGCTATAAAGATTAGAACATAATTTGGAAAAAAAACAAATCGTGTTATTGTAGAATGTGCACATGTACAGAGCATTTCCCCCTAAAACTACTCAATGGATTAAAAGATTAAAATTTAATTTAGACTAGAATTATACTGTTATATGAATGAGAAAATGTCATAATTTTTACATTTCCAATGTTGGACATGGAGCTGTGTAGTTAGAGCCAGAGTTATTAGCAGTTTTGATGGAGCCTGAATCCCAGAAAAAATATACTGATTCTGACTCCAAAATAAAATTATTTAAAAATAATTTTACTTTGTTTCATTTTTTGATATCATTTAAATAGTTTTTAAACAAATTAAGAAAACAAACATGAAATGCTTGTCAGTTAAAAAAGCTATTGATATGAAAAATTAATATATTAATGAAATATGGATTAACACAAAATTGTATTTTGATGAAACAAAAGTTATGCCTGTCTGAAATTAAATATGGATAGAAATCAGTGCTTCTGAATTCATATTACTGTATGACACTCCAATCAAGCAGTCATTCTATTTAGCACACAACAATGAAAAATTGGACCGCAGTCCTATAAAATTTGTCGATATCAGCAATTTTTACATTGCCAATATTTTGATATTTTACTGCAATGATCATGATAAACATATAATTTCTCGAGTGTACTGAGGACTTTTAGTTAATGATTTGTACAAACTGAAAATCCTGCAGAGACTAATTAATACATGAATCGAATAATGATAGAAAAAAAGGAGTAGTACAGTAGGAAAATAAAAAATTTGAGTTGAAGTCGAAGGTTTGATATACCAACTCCACAGCTCTTGCATAAATGTGAGTTTCTTTGGAATGGATTCTATTATAATTATAGAAAAAATGAATATGGGTAAAAATTGAGGTAGCCATACCAACCAATACTAAATAATCAACCGTAATAATAATGAACTATAATAAGCAACTATAGTACCATAGTAATAGTCACCCATGTAAAACTGACAGTTTTTCCCTTGATAGTTTTAACATGAAATTTTGTAAGCCCTGTAGTGTAGCACATATGGGGGGGGGGGATCCAAGTCTACAGAGTGTGGGGTGGGAAGGGTCGATTGTGTTTCAAAGTTATGCACTTTGAACAAATTTATATAATTTTTATCAAGGTTAAGTTTTTTGAAAATGTGAGGGAACTTCTGGGAACAGCAATGTATCATGCACACCAACTTAATTGTTTATTTATAAAATTGACATAGTGTCAACTTGAAAATATGCAACTTTTCAATGTTTTACTTTAAAATTTTCAGCCATCTTCTGTCAACTTTTTAACAAATGAGTGAAAAAGTATTTAAATAGGTTGCTGTTTTTGAGTTTTAAGTAGTCATCACAGGCAGAATCAGGTTTTTTATTTCTCATTGTCCCTTTGGTAGGTAGGTGGTAGGGGGATAAAATTTATATTAGAGAGAGAATATTTATTGGACTCAGCCTCATTGTCTTTGAAGTTTTACCGAAATTGGTCCTGTAGTTCAAGAGTAGGGAGGTTTTACTTAAAAGCATCTTTTCAAATTTTCCTATATAATTTATAATACCATAATATATTATGTGAATATTTTGTAATTAAATCATAGAGCTTTCTAAAATGCACTTGAAATGTTTGTGTAAGAGAAAGTTAAGTGAAATCTCTCACTCCAGATATTTCTTTTATTTATATGATCATATATTTACTCTAATACTTATATGTACTCTTATATGATCAGACAATTTTATATTTCATACATTATCATTCATAAGTATTTGGCCACCTAATACATTTAATATATTTGAGGATGTGTAAAGTAACAAATATTTCTGGCATAATATTTAAGACACATTTCAAAACACTTATAAATAAATACAGAATCTTTATAAACAAACAAATTGGATAAAAATGTGCAGCCCAGATCACGACATTTCTTTTTCAAAGAATGTAATGGTAACCAAATGTATTTCTACCAAAACAACCCCATATTATTATAGAACCTTCACTATGTTTCAGAAAAAAGTAATCAAACATTGGTTATGCATCCGTTCAGCTGCAGACCTGTGAATAGAGACCCTTTTTAACACTTTACAACATAGTTGAAAAGTGCTTATGGACTTTGTTTATTCTATCTGTCTGTTCGCACGATAACTGCCGCAAAAATGACTTTCTCAATATGAAATTTTAGTATGTTGTTGAGACGGCCTGTTGGACACATGGGAATGTAAATGAATAATATCATCCAATTAGTTTTGGATTGAACCCGGGTTGAAAATGTGAAATACAATGAACCCTATGGGACCTCATTTTTCAAACCTTTTTTATGTGAATTTAAAATTCACGAATTACTTCGAAAATTGTAGGAAATATTCAAATTATCTCATAAAAATATATAAAAAAAATTTCATCAAAATATGTGCGGTAGTTTTTAAAATGAAAATTAAAATAATAATTGCACCCATGTTATATGAACAGATCACGTGACCCATTTCAAAATAAAATATAGCATCCATCTTTTTTCCAAGTGTCAAAATCGTGATTTTTAAAGTTCTTTTAATTTATATTTAGTGTTGCATCCGTCCTAAAACCACTCTATTTTTGCCTAATTTCTTTGCATTTATATACTTCGCCAGCGCAATTACAATATTTTTGAGTTTAAATGATCATCAAACTTTGATTATTTCTACAACGAAGCCTAATTTTAACATATGCAGAATGTAAACACATTAAACTGTAAGATGAGTTGTATAAGAATTGCTGAATTTTTTTAGCACAAAATTATTTAGCTCTGGAGTCTGGAATATAGCTGATCTGAATGAAACATTCATTGATTTTACATAGAGAAGCAGACGATTTTATATTATTGCCTTTTTTGATGAAGTTTTAAGCATGGAGTTAGAAAGTACTTTTACTTCCATGGTTTTAAGTTTTTAAGTAAACAGAGTTTCCCCCAGGATTAAAAAAGGGCAGGGTGCTGTTACCAGAAAAAGGGCACTTCTTAGAAAAAAAGGGCACATATTTTTTTATGTTTGAATAACATTTATGCTTGGGATTTTTATGACGAAAATTAGAGCATTGCAAAAAAATGTAAACAATTTTGTCGCGTATACCTCCAAGTCTAATAGACAAAAATGTAAATATATTTTCTTGTTTTGTAGAAAATGCGTCAAGATTGTGAATATATAAAATTAATTTCAATTTTTTAATATTTTGAACTTGTTTTTTGAAAAACAAAGTATCTGTCCGAGCAAGTGTTTTTTTTTTCATTTTGCTTATTTTCACTCGAAATATCTTCGAAACCATAAAAGACAGATATAAATAGTAAGGGATAAAAATATGTATTAGGAAACTTAGTTGCTAAATCTATATTAATATTTTTAAAAAGTGCTTATAGTTTTCGAGTAATCGTTTTGCCAAGTTGAAGAAGAGTGAAAATTTCCCCTTTTCAAGTTTGTAATGCTATCTCAAAAACTAAACCTGTAAACAATTATGCAAGAATATAGCTCTTTGAAATCCCTACAAGTGTATATAATTGGATTTTGGATGAGCTCTTTGTTTGCGAAGTATAGTGGTTATAATTTCGATATTTTAGTATTTTAACCTGGGTTTTCCAATGTGTGGGAAAGCTTTAATTTACTTAAAATGTTACTATTGTTTCAGCTGAATCTGTCACTTACTCCTTGGGGATATATTTGTGCATAAGTATGAGATAATCTTATTTTGTTTAAAAAATCAGGGCATTAAATGAAATTGGAGATTGTAAAAATGTGTAATGATTGGTTAGGTTTGAACAAAAGAAACGAAAATATACATATTCAAGTACATATTTATGTGCTGCCAGGCACGTTTATAGATGATAGGTCAGGTTGATTTCAGGTCCGATAAGTTTAATTTATATACTGAAAAACAAGTTGGTAAAATAATTTTATATTTTAACCTGAAGTCTATGGTCTAAGCATCCAGATAAAATCGTTGTGAAAACTAAAGTACTAACTAGCTATAAACAGTTAGCGAGTCATTTATAGCACTTTGAAATCCTGTAAATAATATAAATGAATCTGAAAAAATCGAATAGCTTTATTGAACTTTATTTTACAAAATGTTATTCATTCCAAAGCATTTTGGCTTCATCGGACTGGAGCCACCACCACTAAGGTATGAAAATGTTTCTTTTGTTGAGAACAAATTTATCATTGAATAAATGCTATTTTTACATCAAATGCAATTATAGTCTTGAGCAGTTGGGTTTATTAGCAATTGCAATTATTGAATTTATATAAATTTAGAGTTTATTAAATTTAAAAAGGAGAATATTAAATTTTGATTTATAGTATTTTCTCATGAGTCAATGAAGTTAGATAATATTAAGGGATAAGATATATTTAAACTTTGAAAATATTTATTAATTGTTTGTTATGCATTGATTAAAAAAACAAAAAAAAACCTGATTTAAATAACTAAATAAAATTCTAGAAAGCTCCATAAAATCACTATAAAGAAAGTATTGAACAATGGATTAGCAAATGTTTAGGTGCTAAGTTAATCATTATTCCATGGAGCAGAGTTATTAAGAGTGCAAGCAACGAACGTTCGTGTGTCCGTATCTTTAGCCGTAAACTCGCGTATCGGGCTAGTACTACTGCATACCTCCCTAAAGCGGGCGCATCGTTATTAAATGACCTTTATTATTATTATTGCATGCGTCTGCGGAGCGAGTCAAAGACGAGTTCGCTGATATGAGGGGGGTTATTTTGTGTTTCAAATCTGCTATGCGGATGTCGTGTCAACGGGCTAATCTGTTAATCCATAAGCCCGCATAGTGCACGTGTTCATAACACAATGTCACACGATTTGCACGCGTCTGCACAAGGTATATATCGTTATTGTATGCGGATTACATACACTTGTTAAAAGAAAGCGCTTAATTTTGTAAATTCGCTACACGAATTAAATATGTCGAATCGTTATTGCATTTAGCGGAGTTATCATTGTTATATATAACGCGTACTACATCCGTCTGCGTAGTAGTCGGGTCAGGGCCGCTCATACAAATTTCTGGGTTAGCCTTCATATTTCGTTTTCCTCTTTTGTGCATTCTTCATGTCATCTCCTCCCTCAAAAAATTATTGGGTGCCCGACCCTTCTTAAAGGCGGCCGTGGTCAGATACACAGCCAATAGCTATTGCATGACCTGCATTGGGAGTAAATCCGCTACGTGAATTATATATGTCCGCGTATCATTATTGCATGGAGCGGAGTTTTCCTTATATTGTATATAACGCGTAGTGGTCAGATCAGGGCCGCCCATACAAATTCCTGGGTTCCTTTCCACGTTTCATTTTTCTCATTTGTGCATTTTTTATGTCTTCTCCTCCCTCAAAGATTGTTGGGGAGTCCGGGTCCCACCACTTGAGTGGTGTCCGATCCTCTCTAAGGGCGGCGGTGGACAAATACACAGTCGATAGCTATTACACGAACAAAAAATAGAAGTACTTTTAGCCGTGACTTTCGCACGTAGCGGAGATACGCAATCTGCAGCATAAGAAAAGCATATTAAGCATGAAAAAAGCATATTAAGAGAATTTTCAAAAAGCCACTAGGCTGGTAGCTAAAGGCAATTACTAAACAATATAAAGAAAATAAGCTCTCCCATTCAAGCCGGCTAAAATCACAGCACTAATCTAACAACTTTTCACCACACCCTTTCTAATTTCTGTCATCCTCGGGTTTTGACTGAATCGGCGGAATCAACGTAAACATCTTCCCGCAAATGGCGCAAAGAACCCTAGTCCGGAAATCTATATTTTTAAATATTTGTTTTAGAGCAAATATGCGTACGGGGTTTACATTTACAGAATTTTATAACTCAAATGCATATCAAACATGAAATAATTTAAAAAAAATTAAGTTAAAAAAGAAAACTGTTTTGAAAGTTTTCATTAGATGGAAGAAGGAATGTACGTGCTTAATATTCCCCTTTCCGTTTTGTTTCTTTCAGTGAAGGAAAGAAGTGATATGGGGCTGTCAATCTTCTTTTTATTGGCACTAGTCACCCTTTTTCTTTCTTTGAAGGAGGAGGGAGCAAAGGGGGGGGGGGGGAGAGAGAGATAGACATGATCAAAACTTACGGTAATGAACGCAGAGAAAGGGTTCTGGGACTTATCTGAACTGGTTGAATTTCGTTTGAGGACATACATTGCTCTCTTAACAAAAGGCTAAGCAGGGGATCTGATCTGCTAACAAAAGGGCAGGGAGGGCGCTTTTCCTGTACAAAGGGCAAGGAGGTCGCTGTTCTGGTAAAAAAAGGGCAGGCAGGGCGCTGTGCCCTTCCAAAAGTGCCTGGGGGAAACTCTGAGTAAAATAAATTGGTATAGTATTGTGATAATTTTAAAAATACTACCTTTGAATGAAAGATTTGGAATAAAAGTTTATGAATGAAATATTCACTGCTTTTACATAGAGAGCCAGGCGATTTATATTTCAATGACATCATTTGAATAAAGTTTATTTTTTTTCGATGAAGTTTTCAAATATAATAAATTATTGTATTGTGATAATTTTTTAAATATCACTGCTGACTGTATCACATTTTAATAAAATTGCATTGCATTTGGAAAGTATTTCATAATCAATGCTTTATGCTGGATTGATCTTTCTTGTTCTTTTGTATGAAACTTCAAATTTGGATTAATCACTCTAGAGAACTATCTTTTAATTATCACTCATCCAATTCTGATATCACTCATCCAATTTTATATACAGAAGACAGATTAGGTTTTTAACACACGAAAGTGTATATATTTTAAAAATTCAAGAAATTTCCTCTATTAATCGTATGGATTTAGTTCAAAGTTTGTATGAAAGATAATTTTTCAATCCCTCCGATGGTGTTAAGATAGAAACTCTGCAATAATATTTTCAGTTGCTTAAAGAACTGATTTGTATGAAAATGGCTCACAATCATGTTAATACATAAAATAACTCTAAAATTAATTCAAATTAAAAAATTGACACCAAGGTGCACCTTATGTCCTGAAGTACTTTTGTACTAAATTTCATGTCTGTATGTCACTTAGATTTTCTGTTACAGACTGCACAAACAGACATACAGACATCTTTCTTTATTGTGTAAGATTTCTTTTGTCAAATTATAAGTTTTGGCAGCAAAAATATATCAAATTGTGTTTTTAGTAATTCAAAGAGGCAAAATGGTGTTAGTTTTTGAAAATCCTTTTGTGTCATCTTTTCAAAATTTTTTATAATTTTTCTAATTTTTAAAAATGTTTCATTGATCTAGAGATTGAGACAGATTGAATGAGACTAAAATAAAAATCCTATTTAGTATAGAAGTATTAAATAATTTTGTTTTGCCACTTCACTCCTCCTCCCTAAGGGCGCGGTAGCCCATTGGTTAGCGCGCTGGAGTTGCACTCGGTAGGCCCGGGTTCGATTCCAGCCACTGCCAAAACTGCCGCCGTGTTCATGCGGAGTACGATCACGTTAAACATGTGGGTCCGAAAGTCCTTCCGAGAGGTTGGTGGTAGGGGAAGGAGGGTACGGTCCCTGTGGATGCTTCCCCCACTGGGTTCCGGTCTAAATTGGGTGGCACTTCCCGACCGTCCAAACAGTTACCTTACACCTTTCTGGTAGGTCGGACGGTCTGGGTTTCAACAACAACAACTCCTCCTCCCTAATTCGGATTTTCAAAATATGTGAATTTTTCTATTGATTTGGAAGTTGAGATAGTTGAAATGAAGCAAGATTCTAGCTAAAATGGAAGTGCTTTATAGTTAAGAAAAGTGATTTTGATTATTTTTATTATTCCTTCAATCATCGTCCCTAATTAGAATTTTTTGATATATTAGATTTTTCCTTTGACCTAGACAGATTGAATAAGACCAAAAGCAAGATTCTAGCTATTGTGGAAGTATTCAATAATTAAGCAAAGTGGTTTTTAGCACTTTCCACCAAAGTTGAAAAGTGTTTGACTTTGGTCATTCTCTCTGTGTGTCTGTCCGTTCGCACGATAGCTGCCTTAAAAATGACTTTATCAAAATGAAATTTTAGTATGTTGTTAAGATGTTCTGTGGGACATATGGGAATGTAAATGAATAATATCACCCAATTAGTTTTGGATTGAACCCTGGTTGAACAAGTGAAATGCATTGAACTCTATGGGACCTGATTTTTCAAACATGTTTTTAAGTTAAAATTCACAAATTGCTTTGAAAATTTTAGGAAATATTCAAATTAGCCCATAAAATGTATAAAAAAAATTGAGCAAAATATGTTTGGTAGTTTTTTAAATAATAATTACACCCATATTATATGAAGAGATCATGTGATCCACTTTAAAATAAAATATGGCATACATCTTTTTTCCCAGTGTCAAAATCTTGATTTTTAAAATTCTTTTAAATTTATATTTTATGTTGCATCCATCCTAAAACTGCTTTGTTTTTGCGTATTTTTTGTGCATCTATATTCTGCACCAATGCAATTACAATATTTTTGAGTTTAAATGATCATCAAACTTTGATTATTTCTATAATGAAGCCTAATTATAACATATACAGAATGTAAACAAATCAAGCAGTAAGATGAGTTGTATAAGAATTGCTGAATTTTTTTAACAGAAAATTATTTAGCTCTGGAGTTTGTAAAATAGGTGATATGAATGAAATATTCATTGATTTTACACTAGAGAAGCAGATGGTTTTATAGCATTGCCTTTTTCGATGAAGTTTTTTGCATGGAGTTAGAAAGTACTTTTACCTCCATGGTTTTAAGTTTTCGAATATAATAAATTATTGTAGTACTAACTAATTTAAAAAATATCACTGCTGAATTTATCTCATTTTAGAGATGTTTAAATAAAATTGCATTTCAGTTGAAAAATGTTTCATAATCAATGCTTTATGCATGATTGATCTTGTTAGTTTTCTTATTATTCCTTTGTATTGTCACCTCTAATTCAAATTTTTTAAATATTAAATTTTATTAAATATTAGATCATATTTTGTAATTCTTATTCTTATTATTTAGGTCAAACATCTATACCTATAGCACCATCTTTACCATCTGAGCCTATTATGATTCCTCCCACTGGTAAGTATTGTGAAACTTTGTGAGTTTTTACTTAGTAAATCTATATAGCTATTACATGTATAATATTTTCATTTATGCATCAGCTAATACAGATAATGTCGACGCTGCACTGAACAATACGAATAATGTTCAGCCACTGACGACAACAATCAGTTTACCTGGGATGCCTGTGATAACTGTGTGTACAACGCTGCCTACAGACACACTTGCCAATCTCTCTATTTCCTCACCTGCAGTCAGTGCATCTGGTTAGTATGGTATTATCTGTTTGCTGAAGTGCAATTTAGTTAAACATTGTTTTTCAAGTTCTTCATAATCATTTTTGAGCATGCTGCACAAAATCAACTTTCTCTTGCTTCTTATCCATGTGTTATATTAATAGATCACGGATCAGGAACTTTTTCAAGCTGAGAGTCAGATACACATAGTCAGTGGTGTCTGAGGCTCAAGGCATGAAGTTTATGCCCCATACATAAATATATAAAATATTTGAAATCTATATAAAAAAAGTTATCAAAAATATTATTAGATATTAATTTAACTAATTAAGACTTTATTATCAAAAATTGTACCCACATAGTTAAAACATTTATCTAATTGGTTACACATATTTTATCTTTGTAATTTTATCTAATCGTATTTGATCCATTTGCATTTTATATTATAAAATTGAGCTGGTTTCCTTTAATTGAAGGTTTAATGATTGTCTGGTAATGTATTGATCTTCCTAATTTGCAGAACTTTCAACCTCCAGGGTTGCATACTATTGAATCTTTTATATGTGGATGTATGTTGAATATTCAAAACATGTGTGTGCCTTTTACTTTTAGAAAATTATTTATAGCCTAAATAGATTACTATATGGTTTGTACGTCTGTAAAAATCCTTGAAAAGTGCTTCAAAAACATAAGTTCATTTTCAAGTGTTTGAAAGTCCTTGAATTTGTTAAAAAATGAAACTAGTCCTTGAAATTAAAAAAAAAATGATAACATGCATATTTTTTTTGAGAAACTATAATGTATGCAATTTTTTAAAAAGCCGCAATTCAACCCGTATTTCCTGTACTCTACACAGTGATGGAAGCTGTGGATCGCCATTGCTCCAAATCACGATAAAATGTTTCATTTGGCGAGTATACAAATGATCAAAATGAAATTGCGAATGCAAAAATATTTACAAGAACAAAAGCAGATATCTTTACCAAAAAAGAAGTGTGAGATTGATTATTCAAAAATAGAGAAATTGAAGAAAAAAAAATATTTGAAAATAGATGTCCACACATTGACAGAATCTGCTGATGAATTAGCACTAAAGTCTTATCCACTAAAGACTGAAAAAACATAATAATGTTACTTTCATTTATTCAGTCAAATAATTTGTGACAAACCGTCAAAGAAAAGCAAGGAAGTTTGTTAGAAATAAGTTCAATGATACAAGCAGTTGTGATAGAGTTGTGTGTGTGTTGTCTAGAACCATCATACTGTTGTTATTATTGCTAAACCTTAAGTCTTTAAATAGTTCTTGAATAGTGCTTGAATTTTTTTTCAGCAAAACTGTATGAACCATGTACTATATTCCAGCACTTCAAATGTTTGGCACTAAAGGGACATACCTCCATCTTTCCCCTTTCTATGCATCAGCTGAGAGCCATATCTATAGTAAAACTAATAAAATTCAAAATTTGGGGAGTGCCGAGATATATAATTGCATTTTGTTGCAAACCATTTTTTTTTAGCTGTGAGTGACTAGTGTATCTCACGCTCATGATAAAAATATTTTAATCTTCAATTAGATTTTTTGGTATTAGAATATTTTATATCAACCTTCACAATCAATAAGTGAGAAACACTTTGTGTAAAGGATAAGGAAAACTTGAGCAGCGTATGTAAGCACAAATAAAATATAATGCAGCATACAGCTGTTTCCAGGATACACTGAATCATGCCCTTCATCAGTGCAAGAGAATCAACAAACAGGAAGTCAAAAAGACTCGTCTTTTTGACCTCCAGTTCCAGGGGTTGATGAGCGTCAGCAAGTAGGGGACTGAGTTCTCTAGTAAATTAGAAAGGAATAGTTAAAAAAAACTAGTGCTAGAGAAATATGTGATGATCTGTATAAATAATGTGGCAAGAGGTGTAAGTAATAAGTATGTGGCTAAACATAATGAATGTTTTACATTGAGCTTTTTGTAGAATTTTATTAGCATTGTTTCATAAACATGTTTAAGACATTTCAGTTATTTTGTGCAATCCCAGTAGATGTGCAATGTGTTCTCCTCTTTTTATTATAATAGATACTGGGATTTCACCATCATTATAAGCAAGCTTTTGAAAATTTCTTCATGATTATCCATGTCAATTGTTCCTAACAACGGATATACATTTCCTTGGAATCTAGGTCTGGATAAGTGGCTCTCAACTTTTTAAACTCGCGACACTCTTTAAAAGATCCCATTCACAATATATAATTAAAAATTTTGTATATAATATATTTATATAACAATGCATCCACCAAACTCACCGGTTGAGAAACCTCTGGTTCAAATAGAGCTCGTACCAAGTTTGGTTGATTTTGGGATAGTAGTACTTGAATAACAGAGTTTTGAATATGGAAATTTTGAATAATCTGTATATTTTTTTTATTCAATTAAGTAAGTTGAATTTGGAAGATTTGAGTAATGTATTAAGCACAAATGAATTTTTTATTTACGTGGCTCAAATTTTCTTATTTATCCTTTGCACGAAGTGATTTTTATTATTAGGTTGAATTTGCCTACTAATGGCATATTGACTCTAATGGAAAGTTAAGTGTTTACTGTCATAACCAAATATATTACAGTCAAATCCGCGTAATGCAACGATTACTTTCTGCCTAGGAAATTATATTTCATTAAATATGCGATTAAATGGAATGATTTTGTATGGTAAATTTTACTGCTTCATATGCAACTGAAAATAACTAACACTATGGAACTGTGGCAGTTTGATATATATAAAACTATGGGATTGGCCAAATTGATTCAGAGTAGACTATAAAAATTCATGTTCTAGTGTAAAAATAACAATTTATTGTTATTCTAATTACAATTATTTTTTTAACTGTAATATTAGATCACGGAATATAATTTTGGAAATTATAAATGTTAATTTAAAAATAAATATAAAATAAGGTTAAAAAACATTGTACACTATATATGCAAATTTCATTTTTATAAGGAGTTTTTCTATTGGTGCATAAATTTTTAAGTAAATTTTATCAATCAATTCTATGGGTTTTCATAAAATAATAGTGTAATTGTCAGTACTTTTAAGAAATACTACTGCATTTTTAAGACACAAATAAAATGCGCATATACTTTCCAGTTAGAAAAGTATGAAGAAATCTAAGAATATTCTTACTAGTACGGTGTTCTTGCATAGTATGTCTACTATACACAGTTTGAGCAATTTTTTTTTATATATTTTGCCACATATTGGTATTTTGCAATCATGCCACATATCGGTATTTTGCAATTTTGTCAAATGTCAACAGTTTTGTTTCCACACTTAGAAACTTGACAACAAAATCTATTTTGCACTGTTGATGATTCTCTAGTAGTTTCAGATGTTTACTGTATGTCTGAAATTTTCCTTTTTCAAGTAGATACAATATAAGAATTGCATAGCTCTTCAATAAGTTGTTGAAGGAATGCCCGTGAAAGGGTTATACTGGTAACTGCTTTTTACAAAATCCAGGAATTTATTTCAGCAAGATCAAGGATGCTGTAGAAGACATGGCCACCTCCTTGATCCTGCTTTTGACATGTGTTTTCATGCCATTTGATCAGCAATATCTGCACCAAATTTTGTAGAATTATAGAACTATATTGTCTCTGGAAGCTCTTTAGACCATTATTGCCAATATCAACTGTGGGAGGAAGTGAGCTGAGTAATAATACATTTCTATTCCTTTGCTGTTGGTAAACTGTCATAGTAGTATTGTGTTTTAACAATGATGTTTCGTACAATGGTGTTTTCATTTTTTTTTCACAATTTCAGGTACTTCCCTCTGAATACATTTTACTGTCTCTTCCAATTTTTTATTTTTTGCTTTTTGTATTTGGGATAGCTTCAGTGTTGTGAAGAAGTTATCAGTCATGACATTTCTTCTTTTGTTTTCACTAGATGTAAAAATCTCATATTCAAAGAGAGTTACACTGCTCGTCTTTACCTAGATATGGGAAGCCATTTAATATATATTTAGTATCAACATTAGCTGCAAGCCAGAACTTGATTTCAAATTTATCTGTTTTATATCGCATATATTGTGTAAATCAACATCTGGCTTTTATAGGAAACAGTTGCTCATCAATTAGTATATGAAGTCCTGGTTTGTAGCTGGCAATCGAATTTTCAATAAACTTCTCCCAAATTTCAATAATAAGGCTAAAATTATCTGTATGAAGGCATTCAGATCTTGTTGTTTTTGTCAAATCGTAGAAAATTTCATAATTTCTCTTAATCTTACTTTTGTCATAGTATCGCGAAAGAAAGGTGGACCCCAAACTACAGACCACAGACTTTCAAGTTTGAGATTGGAGACCTCAAGCCTACAAAATTGTTATAAAAGCATCAACTTTTTCTAAAGTTGTTGACCATTCATTTTTCCCCTGTGCAATTTTTTATGTGACGAAGCAGTGGTTAACTATAAGTAGTATCAATGAGCTTGATGTATATTCCTCGTCAATACTTTTCTTTGTGTGAGAGGTTGGGCCACAAGATTCCTTACAAACATTGTGTTCAGCACAATTCATTTTTAATACCACAAATACTGCTTTCTGAGATGTTTTCCCAATGTGTTCCATTGTTTGCAACAAAAATTCCAGTTTCCATAAGATCTGGTTTAGGGTCTGATGATTTTTTTTTTTTTTTTTTTTTTTTCATTTATTGAGACCTTGTTTTTTTTTTTGGTAGTTTGTATTTAGTATCAGGAGAAATGTTTTCATTGCTCCCAGATGGCACAGGAAATTCACAGAAATCAGATACATGATCATCGAAGATGTATATGCTGCATTTGAAGGCACATATTCTTCATCGCTAAAAACAAAATCTTCACCACTGTCTTTTGGGCCAACGGCCGTACCGTGCTGAAAACACCGGTTCTCGTTAGATCACCGAAGTCAAGCAGCATCGGGCGCGGTTAGTACTTTGTGGGTGACCACCTCGGAACACCGCGTGCTGTTGGCCATCTCGGGTGCGGTATCCCCGTGGTTTGCGCGCTGGATTTGCACGCTGCCGCAACTGCTGCCGTGTTCATGCAGAGTACGATCACGTTAAACATGTGGGTCCGTAAGTCCTTCCGAGAGGTTGGTGGTAGGGGAAGGAGGGTACGGTCCCTGTGGATGCCTCCCCCACTGGGTTCCGGTCTAAATTGGGTGGCACTTCCCGGCCGTCCATACAGTTACCTTACACCTTTCTGGTAGGTCGGACGGTCTGGGTCTCAACAACAACAACCACTGTCTTTTTTGAATTCATTTTCAAGCAGTTGTTGCATGTATTCTAAGTATTCGCTATCGGTACACCACTACATTTTTTGTGACATTTTGTTCGGAGAGCAAGTTTCATCTGCACTTGCGTTGCAGTCCTATGTTCTATCTTAATAAAGAAAAAAAAATGTCAGTACCCCCTTTTTCTTATCAGAATCTGGTATTGTTCAACCCAGTGACCTTGAATATGCTGTGTATGTAACTCTTTTTTAAAAGAGGAAGAAAAAACAGATATTTTCATCTTTGTCAGTCATTGCGTTCTACTTTCTGTATTTGTAGGGGAAGGACCCATTTTTACTCTATTTTAAGAATAAGTGTTAAAAACATGAAACTGATAAATGTCTATCAAGTCATATTTTTAATGGGCTATTCACATAATATTGTAAAAGGTCAAGATTTTTTAGTACATTTTTGAGAAAAACAAATGAAATTAAACTTGTTCCAAATTTCCCATCCCACAGTTATAGTGTTAATATGGCACTTTATATGCAGTATTATCGTAATTGCAATATAAAATATTATTAAATTCAACATATAAGGTGTTGTGCATAAATTCTTAATTTTCAAAAGTATCTAATTCCATAAAATGGATATCTTAAGTGTTAAGAGGATCACATTTAAAAATAAAGTTGAGTGTTAGTTATTTATGGTGCTGATTCAGAATATTTCTATTTTAACCAGGATTAGTCTATCAAAGATTTTCAACCTGTTTCTTAATGCAACAAGCACATTGAACTAAACTAAACTTCACTTTTGCATACTATACTGAAGTTGTTTTTTTCATGTCGCATGAAATGGGAAATATGTTTGTGGGAAAATTATTTTTCATACAATTAAGTTGAAACTTTAAAAGTGACTACTTGTATTTAGAGACTGATTTTGTATTAAATAATCTATTACTCAGACACAGCATATTTAGCCAGAGAATCTACTAATAGAAAAAAAAAAAGTGAAAACTATGTACCAATCCCCCTTGCTAAGATATTGCTAATTTAATTATCTACAGTACTTTTATAGATACTTATAAATATATTTTTAGATTAGTATGCATATACCGATAAGTTGTGCCACACTTTTTAAAAATTGTATTTTATTAATGGACAGGCATTCGATTAGCAAATCATTTGCACAAACAAGGCTCAGAACTTGAACTATTTTGCCGTCACATGATGCTGCCCTGGCACACCACAGGGGCAGAACATTTTACACCCTTCACAGACATTACAGCATCCATGCCCGCAGGTGGAACTTGAGCTTACAACTCGGCTGTTGATGCTTGATGAAATGCTTACCTTAAGCCTCTCGGCTACCAAGCTAGTCTTTTTAAAAAAGTGATATGACAAAGAAAAGAATATATATAGTCGAACAATACAACCACTGGTATTATAAGGTCACAAATATACCAGTGGATACTAATTTAAATTTCATTAAACTCGCATTTGAACCTGTGTCAATAATAGATGAAATTGAATTTAACCTGTCAACACTTATACCTCTACATCAGTCATATAAATTTATAATATTCGAAACACATAAAGAAGTTGAATGTTTGATTTCAGTGTAATCTTTAGTACCATGTCATGACCTTCCTTTTTACACTTTGTGCAACATTTTTGACGTTTAGATTTTACACAGTCACGCTAAAAATGTCCTTTTTCATAGTAATTATAACAAGTATCAGGCCCAGCAAGTTTTTTTCTATCCCATTCTTTTACTGTTTGAATTTCTTTTTTTACTTCTTTTGGTATATGGAATTTATTTGCTTTGGTTATTTTTCCTTGCATATTCAAAATACTAATGGTGTTCAACTGACCGCATAATTCTTCTACCCCCCCCCCCCCCCCCCCCCTAACACTTTCGTACTCATTTAATTTGTTTGCAAGTTCATTGGAAGATACAAATTTCGATCAGTCATCTAAAAAATGATATTTAATTTCATTTGGAACTTTTTTTTTTAATTGATCTGTTATAATTAAATCTTTTAAGTTTCATAAAATTGTTTATATCTAATCCTTCGATCGATTCTTCAAAATAATTTTTCAATTCAAAAGTAAAATCGCGCCAAGTGTTTTTAGGTGATTTTTGATGATAAACAAATTTTTGTCGAAATTTCTCTCGGCTATTAATTTATTATTAAAATTACATTGGGTTACTAAACCTCTTTAATAATAAATTCTTGACATGCTCATAGTTGTTTGCTACTTTATCAGGTTCGCATGCAATTATTGTGATATTTCATACAGTAATAGTACTAGTAAATGAGCTAGTAAATCATTTTTATATATGTTTGCTCTATGCGCCTGTCTTTCAAATAGTGTTAAATAGAAACTAATATCATCTTCTTTCATTTCAAATTTTTGCATCAAAAATTGTAAACTATAACGCTTGCCTTCATTTTCAGAATTTTCAACATTACGTGAACTTAAATTCAAATCATCAATGTTTATTTTGTTTGAAGTCTCAATCTTTAATTTTTCCTGCTCAAATTTATATTTTAATTTTCCCCTTTCTAATTCCTCTGCTTCTTTTCTATCAAAAATTATTGTTTCTAACATTTGTTTTACAAATTTTTCATTATATTCTTTGCTACTTAATATTTTTGTTTACAATTGTACCTTCAGGGAAAATAGTTTCCCCAACTTCGCATATTAACAATATTAAATCACACTTTCTTCTTTTAACTAAATACGTCATTTTTGTTACTTATTACATTAATATATACAATACAGTATCAAATAAAAATTATTTTCTAATCAAAACTGAGCATCATAATACTGCATTTTAAACTACATCAACATCGCAATACTTTACTTGCAAATCGAAATTATTCAAAACCATTTATTTACCTTACTAAAGCAGTTTTCATTGCCGTAGTAGACTAGCTATCTGCTTGTCTCATCAGTTTGTTTTTATAAACATGAACATTGATCGAAAACAAAACATCTAAGATTGTTCATATGTCTATTAAACACACATGTAAAACGATATACCAGTTCAAAATAAGTCATCGATGTCAATACTAATTCTGAATTGTAAGGGATGTATCAGGCAGAAGAATTTTAATGAATAACATTTTAGTATAAATTAACAAAGGTTTATTTAATGACATCATAATCATCGCATCGTAACATCGAATGCGGTCATCAAGCGTCGTAGATAACATTACGTGACTTACTGAGTGCTGCTAGAGCAAGGTTATAAGAATAAAAGAATATGAAAGAAAATAGTTCTCGGTTGATGCTTACAATATATACAAGTATCAAAAACATTCAATTCACATTCAGTGATGCTCAAAACATGTAAATCTCTCAAAAACCTGAATTTGCCAAATTACAGGATATTGCTTCTAGATTTGCATGGTACATTAATTTTTAAATTTAAATTAAGAGATGTTTTTAATAAATTTTTTTGTGAATATTTTCAATATTTTGTCTCTGGCAAAATTTCAGAAAAACTAACATTCGTGCAAGAGTTACTATATGTGAGAACTTAGTAAGTTTCACATTATTTGAAAATATTGTGGACAAACAAACATTGTACATAATTTAAATAGATCTAATCATGTCACATCTAAACTATTGAGGAATGGATACAAATATTTAAAGTGAGGCAGTATAGTGCATTCAAGTTTGTTTTTGAACACAGTGACTGTTGTTGTTGAGACCCAGACCGTCCGACCTACCAGAAAGGTGTTGAAGACCCAGACCGTCCGACTCGTCCAGAGGACTTAGAGTAACTAGTTGGACGGCCGGCTACCAGAAAGGTGTGAGGTAATTGTTTGGACGGCCGGGAAGTGCCACCCAATATTATCAAAAGAATCCAAAATTGATCCCTTTGTTATTATGTATATGATATTATACTGAAGATTGAATTCGATGATTTTTTACTAGTATGTATGAAAATGTTTTTAAGGAAATGGTCTAAATTTAATATATTATGCAACAAATAAAAGTAAATGTAAATTTTTTTGTAATTTTATATAGATTAATTTTATTTTATGGTCAAAAATATTTTGATACATCATTATTATGTAGGTCTTGCTCTGCCCCTCCCCCCCCCCCCTTTGGGCTACAAATTAGCCACTTTTTAAAATTTATAACCACAGGTTTTATTTTTTATGATTTTCACTATATCTGTTTTATTCTTTATAAAATGCTGATACTTCCCCTTCAGTAATCTGAAAAATAAAGGAAATTTTCTGAAATTTTGATACTATACTTATTTGTTTTGTGTAATTGATAAGATATTAAAAAATAGCTTTGTATAAGGTGTAATAAAAGTTTTTTTAAGTTATCAAGTTTTGCCACTTGAAAAAAAAGTAACAGAAAAGTAGTTTTATTGCAAATGGCAAATTTGGCAATCTGCAGCTCAAGAGACTTGCATATTTTGTTTCACAAATTTTAATGAGTAACAAATATAATGTGCATTTTGCCTTTATCTGATATTCCTTGTTATAAAACTTTTATTGATACTATAATGCAAAATTGCTTAAGCAGCTTTTAATATGAAATAAACTCGTAAATAAAAGTATTTCATTAATAAGAGCATAAAAAATTGATAAAAATACCAACTAGCTGACACACTTTGACAGACATGTTCAAAGATTTTGCTATCACTGTTGCTCTGTCTCTATGTTGATGAAGAAGATGCTTTTACCTTTGAAACCAGCTCATATCAACTCTGTATGCTGTTTTAATGGAATGTTTTTATTGCACATTAATTTCAACAGAAATTTGAGCAAAATTTCAAACTCTAATATTTTGAAATTATGCATTGTGCATAATTGTACATTTATGCACTCTGTACATTTCTTAATAACCTGTCATGATACATGAATTGAGGAGTTGCCAAAATAAGCAATATTTTATTAGAAAAATAATTTTGTGAGTGAAATTTAATGTAATAAATTTGGATTTTGCAATATTATAATGTATATAATTAAAGGGATATTTCATTAGGTGGATTTGACTGTTTTTTCTTATTTTTTTTTTACTAATTGAAATTATAAAGTTTGCTTTCAATGTTTTTTGTTTCATTTAACTTAAACATACTTTTATATGTGACTTTTTATATCTTTTCTTTGTTTCAATGTTCCTTTCATTTGGCTTCTGAATAATCTGCTGTAACTGTTCAAACTTTCTTTTTATCTCATTCTTCCTATCACAGACACATCGTGGAATGACAATAGGTATGGCTTTTCTGCTATCTTTAAATTTTAAGTTTTTGAACTGCAGTGTTGCATGCAATTAGGAACATCAGTACATTAGGAAGGGATTAACATAGTTGAATCTTGTTAACACTTTCCAGTCTATGCTCAAGTGTCTCATTTCCCCCTAACCGCTGATGCTTGGATGTGGCCTGAGCAGAGTTTTAAGGCCTTTTAATTTAATTTTCCCATGTCACACTTGTGTTTAGTTGGTATGAGAGTAATCCTTGTACATTTAACTTTCTAAAAAATTTAGATGGCAGCACTTGGCCCGTTTTATTTTTGCAGTTTCTGTCTAATTTCTTTTTAACACTTTACAACAAAGTTGAAAAGTGTTTATGACTTTGTTCATTCTGTCTGTCTGTCTGTCTGTCTGTCTGTCTGTCTGTCCGTTAGCACGATAACTGTCATAAAAATGACTTAATCAAAATGAAATTTTAGTATGTTGTTCAGACGGTCTGTAGGACCTATGGGAATATAAATGAATAATATCACACAATTAGTTTTGGATTGAACCCGGGTTGAAAAAATGAAATACATTGAGCCCTATGGGACCTAATTTTTCTAACATTTTTTAAGCGAATTTAAAATTCACAAATTGCTTCGAAAATTTTAGGTAATAGTCAAATTGTTCCATAAAATATATAAAAAAAAATTCAGCTAAATATATTCAGTAGTTTTTTAAATAAAAATTAAAATAATAATTACACATCTTATATGAAACGATCACGTGACCATGATATGAAACGATCACATGACCCACTTCAAAATGAGATATGGCATCCATCTTGTTTCAAATTCGTGATTTTTTAAAGTTCTTTTTAATTCATATTGAGTGTTGTATCCATCCTAAAACTACTTTATTTCTGCTTAAATTCTGTGCATCTACATACTAAAACAACACAATGACAATATATTTGAGTTTAAATTCTCATTCAAATTTGATTATTTCTACAATTAAGCCTATTTTTCACCTATGTAAAATGTAAACAGCAAAATATGTAGAATGAGTTGTATTAGAATTACTGTATTTCTTTAACACAAAATAATTCAGTCCATGGAGTCTGCATGGCTGATATGAATGAAATATTAATTGATTTTATAAACAGAAGGACGATATTTTTCGATGAAGTTTTAAGCATAAAGTTTATGAATTGTAGCTCCATGGTCTTAATTTTTAAATAAAATAAATTATTATAGTATTGTGATGAATGAAATGGAGAAAGTTATGAATGAAATCCTGCTTTTATAGAGAGATCCAGGCGTGTTATTTTTTCTATGACGTCATTTGAATTAATTTCAGTTGTTTTCGATGAAGTTTTCAAATATAATAAATTATCGTAGTATTATGATAGATTTAAAAATATTACCGTGGAATGTATTGCATTTTAGAGATATTTAAACCACGCAATTTATATTTCAATGCCGTCTTTTGAATGAAGTTCATTTTTTTCAATGAAGGTCTAAGTTTTCAAATATAATAAATCAATGTAGTATCGTGATAAGTTTTAAAATATTAACGAGGAATGTATTGCATTTTCGACTTTTTTAAATAAAATTGCATTGGAGTTGGAAAGTGTTTCATAATCAATGCTTTAAGCATGATTGATCTTTCTTGTTTAAATTTAATTCTGAATCAGCTTGTATGTCTAGCAAGTTAATTCATCATTATGTGCAATTTTTTTTTTTGAATTTACCATACCAGAGTAAATATTTCTAAGTAATGTATATAAGTTTGTGTCTATATATATCTGCTGTAAATAAATTCTGAGTAGGAAAGTATATCAAATTTTATTCTGTAATATGATGCTTTCTTATACACAGCTTTATTTTCATTGTCCAAATTTGTAAAAATATTATTTACCTAGGCTAGTATTTAAGTTTTTAGAAAATTATACACAATATTTTTTGTATGGAAATAAATCCTTTTATTGTTTTACAAAATATTCACATTTAGCGTAGATGCATTTTTTCATTTGAATAAACCAGTTTTCAAAACAGTTATGCCATTCAAAAGTTGGTATAGGAGAAACATGTGATTTATATGCTTTGAATGCTTCTTCTGGGCTGTTAAATTGTTGACCATGCATCTTATTTTTGATTGTTGGGAACAGGAAAAATCATTGTGTGCTAAATCAGGCTAATAAGGACAATGACTCATCAAATCAATGTTTTATGCTTCAATTTATTGATAATTTGAAATGCAGTGTGTGAGCTTGTATTATCATGATAAAGAACAATGTGATGTTTCACATTATTTTTTCTGATTTGAACAACTATTTCTGGCAAGTAAATTGTCATATACCAATCAGTATTTACAGTTTTAAGATCCTCCAAAGCAACAGTTTTACCATGACTGGATTTACCAAAAAGCAAAACAATCAAACAGAACATTGTTGTTTTGTTTCAGGTTCATAGGAATATATCCACATTTCATCACCTCTTACAATGTCAAAGACATGTTTTGAGGCACCAGATTTGAATCTTTTGAGATTTTTCCTTGCACTATTTGATATGAGCATCCTTTTGAGTTTGAGTTAACTTGTGTGGAATCCAACACTTACATACCTTTTTAATTTTTATATGATCACGTAAAATTGAATGCACTTGGATCCTTGAAATGTTCAAAGATTCTTCAATGTAATCATGTGACATGATCTATTATGATGCCGATGTGGTGACCGAGCGGTCAAAGAGGCAGGCATTTCTTCATGATGGCTCAGCTGCCAGATTGCGGATTTGAGTCCCGCTTGCGGGCATGAATGTTGTGATGTCTTATTGGGGCAGAAGTCAGACTTCTACCTTCGGGTGCCCCGGGTCTTTGACTAAACAGAAGTTGCGCACATTTCTTCCTTAATAAATGTTAGGGACACGACACCAATCAACCAACCAACCAACCATGTATTGTGATAATTTGTTGCACAGCATCAATGTTTTCTAACTTCACAACAGTCTTTGTCGATTGTCACGAAATTCACATGAGACTCCTACGTCCAAGATTGAATTTTTTAAACCAGTTGTAAATTGTTACTTTGGATGGTGCTTCGTCACCCAAAGTCAAATTCATTCGATCGACACACTGTTGCTATGTCAACCCTTGTCGAAAGTCACAATAAATCATAGCTCGAAAATCCCTTCGACTTAAATCCATGTTTTGTCACTACTTTAGTAATTTCAAAATGATGCTGTAAAAATAATTTTATTGTATTTCTCATCCTTTAACAGCCAATGTTCATGTGAAAGTTCAAATTAAAAAAAAATTGCCTGCACTGAAAACTGTTATTTTTGGTATTGCCACATTCTAAAAAATTTACTGGTCCTTGTATACCATCAAAATTCTAATGCAGATATTATTTAATCATTTGCATATTTATAAACAGAAAAAAATGAACTTTTAGATGAAAAAGTCATTATGATATTTAAAGAACAAGTATGGTTTTTTCTCTTTTTTTAAATGGTGAATGAGACTCTAAAGCCTGTTGGAAAATCCCTTCGACTGTTGGAAAATCCCTTCGACCTGTTGGAAAATCCCTTCGACTTAAATCCATGTTTTGTCACTACTTTATTAATTTCAAAATGATGCTGTAAAAATAATTTTATTGTATTTCTCATCCTTTAATAGCCAATGTTCATGTGAAAGTTCAAATTAAAAAAATATTGCCTGCACTGAAAACTGTTATTTTTGGTATTGCCACATTCTAAAAAATTTACTGGTCCTTGTATACCATCAAAATTCTAATGCAGATATTATTTAATCATTTGCATATTTATAAACAGAAAAAAATGAACTTTTAGATGAAAAAGTCATTATGATATTTAAAGAACAAGTATGGTTTTTTTTCTTTTTTTAAATGGTGAATGAGACTCTAAAGCCTGTTGGAGGAATACAGTACAAAATGCTCAGTTCTGAAAGTGTTAACTTTGAATTGATGAGGTATTAACTTGAAGGTATAATAAGCACAAAACTGGCCTATAGATGCTGTTATCTGAAATAGGAGCATAATCTTCTTTTGGGCCAAATTATCTAATTCAAAGTAATGCATTTAATGAAGAAACAGATGTCTGTCCAGAATTTTGTAACAGGATCTTTTTAAACCTGTACATTATATACTTAAAGGGAAAGTATTGTGCAGTCACAAAATTTGAATACAAGTATGTTTTGAGCATTTCTGAATATGAATCCACCATTTTTCAATGAAATTTGTCTGTGGAAATGATATAATTTAAACAAATTGAGAGAATAGGGTGAAATTTAGAACACTTATTTCAATCAATAAATGTTGAGACATATTGCTTTTCAAGATGGTCCAACCAAATAGACATTCTCAATATTTTGATTTTTTTTATTAATTTTTTTTTATAGAAAATAACTATGGTAAAATTGTTACAAATATACATTTTATATGCAATTTTCATTTAAAAGCAAGTGACATCATTTATAGAACATCAACCTGCACTGTTTTCTATCTATTTTTTTAAATCTATAATGGAAAACATTGTGAAAACACTAATGTTCATTATTATCAAATGAGTATATATTTTATAAGTACTTATAACTGGAAGTAAATGGGTACTTAAAAGTTATTACAAGCTGTTCTTGTGATATTAGAAATTTTACATTTTCATAGGGAGCACAATATATATTTTAACAATTTTCTCTACATTATCTCATTTTATATTTATTGTACATTGTTACGATTTTTTGAAAATGCAGCATAAGTGCCCATAAAACCTCAATTAATCAATCAATTAATAGAAAACTCTGCTTCATACACAATGCATTTTTTCATCAAACTTTGCATGAGGACAATTTTCATCTGTTTATTGTCTGAAAAATGGCTAATATAAACTCTTTTGTTCTTAATGTTAAGTGTTCTTAATGTTGAATTTTTCGACACATTCACAGTTGCACAAAAATAATTTAATATGCACATTTTGAAAAACTGCCCATTTTGCACACCATTGCATTTTAACCCTTTTGTGCTTGCTTGCTTCCCTATTGTTTATAACTCTGTTTAGCAATATAAAGTACAACAATAAAGTGATGGCTGGTTTAATAAAAAAATGAATCCTGTCTGTTACCAATTTCAATGTTTTCTTGTGAGGAACGAACTTTTGCTAACAGTCCTGCTATTTCTAGAATTTTTGTTTAGAAATGGCTATCTTGCAACTTGTTGCCATAGTTTTGGATAAGATACTAAACAAAATTTCATGTGTTTTATAGTTATAGTGTTTTCAATTCACAAGCATACATATGTAAACATACACTGATACAGATGAATATAATTTCAAAATGTGGTGAGGAAGTCTGAAAATGAGCTTTTCTGTCAAAATTCCAAATGTGAAAATTTTTAGAAACAGAATACTTTTACCATATAATAGTATGAGATAGTTAAATTCAACTGCATTACTTTATTGCCAGACCTCTTAAGTATGAAAAATTTTGTAGAGCTGAGTAATTACTGACAGAGTTCTAATTTTGTTTAACATAATGTTTTGTAGATACACTAAATGAAGAAAAAACCACTCGAACATCACAAGCAATGCCTGCACCTCAGCATGTGTAAGTTTCGGAGAAACTAGCAGCTTCATTTTCTCGAGTTGTGTATGACATCAATGTGTTAAAGGCACTTCTTTGTAAGACAAACAAGCTCATTTTACACTATAAACTGCTACAAGAAATATATCCTAATGAACAAGTGGATGGCTAATATTGAAATCCAGGTTATTTATTGTATCTAGCTTTCAAGTCATTTCTGTAAATTATCAATTGTAATAAAAACTTAGGTTTTATCTGTAAAATATTTTTGTTTGCATTTATTGTAGAATTGTTTTCATTATTCAATGGATTTTCTTGGATTTGCTAGGGTTTGGATAAGAATTTAGTTTTGATTTACATTTTTGTTTTGAGATTATGATGTATAATTGTTTCAACATATTATTGTTGTGTATTAATTTCTTTTATTGAGTGTATATTTTAAATAGATTAAAGAGAAATAAGATATATAGGATATAATGTTTTATATCATTGCTGTACATTTTTTGACTTTTGTGTATAAATTGCAGTAATTTCATACATGGTTAAAATCTGTGAGAACTTACTTTACAGTACAAGCATAAATGGGATACTGAATGGGGTAGTTATTTTTGAACTATATAATAAACCTATAGTCATTAACAGCTTTCCTAGAGCTTTTTAATTTTTCTGGGAGTATATATGTACGTTTGCTTGTAGCTCATTGTATCCTTGTACCCCCCACTTCAGCCACATTAAATACTTGCAAAATAATTCTTTCCATCACACCTAATTTGAGGTATTTGTTTGTGTTAAGGTAGAGTTAGGTAGTGTAAAATTTTTGGCAATGTAAAATTTGAATTAGGTACTGTAAAGGTAATGTAAAATTTGAATTAGGTACTGTACAATAAGATAAGTGAAAAAATTCACAGAAGTAGAAAGACAAAAAGAGAGAAGTATTCTAAAATTATAGTACAAAAGTCATCTGCACGTTGCTATGCGCAAATCACACAACTAACAATCAGCTTTCTTCTTTAGTGTTACACGGATAATTGGTAAACTATATATGAGATTACTAATTCATCTATTGCAGATATTGTTGGTCATCAGATTATGCTTGTGTTACCTTTAGAAATTTAAACATTTAAATTTTATATTGTTTTAATTTAGAGTTATAAAAATATTTTTAAATAATAGAAATGTGTTGATGCTTGCATATTGTGTATATATTTTAATTATTTGAAAGTATTTTGCCATCAAATATGCCCAAAACAGAAAAAATGAAGCATGTACTGTAAGATAGGTTTTTTTTTTTCAAACCAAAAACTCCTTTTTTGGGAGTGAGTCATTATTTCATAAAACAAATTTATATAAAGATTATTGCTTAATTAAAAAAAAATAGTACTTGCATGTACTACAACAGCATGAAGCTGAAATGTACTTGCTATTTACATCTTGGTTGCCTGTTGAATATATTTACACACATGTACACTGAAAAGTACTGTAAGTAAATATAGATACACATTTTCTTATTTCTCTTAATCATAAAAGAAAACTTTGCAGTATAATGTATTTTTTCTAATGATATACAATGGTGCTTATAAGTTTTCCACCAAACTTCTACTTTGGCGTTATACTTTAATTCAAAATATTGCTTTAACAAATGATAAAATTATTAATTTTATTGAGAATATTTGATATTTTTAATAGTTAAAGGTGTTAAAAAGTTTCCGTTCACATTACTTGGATGTGAGACAAATAAAATGTTATCGAACAATTAAAATAATAACTGTAGACTATTCTTAATATTTTGTGAATATGCATTTTGCAACATTTACTGTTTTGAAAGTGATATTAATTCTATAGGCTATTTATGATCAAATGAAATTTTTTCCATTTTTCATTTAATAGTTGAAAAATTTCTTTAACTATTAAATATTTCTTTTAGATGGTTTAAATATTTCTTTAACTATTAAATATTTCTTTTAGATGGTTTAAATATTTCTTTTTATAAACATGGTCATCTTATGCTTTCAAAGGTTTTTGATGGAATTTAAGTCGGGTTGACTTAAGTTGTCTACTTCATTATATGGATTATCTTGGTAGATAAACAGCTGTCAGCTGTCACAACACCAGAGACCATTTTAGGGTTATCCCATCGAAAAACACAAACCTGATTTATATTTTTTGAACATATTGCAGCTAATTATTCTTATGAAGTGTGTCTATATTTGGTTCCATTCAAAAGTGCCTTGGATTTGAACTCATAAACTAACAGCTTCGACAAAATACAACTCCAAACCTTTTTTTTTTTATTTGTGTACCTTTTTCTGGATTTTAGTTATTGTTTTGCTATTTTGTTTGAAAAAAGTTAGTTCACATGGCCTCTAAAATCAGTCTGTTCTTTTATATTTGATTTTCTTTTTTCTCCCTGTTTGTTCTAATTGGTTTGCTGCTGTTTAGATTTTTTAAGTTTGTATATTTTACTGCTGGTTTAAGCATCTCATGTTTCTTTCACTACTGTTTGAGTAGGTTTTATCACTATTTTATTGTTTCTGTCCGCTCTGTTATTGATCCTCATACCACCTTATTTCTGCTATTCTATCTTTTCTGTATGTTTTTTTCCTTTCATAGTTTCTGATCTATCATTTTCTAAATTCATTGTGTTTTCCTCTTTTATTTCTTCATGTGGCATTGGCAATATCTTTTCTCCTACATGCAGCTACATGTGCTATTCTACCTCAGATGCTGATTTGACTTGAGTAAGTGAAGTGGTGCTCCTTATTGGTCCTGAAGTAGACAATTTTGCGTCTTATCAGTTTAGATCAGTTTGCATCTTCCTGCTAGACCAGTTTATACTTTCATGTATGCTGTATTTATGAAGTTTATTTTATTGGAACCTTATACAGTCTACCAAATGAGAAATTCCAGTTTATTGGAGAAAACATTACTTCAGTCTTAATGTGGCTAGTCATCAAGACTGATTTGTATATTACTTACACTTAAATTCAATAAACTAATGGAATTTTTTTATAAATTAATTTAAAAAGTTTCTGGCTGGAAATTTATGAGCGTCACTGTATAAAAAAAATAAAATTTATGATCATATGCATGAATTTTTCTTTATTCGAATTTTAATTGCTTTTATACACTTTTATTATACACATGTTAAATAAATGAATTATAGTTTTTCTGCAGTTGAAAGTCTTGTGCCTTGCTTTTGAATTTCAATGTTTTGTGTGAAATTGAAAAAAAAAAACAGAAAATCAAGAATTATCCGATATATTATATTGAAGTCTGCACTAAGAAAGCAAAAAAATAATACTGCACTAAAATAGTTAACAAGAATATAAAAACAAACAATTCTTGTAACTGTTCACATATTCTACCATTCATAATAAATATCTATCCCTGACTTATGCAAATAAATTATAATCATTATCTAGTGTTTTTGCTAGAAACTTTTGGCACCATCAAAGTCTTAATTTGGCTACAGTCATGCTTCCCAAACTGTTTCAAAATAAAATCTAAATCTAAAAAAGTAACTTAAGATTTCATTTATCATATCAATCTGTAGTTTAAGAATGCTATTCACATGACTAAATTTTGAATGATGTCAATTAACTCGGGTAACATATTCAATTTGTAGCATTGATTATGTGATGAGTTCATTCAATTTTAATTTTGTGATGTCTTTTTAATTTCTTCAATTTAATCATTTTTGGTGCAATCTGATAAAGTACGGGTTTCAGTGGTGTATCAAGAGACTGGTGCATTGGCACCTTTTAGTAAAAAAAAATATATACAATTTAACTTTTTGTACAGGTCCCATAGAAATTTTTTTCAATAATAAAAATATATTTTATAATCCAATTAGCCAAACAAAAAAAAGTTCTATTGTCATATGATCAAAATTACTTGAGATATCAGTAATTTAAAGTTTTAACAGATAATTGAGGTCTGTATAAGATTTTCACTAAAGATGGGTAATCATGCAAGTCTTTAAATAGAAATTTTAGCTAATGAGATTTAATTTTTGTACGATTTTTGAAATCTATGTTTTTGCCATTTCCTTAGATAGGTTCAAAGTCTTCAAAGGCTCAGTTTATTAACAACCAATTTTGTATATTTAAGAATATTTTGCAAATTCAGTATTTTATTTTGAAAAATTTACTACTTCTGTATCAAAAGAATCTATCGGATTTAAAATTCTTTTACTAATTTTTTATTTTTTTTTTATTTTAGAATGTTTGCTTAAGACTACAATTTTTTTTTGTGTGTACCTGTAGAACAGAGGCTTTCAAACATTTTTTACTGTAGCAGGCAAAAAATATCTGTATCCCCCAATCTCATTCACTTTCCTGCAAACTCGCATCAGTTGAAAAATATTCTTATACTTATGTTGATTTTTTGATATCTTTTAAATCAGATTCTAGACACTACATTTCAAAAGTTTTCTAATACTGAGATGACAAAATATTACCTGATTTCCCAAACTAATATAAAAATCTGGCGAACTGGTGCATGATTTTTTATACTGACTTATTATTTTTATCTTTTTAATTAACATTAATTTTATTTTGTTTTATCACATAAAACCGGTACTTTATTAAAATTGCATCAAATGTATTATTTTTAAATAATTTCTTTTTGCATTTTTAAATTGGAAAAAAAAATTAAACTACTACTTGTAAGATAAACACTTATATAACTTCTTTAATTGTTTATGCATTTTTAAATGATTGCTTAATAAAGTTGAGCCTTTTTCTTTTATTTAATTTTTTTCTATTTTTGTAGATCATTGAAAATAATAATCATTTTATAAAGAAAAATTTTATTTTGCTGTCTTTTTAACATAACTTGTATGAATTGTTGAAAGACAATAAAATTAAAGAAATTAATTTGAGTAAACTAAATTCTATCTCTTTATCATGTTGTTCTTGTTGATACCCAGACCGTCCAACCTACCAGAAAGGTGTAAGGTAACCGTTTGCACTGCCAGGAAGTGCCACCCAATTTAGACTGGAACCCAGTGGGGGAAGCATCCACGGGGACCGTACCCTCCTTCCCCTACCACCAACCTCTCGGAAGGACTTACGGACCCACATGTTTAACGTGATCGTACTCCGCATGAACACGGCGGCAATTGTGGCAGCGTGCAAATCCAGCGAGCAAACCACCGGGCTACTGCACCCGAAATGTGCCAACAGCAAGCAGTGTTCCCAGGTGGTCACTCTCCCAAGTACTAACCGTGCCCGATGCTGCTTGACTTCGGTGATCTAACGAGAACCGGTGTTTTCAACATGGTAGGGCCGTTGGCTCTCTCTTTATCATGTTGTTGAGACCCAAACCGTCCGACCTACCAGAAAGGTGTAAGGTAACCGTTTGGATGGCCGGAAAGTGCCACCCAATTTAGACCGGAAACCAGTGGGGGGAGGCATCCACAGAGACTGTACCCTCCTTCCCCTACCACCAACCTCTCGGAAGGACTTACGGACCCACATGGTTAACGTGATCGTACTCCGCATGAACACGGCGGCAGTTGTGGCAGCGCGCAAACCACCGGGCTACCACACCCAAAATATGTCAACAGCACGCGGTGTTCCCAGGTAGTCACCTACCCAAGTACTAACCGCACCCGATGCTGCTTAACTTCGGTGATCTCTTTATCATGTGAAGTAAATATTTCCATAGCTACAATATATATATATATATATAAATATAAATTATTAAATCCAAAGTTAGAATGTATGTAGTAACTCATAATACACTATTCCAAAATTTTCTACAAATACAAAGAAATTAAGACAAAAAGAGGAAATAATAAAGCATAATGCAAGTCTTATATATATACACACATACACACATATATCAAGATTAATAATCATTTTTATTTATGCTCTGTTTTCATTTATTTTCCACACAAAATTTTATATTTTAATTACATCATTCGATTACATTTGATTTATTTAGAATGATTGCTAAAGCAAATACAGTGAAACCTGGCTATAACGATGTTTCTTATGCATATAACAATAAACCTGTCTATAAAGGTATTTTCCTCAGTCCTGCCAGACATCCTTGAGTAGTATTGGATATTGAACTTGTCTGTAATGATAATTTGTTTCTTATGCATATAACAATAAACCTGTCTATAAAGGTATTTTCCTCAGTCCTGCCAGACATCCTTGAGTAGTATTGGATATTGAACTTGTCTGTAATGATAATTTGTTTCTTATGCATATAACAATAAACCTGTCTATAAAGGTATTTTCCTCAGTCCTGCCAGACATCCTTGAGTAGTATTGGATATTGAACTTGTCTGTAATGATAATTTGTTTCTTATGCATATAACAATAAACCTGTCTATAAAGGTATTTTCCTCAGTCCTGCCAGACATCCTTGAGTAGTATTGGATATTGAACTTGTCTGTAATGATAATTTGTTTCTTATGCATATAACAATAAACCTGTCTATAAAGGTATTTTCCTCAGTCCTGCCAGACATCCTTGAGTAGTATTGGATATTGAACTTGTCTGTAATGATAATTTGTTTCTTATGCATATAACAATAAACCTGTCTATAAAGGTATTTTCCTCAGTCCTGCCAGACATCCTTGAGTAGTATTGGATATTGAACTTGTCTGTAATGATAATTTGTTTCTTATGCATATAACAATAAACCTGTCTATAAAGGTATTTTCCTCAGTCCTGCCAGACATCCTTGAGTAGTATTGGATATTGAACTTGTCTGTAATGATAATTTGTTTCTTATGCATATAACAATAAACCTGTCTATAAAGGTATTTTCCTCAGTCCTGCCAGACATCCTTGAGTAGTATTGGATATTGAACTTGTCTGTAATGATAATTTGTTTCTTATGCATATAACAATAAACCTGTCTATAAAGGTATTTTCCTCAGTCCTGCCAGACATCCTTGAGTAGTATTGGATATTGAACTTGTCTGTAATGATAATTTGTTTTTGAGTAAAGCTGTATAATAATCTTGAGGTTTTCAAATTTTAGCTATGTATTGTTTCCAAGTCTTTACAAAACAATTGAGCCTTTGACAATCCAGTCTGGCTTAGCACTCCTTGGTTTTATGATTTATGCCTACCCTTTCTACATATTCACACCTGAAAACTATAAATCGACTTATCCAAATTTGATAGATGGCTCGAAAAATAAGTGTGTGGTTACTGTATTCTCTGCCGAAAACAAAGCACATGAAAATATCTAATTATTTATCTTGTTAATTAAACCTTCATTTTCCCCTAGTTCGTATTTAATGTTCCAATTTCTGATTGGCATATGTATGACATGATTAGCCAGTACATATTTTGTTTCTGTTTTTATATATTAATTTATTTTTTATTTTTGGATTTAAAACAATTACCAGTTTTATTTGCCTCATTTTTAACACTTTACAGCATAGTTGAAAAGTGTTTATGACTTTGTTCATTCTGTCTGTCTGTCTGTTAGCACGATAACTCCCATAAAAATGACTGTATCCAAATGAAATTTTTGTATGTTGTTCAGACGGTCTGTGGGACCTATGTGAACATAAATGAATCATATCACCCACTAATTTTGGATTGAACCCGGGTTGAAAAAATGAAATACATTGAACCCTATGGGACCTATTTTTTCAATCATTTTTTAAGCGAATTTAAAATTCACAAATTGTTTCGAAAGTTTTAGAAAATATTCAAATTATCCCATAAAATATATATAAAAAATTTTCAGCAAAATATATTCAGTAGTTTTTTAAATAAAAATTAAAATAATTACACTCTTTATATGAAGAGATCACGTGACCCACTTCAAAATAAAATATGGCATCCATCTTGTATCAAAATCGTGATTTTTAAAGTTCATTTTAATTCATATTAAGTGTATCCGTCTTAAATCTTGCTTATATTCTGTGCATCTACATACTGAAACAACGCAATTACAATATATTTGAGTTTAAATGATCATTCAACTTGGATTATTTCTACAACGAAGCCTAATTTTCACTTTTGGAAAATGTAAGCACCAAAAGATGTAGAACGAGTTGTATAAGAATTGCTGCATTTCTTTAACGCAAAATTATTTAGCTGATAGAGTCTGCAATATAGCTGATATGAATGAAACATTCATTGCTTTTACACAGTGAACGAGGCGATTTTTTCGATGAAGTTTTAAGCATAGAGTTAAATTACTTGTACCTCCATGGTTTTAAGTTTTTAAATAAAATAAATTATTATAGTATTGTGATGAATAAAAGCAAAATGTTTATGAATGAGATGCTGCTTTTATATAGAGGCGATTTATATTTCAATAACGTCATTTGAATAAGTTCATTTGTTTTCGATGAAGTTTTTAAATATAATAAATTATTGTAGTATTTTGATAATTTTAAAAATTTTACCGAGGAATGTATCGCATTTTAGAGATGTTTAAATAAAATTGCATTGAAGTTGGAAAGCGTTTCATAATCAATGCTTTATGCATGATTGATCTTTCTTGTTGAAATTATAAATATGTAGATAAAATGCATGTGATACATTTTAGAACTGGAATTATGTTTTTATGATTTATGTTCATCTTTATTCCTAGTTTGCATTATTATTTAATATTTTAAGTTTGACACATTATTAAAAATAATGTTACACCTAACTTTCATTATAGAGCGTATCAGCGATATTTTCCCCCGGTCCTTGGCATATCTTTATTGACAGGTTTCACTGTATATCATTTTGTTACTAACTTGCATTGAAATTTTATAAAATGCCATGGTTCACGGTAAAAAATGTGAAGATTTTGTTTTGTGATGCACTTTAAGTTGAGAACCACAGCTGTAAAGAATATGATTGATTTGCATGTTTAGATTTTTCCACTGATAAGATTCCTCCTCCGAAATTACGTAATCGCCGCCACGTGACTGTTAAAACAACGTCGTGAAATATTTAAAATATTTGCATTTTAATGCAATATTTCCTAAAATATTCGCTATACTAAACAAAATTATACTATCTATCCAAAGCTATTCATTATACTACTACATAATAAGAAATTCAGTAAAAGAAATAGGCTGCTATATCATTGTGAGAGTAGTTTCATTAAATGAATTAATAGAACTCTTCCGTTAGATGTTTGAACAAGTATTATTACAACAAAAAGAAAACGTTTTAAAATAAATTATGACCTCAATTAGAAAATAGATTTATCTATATATGTATATAGAAGTAAAAATTCATTTGGTATACGTATGTTTGTTAGTCTTATCGGTCGAAAAACTACTGAAAACAACAAATGTTAATATCAAGTATCTATATATATAAAATGAAAAGTCTGTCTCTATGTTCAGTCTACAAATCCGCAGTTTTTAATAGTTTTTTTTTCCTTTCAAATTTATTATGGTTATTCTCTATTTTGCTGCAGATAATTCTGCCCCTGTTTCGAATTTTTAGGGCCAGTGCTTTTCGATATATTAATTTTTAACATTTTCCATTGAAATAGCATTGTGCAGACGTTACACTTTCTGAAAATTTATTTGAAGATAATTATATCATATTGCTTAGCTATGCAATCAAATCAAATGTGTTCATGCAGCAGATGATTTTTATTTAATTTATACCATTTAAACAAATAAGAAATGATTATAAAAATACATTTTTATAAATGAATGGTATTATATTTTTAATTAGGTTATATCGGTTATGGAATATAAGATCACAGGAATGATTGATATTTTAATTTCAAGTCATTTGTTTTCTTTTAGTAAAGATTTTTTAAACTTATTATTTTCTATTTTATTTAATCGATAGTTGAAACAGGATAAAAATCTTCACAGAACAGGTCACCATTTCTTAGCATCTTTATTTATGCTCACCAAACTTCATATTTTGTGTAAATTCATTTACAAACTGATTTAGGATGTTTTATTCTTCTATTCCAGTGAAGGTAATTTTTATAGCAAGAACAGAAATTTTTTTATTTCTTTTTACAGGAATTAAATGTTTTAAAAGAATGTTTTGGCAAACAATATCGTTTAGAATGCTACTGAAATTTGCACATATTTTAAATCACGAGCAACACCAGGTATATATATATTATATATATATGTATATACATATATATATATATATAAATATATACATATATTTGAAACTTGGATGGCTAATGCAGGTGGACTCTCAAACTTATTGTTCTGCCAATGTGGTCTACAAGTTTGAGAACCACTAAAATAGAGGTTCGAGTTTAATTTAAAAAAAATCTGATGTGGGCAGCACATGACTTTCCTTACATAACGCAATGAATTTACTACTTTTCCATTAAAAAAAAAATATCTGATGTGGGCAACACATGACTTTCCTTATACAATTTACTATTTTTACAGTAAAAAAAATCGGTTATTCTTATAGTAGATACTTATATTCTTTCCAAGATATTGAATTTTCGACAATGAGTCGTCATTTTTATTGATTTAGTGTCATTTTTATCCATTTGGCGAGATTTTCGTTAATTTGACAACATTTCAAAAAGTCGCCAAGTTGGCGAAATTCCGCCCAATTCGTCGCCAAAATCTCGTCAAGCGTTATGGACAGAGAAATAAGTTATTCTTATAGCAGGTAAATATGATTATTGACGTTCAAATACGAAATTATTACTCAAAGTATCTTTTCTCATCAATGGAACGAGCTAGATCCACGAGAATGATGTCACCCAATTTATCGCATGGTATTACATATGAAAAGTGAACATGTTTCTCAACAATTAATTTTTTGTTTTAATTTATTGGATTTTTTGATAAATTTATTTGAAAAATGTGCAATATCTCGAGAACGGTTCGTGCTAGCGTTCTAAAGCTTATGCCAATGGTTTTCCAAGGAAAAACTACATAAGAAATATCTATTTGCGTAACTTTATTAAAGGTTTTGATTTTTTGATGATTTTTTCATAATTGCACTCGAAAATTTAGGGGGGGGGGGTTCTGAACTTTCGATTACGTTTAAAAACAATAGGCTTCCAGTATTCACGGATTGTGATTTTTGTACCGAATTTCATTCGAGTCGCTTCATTCGTTTGTGAGATATCGTCTCCACAAACTCACTGACACACACACACACACAGACATCACCTCAAAAATGTTTGATTCGTGATCAGGGATGCTTGAAACGTGCTCTCCCGTCGAAAACTCGAATTCGAATTTTCGACCCCGTCACAATATTTTCCTTATACATTATGTATATAAGGAAAGTAATACGTTTCCTTGTTTGTACAAAATTCTTCATCCAGAAGCTTTCAGAAACCCTAATTCAGGCAGAAGGGCGATCGAACATGACCGCCTGGGAATGATATGCTGATTTTCTGGAGATTTGAACGGTTGAAATACACCGAAGATGGTCAGAAGCGCGTGCATGGCGGTGACAAGCGAAGAATAAAACCCAGAAAAAGAATATTTAAAGTGGAAGACAGTTTTGCATATTAGAACAAAGGGAGAAACTTTAAAATGCCAGTTTAATTTTGCATTTGATTTTAGGATGCAATTGGATTTTGGGATTTATGTATTGCTGTATTTGATATTTTAGTAGTAGCAGATATACCCGAGATTGCTCGTGAGTAAAATATGTTCGAATTCTATAATGTATTCCAGATATTGTTTTTTTTTATTATTTGATAACTTTTTGGAAGAAATGCTGAATCGGGATCAAATTCGGGGACACAAATAAGCCGGGGCTGGGTCCCACGTCTTCTATCGGACACTGTTCCTGAAAATCGAGGATATAGAAAATTTTCTTTCTGTAGATTCCGAGATTCTTTAATATAGATTCCGCAGAATCCACTAGGGATGAACGGATTTTATATATGGCCATAATTCTAAATAAAATGCGTTCTCTCATACCTGGAAAATGAAAGCATGGAACTTTATTTCATTAGATCAATATGGAATAGGCCCACCGCGAGCGGCTATACAGGATTGAATACGACGAAGCATCCCGTCAATGAGATGGTTAATAGTGTGCTGAAGGATGGCATTCCACTCAGCATGCAATTGGGCGTGTAACTGAACATGGTTTGATAGAATTGGGAGTTCGCTTAATCGGGCGAACCATGATGTCCCAGATATGCTCAATTGGCGACAAATCCGGAGAATATGCTGGCCAAGGCAGGATATCAAATCCTTTTAGACTATTCATAGTTATCCGTGCAGTATGTGGCCTGGCATTATCCAGCTGAAAAATCAGTTCAAGCCTGGTTGGCAGATATGGCTGTACCACAGGTCTCACAATGTCAGACGTATCGTTGTGCCGTGATACTGCCACAAACGGTGACCAAAGGTGTTCGTCCACCAAATGTAATACCACCCCAAACCATGATACCATTTAGGGGGGCTGTGTGGTGACTGATAGTAAAAACTTCCTGGTGGCGTTGTTGAAAGCGCCGCCATACGAGAGTATGGCTATCTGGCATGCCAAAACAGGATTGTGATTCATCCGTGAACAGAATGTTTCGCCATTCTGTCGACCATTTGCGTCTCATTTGACACCACTGGAGGCGACGTAACCGGTCAAGACGTTGAAAAGGTCGTCTACCTCGGAGTCATGCGTCATGTAAACTATTTCGAATTGATTGCGTCGAAACTACGTTACCTGTAGTATGGGTTAAATGTCGTTGTAACACGGTTGCTGTGGTAAATGGCTCCTGCGCAACGCTTCTCAGAAGCATACGATCTTCACGTGGTGTGATACACCTGGAAGCTCCACTACCTGATCTCCGTGTCGTTTCATTGCCTCTCATGAACAGTAACACACACCGTCGAACTGTGCTCACATCACGACCTAATAGTTCTGCGATCTTTCGAAGGCTCATTCCACCCTCACTTAAAACAATGAATTGTTGCCGTTCCGTTGACGACAACAGAAAGTATGCGGTACGTCGCCGTACTCTTGGCATACTGTGATGATTTTTACAACAAGAAACCAATGACTCTACAATTTAGCTGTGATATCGCTCCTCCTTGACCTGACGCTTTTATGTTGCTCGGCAAGGTGTTACGTCACTATGTGTAACGAAACTGTGATCATTTGCATATCTTGCTTTGCTGTTTCCATTACCCGATTTACATAAAGCTACACCTACAACTGTATGGTGTTGCGATTTCAGTTGTGAGCAGTGTACATAGGATAATGTGTAGGGAAAGTCTTGTGACGGGGTCAAAAATTCAAATTTGCATTTTCGACGAAAGAATACTTTCAAGTATTCTTGAACTCGAATCGAACGTTTTTGATGTAATGTCTGTGTTGTGTATGTTCATGTATGTGTATATTAGTGTTTGTGTGTGTGTTATTGTGTATGTGCGTGTGTGTTATTGTGTATGTGTGTGTCTATGTTGTCGTGTATGTTAGTGCGTGTGTGCGTTATTGTGTGTGTGTGTCTATGTTGTCGTGTATGTTAGTGAGTTTGTGGATGTGATATCTCACGAATAATATATCGTTTTGTAAACATTTTTTACGAATTTTGTAAATCAGTGAATACTGGAACCTTATTGGTTTCAAACGCAATCGAATGTCCGAAAGCCAATTTCGAATGAATTACTGAAAAAAATATTTTAAAAATCAGATCTTTCACAAATAATAAAAAATCTGATGTGAGCAATACATGACTTTCCTTATATAATACAATGAATTTACTACTTTTACAGTTAAAAAAAAATGTTATTCTTATAGTAGATACTTATATTCCTTCCAAGATATTGAATTTTCTTCAATTAGTCGTCATTTTCATTGATTTAGGGTCATTTTTATCCATTTGGCGAGCTTTTTTTAATTTGGCAACATTTAAAAAAGTCGTCAAGTTGGCGACATTCCGCCAAATTCTTCGCCAAAATCTCGCCAAGCGTTATGGACGGAGAAATAAGTTATTCTTACAGCAGATAAATGATTATTGGCGTTCAAATACAAATGTATTACTCAAAGTATCTTTTTTCCTGAATGGAACGAGCTAGTTTCACGAGAATGATGTCACGAAATTTATCGCATGATATTACATATAAAAAGCGAACATGTGTCTCAATAGGAAATATATTTTTTTTATGACTTTCTGATAATTTTTTTGAAAAATATGCAATATCTCGAGAACAGTTCATGTTAGCGTTCTAAAATTTATGTCAATCGTTTTCTAATGAAAAATTACATAAGAAATGTCTATTTGAGTAACTTTATTAGCGGTTTTGATTTTTTGACAATTTTTTCAAAATTTCACTCGAAATTTTAGGGGGGGGGGGGGTTTCTGAACATTCGATTTCGTATAAAAACAATAGGCTTCCAGTGTTTACGGATTGTGATTTTTGTACCAAATTTCGTTCGAATCGGTTCATTCGTTCGTCAGTTATCGGCTCCACAGACTCACTGACACACACACACACACACAGACATCACTTCAAAAATGTTTGATTCGTGATCAGGGATGCTTGAAACGTGCTCTCCCGTCGAAAACTCGAATTCGAATTTTCGACCCCGTCACAATACTTTCCTTATACATTATGTATATAAGGAAAGTAATAAATACACTGCCGGAAAATAAAGTCCCAACACCAAGAAGAAATTAGTTTAGAGGAATGAAATTTAGGCAAAGCAATTGTGTAGGTAACATATTTATTTGATCAAAGTTTCAAAGTCACAGGTGCGCGAGAAGAGCTATTTCAAATGTGAAATGGTGGTACATTAATAACCGCTGTAGTCGCCACTATTTTGAATGCAAGCATGCAAACGTGCATGCATTGTGTCGTACAGGTGCCGTATGTCATTTTATGGGATGGAGTTCCATGCCTGTTGCACTTGGTCAGCCAAATCAGCAACGGTTAATGTTGGTTGTGGATGACGCTTCCAATAATGTCCCATCCGTGCTCAATGGGAGAAAGATCTGGTGATTTCGCAGGCCGAGGCAACATGTCGACACTGTAGAGTACGTTGGGTGACAGCAGCGGTATGAGGACGAGCGTTATACTGTTGGAAAACACCCTCTTGAATACTGCTCATGAATGGCAGCACAACCGGTTCAATCGCCAGTCTGATGTACAAATTTGCTGCCAATGTGCTTGGGATAACGACGAGTGTGTTCCTGCAGTCATAGGAAATGACTCTCCAGACCATAACTCATGGTGTAGGCCCAGAGTGTCTACCCCGCAGACAGCTTGGTTCCAAGCGCTCACCTGGCCTCCTTCTTACCAACATACGACCATCACTGGCATCAAGATAGAAACGGCTCTCATCTGAGAATACAACAGATCTCCACTCTGCCCTCCAATGAGCTCTAGATTGATACCACTGACGTCGCAGATAACAGTGATTCGAAGTCAGTGGTATGAACGCTGCAGGCCGTCTGGCTCGGAGCTGTCCCTCAAGTAATCGATTTCTTACAGTTCGCTGTGTCACTCTGGGGCTAACAGAAGCTCTAATTGCTGCTGCAGATGCAGTACGACCCGCCATAGCCATGCGGCGAATACGGCGGTCTTCCCTCTCAATAGTGGCCCGTGTGCGGCCGGACCCCTGTCTTCTTGAAACAGTGCCTTCCCGTGACCACTGCTGCCAACAATTATGCACAGTGGATACATCCCTGCCAAGTCTTCCTGAAATATCGCGTACAGAAAATCCACCTTCTCGCAGCCCTATTATACGGCCTCGTTCAAACTCACTAAGCTGCTGATACTGCCTTATTCGTCTCTATTCTTGACTCAAACCTATCCACTTTTATTCGTCTAGCTCGAAATTTGAATAGGAGTCATCTTTCATATGTGCAAACGAACCTCCCAAATTCCGTTTATCTATCACAACTCCTTGGTGTTGGGATGTTATTTTCCGCCAGTGTAATTATTTCAGACGTAATTTTTCAGTAGAAGACAAATGATACAAACTTCAGGAGCCGATTTCAAGATATTACACGATTTTTGAATAAATGTTTTAAAAATCATCAAAAGATTATGGACAGTCAATACTATTAAATAAATAATTATATCATACGTACTTTTTATTAGAAAATGAATGGCATAAGTTTTAAAACGTTAGGATGAACCGTTTTCAAAATATTGTACGTTTTTCAAACAAATTCATTAAAAATATTTTGGTAAGATTCGAGATAAAAGAACCTGCCTTTTTTGCGAAATGGTCCGTAAAAATTGTAAAAATTTAAAACAAAAGATTACATAGGCCCAAAGTGTGTCAATTAAATGCTTGTGTTATGCGTAATTTTTGATGACGAAAATAATAAGATCAATTCCATGGGACTAGCCATTATCGAGATATTTTAGTTTATTTGCATTTTTACTAAGCCTCCTTTGAAAGTACTTCCATTTAGCAAATGAAAAACTAAAACTGAATTAAAAGTGTGATTTCAGCGTCATTTCAAATAATTATGATGTTATCTTGTGCGATTAAACTCGATTTAATGAATTATTAAAGAAATAATGAGAAAATAAATTTGAATTTCCAGGGGAAGTCATGTGCAGCATACATCAGATTTTTACTTTCCTTATATACATAGTATAATTTATAAAGAAAGTATTGTGAAAAATTCGAATTCGAATTTTTGACGGGAGAGCACGTTTCAAGCATCCCTGATTACGAATCGAATAATTTGGAGGTCATGTGTGTGTGTGTCAGTGAGTCTATGGAGACGATATCTCACAAACTAATGGAACGATTCGAATAAAATTTAGTATAAAAATACAATCCGTCAATACTGGAAGCCTTTTGTTCTTAAACACAATCGATGTTCAGAACCGCCTAAATTTTCGAGTGAAATTTTGAAAAAAATCATCAAAAAATAAAAACCTTTAATAAAGTTACGCGAATAGATATTTCTGATGTAATTCTTCCTTAGAAAACGATTGACATAAATATTAGAACACTAGCATGAACCGTTCTCGAGATATTGTAGATTTTTCAAATAAATTTATCAAACAATCCCATAAATTAAACAAATATATTAACGGTTGAGAAACATGTTCACTTTTCATACGTAATATCATGCAATAAATTTGGTGACATCATTCTCGTAGATTTAGCTCTTTCTATCATGAGAAAATGTATTTTGAATAATAATTTTGTATTTGAACGTCAATAGTCATTTATCTACTACAAGAATAACTTATTTCTCCGTCCATAACAATTGTCGAGATTTTGGCGACGAATTTGGCGGAATGTCGCCAACTTGGCGACTTTTTTAAATGTTGTTACATTAACGAAAATGTTGCCAAATGGATAAAAATGACGCTAAATGAATGAAAATGACGACTCATTGACGAAAATTCAATATCTTAGAAAGAATATAAAAGTACCTACTACAAGTTTAAGAATAATCTATTTTTACTTTCCTTATATACATAATGTATAAGGAAAGTATTGTGACGGGGTCGAACATTCGAATTCGAGTTTTCGACGGGAGAGCACGTTTCAAGCATCCCTGATCACGAACCAAGCATTTTTGAAGTGATGTCTGTGTGTGTGTGTGCGTGTGTGTGTTAAAGTATGTGTGTGTGTGTGTGTGTCAGTGAGTTTGTGGAGACGATAACTGACGAACGAACGGACCGATTCGAACGAAATTTGGTACAAAAATCACAATCCATAAACACTGGAAGCCTATTATTTTTATGCGCAATCGAACGTTCAGAATCCCCCTAAATTTTCAAGTGAAATTTTGAAAAAATCGTCAAAAAATCAAAACCGCTAATAAAGTTACGCAAATAGACATTTCTTATGTAATTTTTCATTAGAAAACGATTGACATAAATTTTAGAACGCTAACATGAACCGTTCTCGAGATATTGCACATTTTTCAAAAAAATTATCTAAAAGTTATATAAAATAAAAATAAAAAATATTTCTTATTGAGAAACATGTTCACTTTTCATATGGAATATCATGCGATAAATTGGGTGACATCATTCTCGTGGATCTAGCTCATTCCAGTCATGAGAAAAGATACTTTGAGTAATACTTTTGTATTTGACCGCCAATAGTCATTTATCTGCTGTAAGAATAACTTATGTGTCTGTCCATAACGCTTGGCGAGATTTTGGCGACGAATTTGGCGGAATATCGCCAACTTGGAGACATTTTTATTTTTCTACTGTAAAAGTAGTCAATTCATTGAATTATATAAGGAAAGTCACGTGTGCCCACATAAGATTTTTTTATTTTATCCTTCTAAATTTATAGTTCCATTTCATAATTCAAATATTATTTTTTTGTCGAAAATTTTCATATAAGGCTATTTGGACTCCAAACAGAAAACCTTATCTATTCAAATAGAGGATGGGATTGTAAATGGCCTCCTGGGAGTGACAAGCTCGGGATGTGAACAGTTGAAAACCCTCAGAGGCCGGACAGGATAGCAGGCATGGCAATGACAGGCGAGAATAAAATTTGAAAGAAAAAAAAAAAGAACATTTAAAAGGCACGACAGTTTTATACATTAAAACAAAAATACTGTTTCACCCGATTACGGGATTTAAATTTTCTTTTCCATTTTGGCTGTTTCAAATTGAAATAAAATGACATGTTTAAATATGTTTCAGGATTGGTTGAGAATACATTTGAACTGAGTTATAAAGATATTCGAGGAATCGCCGAAATTTTGACGCTATAACCGATAAATAAGTTTAATATGTTGACAGACATGTTAAATTTATATTTATCGGTTTGGCCGTGGGACATAAAATTATATGTAGTTAGAATGACTGAGAGCAAGGCTGAGAAGGAAATATATTTTTTAAATAATACAAAATTCTTTCGAAATCAAATGTTGGGGAAAATACAGAATACTTACCTTTCGTAGGAAATAAAATATAAAATACATACAATGTATTTATTGTTGGAAAGTTAACAGGATCGTAAAATAACAATGCTTGTAAAACAGTGACTTACAAAACTTTCTTGAAGAAAGCAGACATATTAGATAGGTGACAATTGTTTCGAAGGCGTTATAAATCCCCTTCGCAGGTTGAAAGCACAGGTAGAACATTATGCGCTCTTAACAATCATTAAGAACAAACTGTTCGTTTGTGAGCAAACAGTTACTCCTTATTCTTAACTGCGTTTATTTAGGGCGTATCTGTGTGCTGCTTGTTTTACCTTAATGAGTACATTGCATGATTTAATTTATTGAGAGCAAGGCTGAGAAGGAAATATATTTTTTAAATAATACAAAATTCTTTCGAAATCAAATGTTGGGGGAAAATGCAGAATACTCACCTTTCGTAGGAAATAAAATATAAAATACATACAATGTATTTATTGTTGGAAAGTTAACAGGGTCGTAAAATAACAATGCTCGTAAGACAGTGACTTACAAAACTGTCTTGAAGAAAGCAGACATATTAGATAGATGACAATTGTTTCGAAGGCGTTATAAATCTCCTTCGTCAGGTTAAAAGCACAGGTAGAACATTATGCGCTCTTAACAATCATTAAGAACGAACTGTTCGTTTGTGGAGCGAACAGTTACTTCTTATTCTTAACTGCGTTTATTTAGGGCGTATCTGTGTGCTGCTTGTTTTACCTTAATGAGTACATTGCATGATTTAATTTATTGTATAATTATGCAGCAGGGTAACAAACAACAAACTTTCAATTTTATTCAGCTCATTTCAATTTTATTCAGCTTATTTCAATTTTGTTCAGCTTATTTCAATTTTATTCAGCTTATCTCAGCTTATATTCAGCTTATTTCACTAATTTCAATTCTGTTCTCATTGTTCTAAATTACTGTATGAATAAAAATGTTTCAAAAGTTTTTGTTAAATTTGCACGTGTCCTGTTTCCGAAGCTAAATATGAGAGTTTTTGCTCCGCAATAGATAGAAAAATTTCTGCCATTTCAATGCGATGACTTTTCAATCCTTCGGTTTCTAATGATTGTCTTGTAACTTTGCTCGATAGCTTAACCGTATCGTTGCGACGTATCTTCTGAAATCGTGGGTGTGCGCTCAGTATACAAGAATGAGTCCTAATTTCTGGATAACTAACACGTTTATTTACAAGCACAGCGTAAAAAGGAACTATATACAGTCAAACAGCACTTAAATGCTCCACTTAATTCACAAAATAACGGGTACAATTCTAGAAACACTGACGAAAATCATTTCACAAAACAGCACCTTTTATTCTCAAAACATTGATGTGAGTCATAGTTCAGTGTTAATTCGTATCTCGTCAACTTCTCTCCAATTGAGTGATGACTCATTTTATGGACTATAGAAACTTCTAGAAATTTCTCATATTTCGTAGAATATTGGTTATTTCGAGGTGTTGCTCGAACCTTCGGAAAGACGTCAAACATCGCCAAATTGGCAATAAATTGCCAAATCTGGCAACCCCTCTTCGAACTTCGGCATATGACAACCCTAGATTCACGTCATTGGAAAGGATGCCTATACGGGTGTTTTCTCCGCTTGGTCTTTGAAATAGACGAAAGTGAGAAGGGGTAAAGAGATTCGAAAGCATTTTACAAGTTCGTAATAGTTCATATTTACTTTTATTGATGTTTTGAGCAAAGCTGTGAGGTCTAAATAACTTTTCGATTATTATTTTCCTCAGTTTGCATTACAATTTATGTTCTTTAAACTAATCATTCCAACTGGTTCGGTTGTTAGACCAATCATCGGGCTAATCAGCATTTTCTACGTTCCTATGGTAGAATAGAAAAATGTTTCGGATCGTGAGGCTTTCAGTATTCTAGGAATGAAAGAAAGGTTTTTGAGTAGATGAAGGATTCGAGTAGTGAGTGGAAGGAAACCCCCATTCGATACAACAATGACTAGGAAGAGTCTAGAATTCGGGGTGTGGCCACAATACGGGACGAAGTAACAGAATGTCGGGGTAAGCATATAAGCTTTGTACATGTGTACCCATGTAAGCATTATCACCAGCCTAGTATAGTGTAGTAGCTTGTATAATTGTCATCTATTCTGGGCGTGTGCAATAACAGTTGGTATTATATGTCGTTCGTTGCTTTAAACAGCAAGCTGCTGTCATTTCTGTGAAGTCCCCAATAAACTGAGTTATATTTTAAACAGTGCCGTCCTGTGTTGTTGCCCTTGGACCTAAAGGTCGAAACATCAAGTACCCTAACTTTGAGTTAAGTCACTCTTGACAGATTAAGTAAAAATCCTCTACAAAGGCATCTAAAGAGGATAAAGAGATATTTAGGTCTTTACAAAGCTTTGAGTAAAGGTATCGGGATTCATTTTTATATCCTGGCCATTGAAGGAAACTCCAATGGCTAGGCACTTGACATTGAATCATTGACCGAAGCGTGAGCCATTTTCCAGTGATATCGCCTCGACGCACCAAATGGGGCGGATCACATTGCGCTGTTTAGCCACTAAATTAAGACCGAACCCTATGGGTGCAGTGCCTAGAATACCGCTATGATACTAGAATATAGATATACTAGAATATCACTATACTATACGATACTAGAATATAGATATACTCGATATATAATTCTATATATGCTAGAGTACCACTATACTCTGATACTAGAATATAGATTACTAGATATATAATTCTAGATATACTAGAATACCACTATATTCTGATACTAGAATATAAATTACTAGATATATAACTCTAGATATACTAGAATATCACTATAAGCGCTATACTATGAGCTTGGCAACCACAGGACCCGCACCACACTTACCATGCCTATCACCTTTCGAAAAGGCTTTCGGACCTATACACTTATTGAGCCCGTTAGATCACCGAAGTCAAGCAGCATCGGGCGCGGTTATTATTTGGGTGGGTGACCACCTGGGAACACCGCGTGCTGTTGGCATATTTCGGGCGCGGTAGCCCGGTGGTTTGCGCGCTGCCGCCATGTTCATGCGGAGTACGATCACGTTAAACATGTGGGTCCGTAAGTCCTCCCGAGAGATTGGTGGTAGGGGAAGGAGGGTACGGTCCCTGTGGATGCCTCCCCCACTGGGTTCCGGTCTAAATTGGGTGGCACTTCCGGGCCGTCCAGACAGTTACGTTACACCTTTCTGGTAGGTCGGACGGTCTGGGTTTCAACAACAACAACAACACGTATTGAGCCCATACCCCGTAGAAACTGGTATAGTTTTGGGCGGCGGTGAGGATAGAACTCGTGTCTTCCTCACTGCATAACCACTGGGTTATCCCGGCGCTCATTCTTAGAATTCACCTTCGAAGCTAGAGGGTATTTCGTAACATTATGAAAATAATTAGCGTAATTTAAAATTTCATAAAAATTGCATTAATTTATTATATTTTTTAGGTTTTGTTCTCCACCAGGAAGTGGCTTGCTCGTAGGCGGCGCTTTATTAAATTCTTTTGAAAAGTAATTAACTTCCCCAAAAGCAATTAATGGGTGTCGAGAGTGGCAGTGATGAATGGGTTATGGGGGAAAAAAATGAGCGATGGGACCTTATGTTGACACGGATTATTAATTTCAGATAGTGGCAAAATAGATGAGACTGGAATTTCACTTTTAGACTGGAAAAAAAAAAGTTGTTATACAATGTAATTGAAAGATTCATTGGAGTGGACAATGTTATGACATGTGCTCAGCGTGGGAAAATTTCCGAAATTATGAGGATTTTTATCATTAAAAACAAATATATTTGGAGCGTATAATGAAATTACCTATAAATAAAGTTTGACCTTCGCTTTTCATCACTTTCCAACATAGTTAAAAAGTGTTTATGACTTTGTTCATTCTGTCTGTCTGTCCGTTTGCACGATCACTGCCGTAAAAATGACGTCATCAAAATGAAATTTTAGTATGTTGTTGAGACAGTCTGTGTGACATATGGGAATGTAAATGAATAATATCAAACAAATTGTTTTGGATTGAACACGCGTTGAAGAAATGAAATACATTGAACCCTATGGGACCTAATTTTTCAAACATTTTTTAAGCAAAGTTAAAATTCACAAATTGCTTCGAAAATTTTAGGAAATATTCAAATTATCCCATAAAATACATAAAAAAAAATTCAGCAAAATATGTTTGGTAGTTTTTTAAATAAAAGTTAAAATAATTACACCATATAATATGAAGAGGTTACGTGATCCACTTCAAAATGAAATGTGGCATCCATCTTGTGTCAAAATAGTCATTTTTAAAGTTTTTTTTAATTTATATTTACTGTTGAATCCATCCTAAAACCGTTTTACTTTTTTCTGTACAGCCATGTTCCGCGCCAACGTAGTTACAATATTTTTGAGTTTAAATGATCATCAAACTTTGATTATTTCTACAACGAAGCCTAACTTTAATGAACGTAAAATGTAAACAAGTGATTGTAAGATGACAAGTTAAGTATTGTAAGATGATAAGTTAAAATTCACAAATTGCTCCGAAAATTTTAAATATTCAAAATAGCCCATAAAGTTCATTTGTTTTCGATGAAATTTTCAAATATAATAAATGATTGTAGTATTGTGATAATTTTAAAAATATCACCGCTGAATGTATCGCGTTTTAGAGATATTTAAATAAAATTATTGCATTTCAGTTGGAAAGTGTTTCATAACCAATGCTTTATGTATGATTGATCTTTGTTGTTGTGTCTTTTAGTTTATAAGTTTAAAACAAATTATGTTCCAAGCAGGAAAAAGAAAATGTGTTAGTCGTTTATTATTCTAATATCTAATGTGATACGTATTTGGGTGCTAAAAAATTAAAAGGCAATATTAAAAACAACATAGAATTTTTAATTAAATCACTCTAAGTAGAAATTGAAAATAAATTATCGGATGATTCGAAGAAACACTATATCTAATTCTCTTATAATATAACTTAGCTCTGTACATCTCCGTTGATAAAAGTTGTTCCATAATTTTTTATAAAAATCATTCCAGTATGATAACAAATCCCCATCGTCAAACTGCAAAATAATTTCAATAAAAATTAATAAGTACTTAAAATTTTTAGGCCTTATAATAGATAAGAAACTTTCATGGAATCCTCATATTTATTTTCTGAAGAATTGTTATAAATTTTGTTCTACTTCTGGCAAAATTGGGGGGAGGATAACAAAAGTTTTTTAAAATATTGTTATCTTAGTGCTATAGAAAACAAAATATTACTTATGTTTCCGGCATTTGAGGGAGTGGGGAGATTCTACATAATTCAGATCAATAAATTTATCTCACTTCAATGAGTTCTTCCAACGAAAAATTAGTTTTCGTTATCGTACTGTAATAGGATCCTTGCCACCGGTTTGTATTAGAATTGCAAACGGCATTTGTAATAGGATTGCACGACAAGCAACTGGAGCGCGATCGCTGCGGGCGATTTCTCACTGGCATTGGAGAGAATGGGAGATCCGCGCTCATCAAAATTATTGACGATGATACTTGAAGATGGACATAGATTTCCAACATATAGAGCAATATTCGTTGAATTCATTGGCGGATCCGATATTGGTTTGCGCCGGTTGGACATTTCGGAATAATCAATCTATGATGAAAAACTCTCGTGACTCTTCGAAGTTACATTAAAAACGCGACTTAAACAATTTACATCATTATTAATTTAATATTAAATATCCTTTTAAGAATAACATTCTGTTCGTTGCTCTGCGAGCAAAAATACGTCCTACTGCTTTAAGATTACATCGCCAACTGAAATCTAATCCCATTATTCTAACCGAAGCGTCTTAGTGTTAATCACAGATTAATATGTTAATGAGAGTGCTTATGACGGAACAGAAAGTAGTTCCAATACATTTCAATACGAAATGCGAAACCGGGTAAATGTACAAATGCGCAAGAATGTAACATTACGCCAAGGGTTATCGAAACAGGCGGGAAAACTTCAAGAAGCCGAAATACACAATTGGCGCTTTATCAATTTGGAATAAATATTTGAGAACAAGTTTTAGAATCGAAACGAAAATAGAATTTACCGAATATGAAATTTAGAAGGGAATTAATTACATAAGCAGGGGTGCATTTCATAACACTACCTCCAATATTTCCTTATTCTCAATAACTTGTATTCCCCCAATTCACTTTACAATTAATTCCCTATATAAATAACTGAAGTATGACTCAATTCGACTTTCTCATACCAGAATCCATTTCTTTTTTTCAAATTTTGCAAGAAAAAATTTGAAAAATCGGTATCGTGGGTCTAAATGATTACAACTATAGCGTGTTACCCTTTCCAAAAATCTTTTGATTAATACCATACTTGACAATGATACCATACTTGACAATGTTCCACTCACAGCAGTAACTCCCCCCACCCAGGGGTTAATGACGTCACCAAAAATTTTTTGCATCGCGGCTATTTCCCGCAACAATGATTGAAACTTTTAAGTCTCATGATCATTGAACCATAAATAAACCCATTTATGCATGATTATATCCAATTTTGATCTATACTGCCATGTTCAAAAACATAAAATTTTGAATAAATTTCGAAGTTTTCGCTCGGATTAAAAAAAAAAATCCTATCTAGTTCTAGATTTTTTTTAATAACAAAGCCGGATATAAAGTTTTGTGAAAATTTATTAATGTCTGTGGCTGCTATTTTATGTACTCAAAAAATGGATCACATACATACATACAGATAGACAAACAGATATCACTCCAAAATTAGTCAAAACGTATTCAGGAAGTCTTAAAACATATATTGGCATCAATATATCGAATTCAAAAATTTTCATGATAATAATACTTTTTCTATACTATAATAAATAGTATGAGAAAGTAAAAATATTTATTCTGGAAACAAAGGATTGATTAGTTTCCTCTCTCTTCCCTCTCCTCCTCAATTCCTCTTTCTGGTACTCACCCTTCCATCTACTCACCCATTGATAGCGGTAAGAACATACGTTTTGAAGTTATCGCCTCCACAACTCTTCTCTCACACACATACACCGTTCTAAAAGGATTTGAAATGGGTTTAGTAACTCTTTAAACGTGCTTATCCGTTGAAATCTGGAATTTGGGGAGGAATTCATTCTTTCTCTATGCGATAATATGAGGAAGTAAAAACGAACTTTCGTGTGTTTACTTTCTCAAGTAAATATTAAAATCTTATTTTTTTTTTTTAAATTCTTACGTCGTTTTCGCCAAGTTGGAAATATTTTTTTTTTATCTTCTTCAGCCTTCTTCAAGATAAAAAGACAGCAATCACATAAGCAAAGAAAAGAAGGCATCTGTTAATACATAATTGCATCATATGAACCATTATGGAAATATTTGCAAACGAAAGATATAAAAAAAAATCTGATGTGGGCAACACATGACTTTCCTTATAGAATGCAATGAATTTACTACTTTTACAGTTAAAAAAATATGTTATTCTTATAGTAGAAACTTATCTTTCCAAGATATTGAATTTTCTTCAACGAGTCGTCATTTTCATTGATTTAGCGTCATTTTTATCAATTTGACGAAATTTTTGTTAATTTGGCAACAATTAAAAATGTCCCCAAGTTGGCGACATTCCACAAAATTCGTCGCCAAAATCTCGCCAAGCGTTCTGGACGGAGAAATAAGTTATTCTTACAGCAGATAAATGACTATTGGCGTTCAAATATATCAAAGTATCTTTTCTCATGAATGGAACGAGCTAGATCCACGAGAATGATGTCACCCAATTTATCGCATGGTATTACATATGAAAAGTGAATATTTTTCTCAATAGGAAATATTTTGTTTTATTTTATATGACTTTCGATAATTTTTTTTAAAAATGTGCAATATCTCGAGAACGGTTCATGTTAGCTTTCCAAAATTTATGCCAATCGTTTTCTAATGATAAATGACATAAGAAATGTCTATTTGCGTAACTTTATTAGCGGTTTTGATTTTTTGACGATTTCTTCAAAATTTTACGCGAAAATTTAGGGGGGTTCTGAACATTCGATTGCGTATAAAAACAATAGGCTTCCAGTGTTTACGGATTGTGATTTTTGTACCAAATTTCGTTCGAATCGGTCCATTCGTTCGTTAGTTATCGTCTCCACAGACTCACTGACACACACACACACACACACACACACACACACAGACATCACTTCAAAAATGTTTGATTCGTGATCAGGGATGCTTGAAACGTGCTCTCCCAGCGAAAACTCGAATTCGAATTTTCGACCCCGTCACAGTACTTTCCTTATACATTATGTACATAAGGAAAGTAATATTAAAATTTTGAAATTATTTTTATATATTGATAATCTATACCCCATTTTCGACTAAACAAGAAACATTATTTGCATTTTTATCTATTAGATTCCAAAAGTGTCCAAAGTGTTTAAAGTTTTCTTAACGCTCCGTTTTGTTTTGTCAGAGAAACTTCAACCATAGATGTTATTTACATCAAAAGTTATAGCTTATTATTTCCCTTATATACATAATGTATAAGTAAAGCATTGTGACGGGGTCGAAAATTCGAATCCGAGTTTTCGAAGGGAAAGCATGTTTCAAGCATACCCGATCACGAATCAAACATTTTTGAGGTGATGTCTGTGTGTGTGTGTGTGTGTGTGTGTGTGTGTGTGTATCAGTGAGTCTGTGAAGACGATATCTCACGAACAAATAAAGCGATTCGAATGAAATTTAGTGCAAAAATCACAATGCATGAATACTGGAAGCCAATTGTTTTTAAACGCAATCGAATGTTCAGAACCCCTCTAAATTATCGAGTGAAATTTTGAAAAAAATCTTCAAAAAATCAAAACCTTTAATAAAATTACGCAAATAGACATTTCTTATAATGCTCTTGAGAAATATGTTCACGCTTCATATGTAATATCATGCGATAAATTGGGTGACATCATTTTCGTGGATCTAGCTCGTTCCATTCATGAAAAAAGATACTTTGAGTAATACTTTTGTATTTGGGCGCCAATAGTTATTTATCTACTGCAAGAATAACTCATTTGGCCGTCCATAACGCTTGGCGAGATTTTGGCGCGGAATTTGGCGGAATGTCGCCATCTTGGCGATTTTTTTAAATGTTGCCAAATTAAGGTAAATCTCGGTAAATGGATAAAAATGACACTAAATCAATGAAAATGACGACTCATTGACGAAAATTCAATATCTTGGAAAGAATGTAAATATCTACTATAAGAAAAACCTATGTTTTTATTGTGAAAGTTGTAAATTCATTGCATTATATAAGGAAAGTCATGTGTTGTCCACATCAGATGTTTTGTTTTAATGTTAGGTTCCCTGTTTCTGACAGGCTTTAATATTAGTGTGATTATATCCGCGGTTATAGATTTGGATGCTCACCCAAATTTCGTTCAAATTTTGAGGCACTAGTTATTTTTCTATGAAACCGAAAATCGGAGCGCTGCTAACATATTCATAAGCAAGAGGTTTAATACGCTTTCACTGTCACTAAATGGTTAACTGCAAGTTCAAAAGATCCATCATCAGAATCCAATCTTCGAAATTTATTTATTTGCCAGGTCGTCACTCCAGCTCACCCAAAGGGTGAAGAGCTGAGACGAGGGATGGCCGGTAATCTCCGAAATTAGAAATCTATCGTCCAATTCCATTTGATTGATATAAACCTCAGCGAAACCACAGATTGAACACATGCATCATGTGGTTAACAGAAGCCATGAATAAAAATGCCTTGAACATCAATCAGTTTCAAATAAATGTCATATCATACCCCTAATCCTTCCAGGTTGGGCCATCTTTTGGGCGTTCTAAACTTATCGCAGAAGCAACAGAACGCCAAACAGTCTGTCTCTATTTTTGACACACGCAATAAATATTAACGTTGTTCTCAGCTGTTTTTTCTGGGGTACACACTCCCATCTATCAAAGCAATTGAGTCTTTTACGTCCTGACAGGGCTGTGACAGTTAAAATGAAACGGCAAATGCTTGAATGGATCAGTGGTGATTTCTCCGATCCTTTTTTCTTTACGGCAATTATTATCCCATTTGTATTAATAGGCTGTAAATACATGAGTGATTCTATCTAGAAGGGAAAAAAAGAAATAAATTGCAAAAATTAAAAGAAAAAAATACTTAAATTGATAACACTTATCCATTTCTACGTAAGTTCTCGGAAATTTTCAGAACGGTGGCCAAACCAGTCTATAACACTTCCAAATGTCTCCCTGCAGTACCTAAAGTTGTGGTCGATACATCATTTTATGACTACTAAATTACTTTTTTTACTCTCCTTATATAAATAGTATAATATATAAGGAAAGTATTGTGATGGGGTCGAAAATTCGAATTCGAGTTTCCGAAGGGAGAGCACGTTTCATGCATCCCTGACACTAATCAGACGGTTTTGAGGTGATGTCTCTGTGTGTGTGTGTGTCAGTGAGTCTGTGAAAACGATATCTCACGAACGAATGGAGCTATTCGAATGAAATTTGGTACAAAAATTACAATCAGTGAATACTGGAAGACTACTGCTTTCAAACGCAATCGAATGTCCAGAACCTCCCATAAAATTTCGAGTGAAATTTTGAAAAAATCATCAGAAAATCAAAACCATTAATAAAGTTACGTAAATAGTCATTTCTTATGTAATTTCTCCTTAGAAAACAATTGACATAAACTGTAGAACGCTAGCATGAACCGTTCTCGAGATATTGCACATTTTTCAAATAAATTTATCAAAAAATCACATAAAATAAAAAAAAATATTAACTATTGGGAAATATGTTCACTTTTCATATGTAATATTATGCGATAAATTGGGTGACATCATTTTCGTGAACCTGGCTCGTTCCATTCATGAGAATATATACTTGGATAATACTTTTGTATTTGGACGCCAATAGTCATTTATCAGCTATAAGAATAACTTATTTCTCCGTCCATAATACTTGGCGATATTTTGGCGACGAATTTGGTGGAATGTCACCAACTTGGCGACATTTTAAAATGTTGTCAAATTAATGAAAATGTCACCAAATTAAAAAAAATGACGCTAAATCAATGAAAATGAGGACTAATTAACGAAAATTTAATATCTTGGAAAGAATATAAATATTTACTATAAGAATAACCTATTTTTCCGTCCGTAACGTTTGGCAAAATTTTGGCGACGAATTTGTCGAAATATCTTCAACTTGCTGATTTTTTAAATGTTGCTAAATTGACAAAAATATCACCCGATTGATAGAAATTCGCCAAATTGATGAAACTGACGCTAAATCACCGAATTGACGACTAATTTATGAAAGTTGAATATCTTGGAAAGAGCACATAAGAGTAGACTATAAGAACACCCCATTTCTCCGGGTCATAAAGCTTAGAGAGAAATTTAGCGGGACGTCGCCCACTTGGCGACTATTTTAAATGTTGCTAAAGTGACAAAAATATCGTTAAATTGATAAAAAATGACGCCAAATGGGATGTAATGTTTCTCAAATTCTGTTTTCCGTCCTAGGGCGGGCATACCTTCTAGTATATATCTCTTCTCTCCGTTTGTCTGTAATACTTCGTGATGCATTTTGACGAATAATATAGCAAAGTATCTTCCAGATTGACAGAAATATCGTCAAAATTGCAAAAATGACGCTAAATTAATAAAAATTGATGAATTAATTATTAACATATTCCTATTTATGGACTATATCTCTTATTGAGGTTGCTATCATTATTGATAATGTTTATTTAGAGTCGCGCGAAATATAAGTTAATTGGGTACTTTGAAATAATTTCACATGTTGTCATCCGGAAAATTGCAAAATGTACAATTTAACGTTAAAAGCATAGTACCAAGGGTTTTATAGATTATTTTTTGATTGTAAATGTATTAAATTCATTGCATTATACTCATAAGGAAAGTCATGTGTTGCCCACATCAGATTTTTTAATTATATTATTTAACGTTTCTGCTTATTGCTTATGATTCTGCGGCTGTATTCTGCCATTGAAAAGCTATCGTATAAAAATAAATAAATAAATAAATGCATTTATCGAGAAAGAAAGAGCAACAGAGAGGGGAAAAAAAAAACATTTTCTCGGCGGAAACAAATTGAATTTCGTAAAGCTAACACTCAAACGGCTAGTTAAAATTTTTGTTTCGCAGGTAAGTGCTTGTTACAGATTTTTTAAAGTTTCGTTTCTTAGCGAGAAAATAAACTGGTAGAAAGTTAAAAAAAAATTTCTTTTTTGCAATAAATATTTAAGAGTTAAAAGCCCTTTTAAATTGGCTTTTAAAAACAGTTTTGACACAAAGATTGGAAATTGATTTCATTCCATGCTTTGAAACCTCCACTATTGGGGAGAGAAGTTATCCACTATTTTCCTATGTATTGTCACAACACATTCTCTGGAATCGTGGGTGTACTCTCAGAATACAAGAATAAGTCCAATTTCTGAATAACTAATACGTTTATTTACAAGAACAGCATAAACAGGAACAATATACACTGCTCACAACTGAAATCGCAACGCCATGAAGAAATTGATGTATTCCTATAAAATTTACAGAATATAATTTTAACATGGAGATGTACAAATGATCAAAAAATCATACCTGGATAATGAAAGCATGGAACTTTATTGACATTAGATCAATATGGAATAGGCCCACCGAGAGCTGTTATGCAGGATTCAATACGACGAGGCAGCCCGTCAATGAGATGGTCAATGTTGTGCTGAGGGATGGCATTCCACACAGCATGCAATTGGGCTTGTAACTGAACATAGTTTGGCTGGAATTGGGAGTTCTCGCAATCATCTACTCATGCTGTCCCAGATATGCTCAACTGGCGACAAATCCGGAGAATATGCTGGCCAAGGCAGGATATCAAATCTTGTAGATTATTCATAGTTACCCGTGCAGTATGTGGCCTGGTACTATCCTGCTGGAAAAGCAGTCAAGACCTGGTTGACAGATATGGCTGTACCACAGGTCTTACAATGTCAGATACGTATCGTTGTGCCGTGATACTGCCAGAAACGTGGACCAAAGGTATTCGTCCACCAAATGTTATACCACCCCAAACCACGGTACCACTTAGGGGGGGGGGGGCTGTATGGCGACTGATAGAAGAAGCTTCCTGGTGGTGTTGTTGAAAGCGCTGCCATACGCGAGTACGGCCATCTGGCATGACAAAACAGAATCGTGATTCACCCGTGAACAGAATGTTTCGCCATTCTGTCGACCCATTGCGTCTCATTTGACACCACTGGAGGCGACGTAACCGGTGAAGACGTTGAAATGATAGGTGTCGAAAAGGTCGTCTACCTCGGAGTCCTGCGTCATGAAAACGGTTTCGAATTGTTTGCGTTGAAACTACGTTACCTATAGTGTGGGATAAATGTCTTTGTGTGGCTGCTGTGGTAAACGGCTCCTGCGCAACGCTTCTCAGAAGCATACGATTATCGGTGGGGTACACTTGGAAGCTCCACTACCTGATCTTCGTGTCGTTTGTTTGTTTCTCATGAACCGTAACATACACCGTTGAACTGTGCTCACATCACGACCCAATACTTCAGCGATCCTTCGAAGCCTCATTTCACCCTCATGAAAAAAAAAATTAGTTGCCGTTCCTTTGACTACAACTGAACGTATGCTGTACGTTGACGTACTCTTGGCATACTGTGATGAATTTTACAACCTGAAACCAATGACGCTACAATTTAGCTGTGATATCGCACTTCCTTGACCGGACGCTTTTATGCTGCTCGGCAAGGTGTTGCGTCACTATGCGTAACGAAACTGTGATCATTTGTATATCTAGCCTTGCTGTTTCTATTGGCTAATTTACATAAAGCTACACCTACAACTTTATGGTGTTGCGATTTCAGTTGTGAGCAGTATACAACAAATACTTCGATAACTATTTCACAAGTTCACTACATAACTGTCAGGTGCAATACAACAGCAATTAAATGCTCAGCTAATTCACAAAATAGCCGATATAATTCTCAAGCCGATTAACTAAACACTGACGTATCTTATCGTTCACTTCAACTCGTATCACGTCAACTGCTCTCCAACTGAGCGATGACTCCTTTTTATATACTCTCCGTAGAAATTTCAAGAAAGGGCTTGTATCTCCAAGAATAGTCGATATTTTGAAGAAGTTCTAGCATATTCTAAAACTTGCCATATGTTGCCAAGTTTGCGATAAATCACTAAATCTGTCAACCCTGCACCGAAAGTCAAGATATGGCAACCCTTCATTCACGTAACAGAAATGGCTACTTGTAAAGGTATTTTTCCCTTCTGGAGACTCAAAGAGATCCTAGTTTACATTTTCTTAACATTATTAACTGTGTTCGATTAAGAGTTTTGAGTACATTGGGTTAGCTATGTTTTGAGACCCGTTCTTTTCATTTTGCTTTAATTGATTTACTGATTTAAGTTAAGAGACATATAGGTACAGCACACAACTGCTACTAGTGTAAAAAAATCTGATGTGGGCAGCACATGCCTTTCCTTACATAATGTGATGGATTTACTACTTTTACAGTAAAAAAAAAAATAGGTTATTCTTATAGTAGATACTGATATTCTTTCCAAGAATTTTCGTCAATGAGTCGCCACTTTCATTAATACAGCGTCATTTTTATCCAATTGACGAGATTTTCGTTAATTTGGCAACATTAAAGAAGTCGCCAAGTTGGCAACATCACGCCAAATTCGTCGCCAAATTCTCACCAAGCGTTATGGACGGAGAAATAAGTTATTCTTATAGTAGATAAATGGCTATTGGCATTCGAATACAATAGTATAACTCAAAGTATCTTTTCTTATGAATGGAACAAACTAGATCCATGAGAATGATGTCACCAAATTTATTATATATGAAATGTGAACATGTTTCTCAAAAGTTAATATTTTTTTTATTTTATGGGATTTTTTGATAAATTTATTTGATCAATATGCAACATCTCGAGAACGGTTCATGCTAGTGTTCTAAAGTTTATGTCAACCGTTTTCTAAGAAAAATTACATAAGAAATGTCTATTTGCGTAACTTTGTTAAAGGTTTTGATTTTTTGATAATTTTTTCAAAATTTTACTCGAAAATTTAGGGGGATTCTGAACATTCGATTGTTTTAAAAAACAATAGGCTTCAGTATTCATGGATTGTAATTTTTATACCAAATTTCAATCGAATAACCCCATTCGTTCGTGAGATATCGTCTCTACAGACTCACTGACACACACACACACACACACACGCAGACATCACCTCAAAAATATTCGATTCTTGATCAGGGATGCTTGAAACGTGTTCTCCTGTTGAAAACTCGAATTCGAATGTTCGACCCCGTCACAATACTTTCCTTATACTAATACTAATACCTTATATATTAATAGGACTAATACCTAATATACTAATACCTTAAAAATTATAAAATATTCACATAAAGCAACACAAAACTGTTAATATAGTTGCTTTCTATTCTCATATAGTTTCCCAGTTTCTTTGGGTACTTCAATAATAGTCAAGTGGCTGTTACTGAACGTTTCAGCGTGAGTATTTTTGTTAGCGATCATCCTTAATATTAAATTGCTGAATTCATAATTTCTAATGGGGCTTCAAATTGATCTTTGAGATCATTCAAATTCCATTTACAACGAAATTATGTAATTCCGTTTAAAGTCACATACAACTCAAAAATAACAGTGTCGGCCGGCTTTGAAACCAAGAAACAGCTCTTTTAGTTAAGACAATCAATACGCACAACCGTCAATCATCAGAGCATGATGGGCAACTGATGTCAAAACAGCAAACGGGACTGAAGCAGGGCTATTGGGGTTCCAATTGCGAGTGTTGCCAATTGCGAGGAGGAAAAGAGGTAAAATCTGCAGGGGAAGAAATAAGTAGTAGGATACTATGGATGATTCATGCGCGTCCTCCTATTTGTTTTTTCCTCCATGGTTTCCTTTTTTTTACTTCTTGCAATTGATAGTCCTCTTCCTTAGCTTCAGTTACGTTTTCTGTTCTAACATCAGTTGCCAATTTTCTTTGCGAAAGTTGCGCTTCTGGGTTATCTTGATGAAGATGGTTGTTTTCTGCTGGGATTCATCAGGTGGGGCAGTAAGATAAAAACCGAATCAAAATAGTGTGCTAGTTTATCATCTTAGATATTTTTGTCAGACACATCAATTTAGTTCTATTGACATTTCTTATACAAGCTGTTTTAACGTTTTTTATGTACCAGCAAAGTGAAGTCCATTCTCCCTTTATAATGAAGCGAAATCAATATTTCCCTGAATTTTGTTATCCCTTTTACTCAAAAACTACAATTGGTAGAAAGTTGAAATTTTGCATACATACGTGAAATTGCAGGCAGATGTGCAGAATCACAATTTCAATTATTAAAACGAAATGTGATAGATTTAAAAGCCCGTTTTGAACTCCGCATGCTCACTACGCTTCCTATAAAATAACAAGTAAGCAGCAACTTTTAAACAGCTAATCAAAGCGTGTGCACTTGTGATTTAACCTTTTGTTTACGGGTGGGACAGCGTCCACCCTAAACGAAGAACCTCTCAAAAAGATAGGTATTTGACATACCCTATCCCAAACAGTTCGATCCTCCTTTGCAGGCACTGGCGTCCAAGGACACCAATGCCTGCAAAGGCAATGCTTGCAAAGGGGGATCGAACTGCTAATGTAAACTAGGGTATGCTGTAAACTAGGTAATGCTGTATCGAAACTAGGGTATGTCAAATATCTGTCTTTTTGAGAGGTTCTTCGTTTAGGATGGACGCTGTCCCACCCGTAAGTAAAAGGTTGAACGTGCTCCTATATATTGAATACGTATTTTCGATTTAAATGTGGTATTTTGATTTCATTGTTTTCCTGTATTCTAATTTGTTTAATTTAATATTAAAATTCTAAAAACTTGTAGGCTCTATTGTATTAGAATTCTCAAATATTGAAATGAATTTTTTATACAAGTGTACACCATTTATCACCCTATGAAGACTCCATACATTTTTCGTTTCTCTTTCTTACAGGGGAGTCGATTTTATTCCTTATGTTATCCTTTCAGCAAATTAAAACATCCGATGTTTGCCGTATACAAATCCAGTTTTTGCCCGATTTGTTTCAAGTTTGGTATGATTTTTCTTAACTGAGAATTGCTATGCCCATGTTTCGAATATCTCGTTCGAAAATTTCGAATATCTATATATTGTCAAAATGTTACGCAATATTATGTTTCTTTTGGCAGAATTAACATTAGACAGACAAACTCTTCATTGTAAACTTTGTTTGATGAAAATGAAATCGTATTGCCTTAGCGACAGAAATAAATTGCCTTTATTCTACTTGAAATGTTGCAGGGGAGAAAACTCATTCTTATTTAACTACTTTGATTTCGAATGATTATTAATATGTTACTAGCCGAATACCCGTTGAAAATCAACGGTGTCGCAATAAGCAACCTCTGAATAATGTAAATTTTTGAATAATTCGTGTTTCACATTTATTCGCCAAATCGAATATTTTAGTGTGCAGAAGCCCCTAAAGAAGAAAAGTTGCGCACGTCGTCCTTTCGAATTATCTACCAGTACACCAAATTAAAGTCTCTATCTCTTCCCGAAGCATACTATTTTATCATCTCCCCTTTAGAACGTTTTTCTTTGGAGCACCTCCATAAATGAACATTTTTGAAAAACTCTGTTCGTGTTGTGTTTTTTATCAGATGATTGGCCCATATACCAAATATCAAGCCTCTATCACATTTAAAAGCAAGAGTGTCTCATTTATTCCGAAAATCGAACATATTAGCGTGCGACACCCCCTAAAGTAGCAAATATTGGAAATCTGAAATTTGCACACTTTTTTCCTTTCAAAGTATCTGCCAGTACACCAAATTTGATGTCTCTATTCTATTGTGGAGCATATTTTTCTATCACTTCATATTTCGAACGTTTTAACGTTCTTCTGTGTTGCACCCCCTTAAATGATCATTTTTGAAAAACGATAATAATCTTAGGGTTATTTTATCAAATGATTAGCCCATATGCTAAATTTCAAGCTTCTATCACACTCTAAAGAAGGCGTTTTTCAGTTGTTCGTGAAATCGAACATTTTAGTGTGCGGCACCCCCTACAATAGCAAATGTTTGTAAACTGAAATTGCACACTTTCTTCCTTTCAAACTATATACCCGTAAACCAAATTTGAAGTCTCTAACTCATCGCGAAGTATACTTTTTCTATCATTTCACCCTTCGAATGTTTTTCTGTGGAGTACTCACCCCCCTTAAATATATATTCTTGAAAAATTCCATTCTTCTAGGGTTTTATATCAAATGATTCGCCCATATACCAAATATCAAGCCTCTACCACGTTCTAAAAGGGATATTTCTACTTCATTCCAAAATCGAACATTTTTTGTGCAACACCCCCTAAAGTATAAAATATTGGAAAACTGAAATTGTACACTTTCTTCCTTCCAAACTATCTACCGTACACCAAATTTCAAATCTCTATCTCATCCAGCAGTATGTTTTCTTATCAATTCACCTTTCGAACATTTTCCTCTAGAGCACCCCCTTAAACGAACGTTTTTGAAAACTATATTTGTCTTGGGTGTTTTCATCAAATGATTAGTCTATATACCTAATTTCAAGCCTCTATCGAATTTTAAAGGCGACGTTTCTCATTTATTCGGTACATCGAACATTTTGGTGCGCGACACCCCCTTAAGTATAGAAACTATTGGTTATCTGATATTGCACACTTTCTTCCTTTAAAACGATTTACCCATACACCAAACTTGAAGTCTCTATCTCATCGCAAAGCATGCTTTCCTATCATTTCACTTTTCGAACGTTTTGGTGTGCGGCACCCCCTTAAATAGAAAATATTGGAAATCTGAAATTGCACACTGTCTTCCTTTCAAACGGTTTACCCATACACTAAATTTGAGGTCTCTATCTCATCGCAAAGCATGCTTTCCCATCATTTCACTTTTCGAACGTTTTGGTTTGCGACACCCCCTTAAGTAGAAAATATTGGAAATGTGAAATTACACACTTTCTCCCTTTTGAACGATTTACCCATACACCAAATTTGAAGTCTTTATCTCATCGCAAAGCATGTTTTCCTATCATTTAACTTTTCGAACGTTTTAGTGTGCGACACCCCCTAAGGTAGAAAATATTGGAAATCTAAAATTGCACACTTTCTTCCTTTCGAATGATTTACCCATATACCAAAGTTGAAGTCTTTATCTCATTGCAAAGTATGCTTTCCCATCATTTCACTTTTCGAACGTTTTGGTGTGGGGCACCCCTTCTATAGAACGTTTTCGAAAAATTCGATTTTTCCAGGGGGGTTTATCTAACGACCGAACCGTGTACCAAATTGCAAGTCTCTATCTATTCCGGAAGTGCCTGAAAAAAGCGTGACAGACGGACAGACAGACGGACAGACGGACAGACGGAGACTTGGCAATTAGTATATATATATAGATATAAATATATTTAAGGAATTCGTTGTATTTGGGGTGGGGAATTAGATTTTTTCAATCGCTGGACATATATTCAGGGAATTATCGATATTTTAAACTTCTAAATGAGTTGTTTCTTTTAGCAAAATATTTTAAATAAATATAGTATTTCAGTTTAAGTCTAATGCAATCAATTGTCGGAAAGGGATTAATCAAATGGTATGAAAATCTCTTGCGATACTTTTGTAAGCTTCTTCTTTTTAGCATATGCTTAACAATTTAGTGAGATTATTTTTGGTATTTGATAAGCAAAAGATATTATGCTTTTTCTTTAAATTGACGTATGGAATAATTATTATATATATACTAATTGCTAAATATTCGTTTGCTTGTCTGTCACGACTAACTTTTTTATCCACTTTCCTAACAGAGACTTAAAATTTGATACATGACATAAATTCCCTGGGGAAAAAAAAACGAATTTTTCAAAAATCTCCATTATAAGACCGTGTTCCTCATGAAACCATTTGAATTGAAATATGAACTGCTTGTAAAAGGCACTTCCCGATGGGATGAAAACTTGAACTTTCCTACCCGGGCACATTGTTCGATAGAAAGATTTGCCAATATTTGTTTTACTACGTGTGTTGCACACCAAAATGTTCGATTTATCGAGTAAATTCAAAACGCTCTCTCTTAAACGCAATTGAGATTTGATATTTGACAGCTGGATTGATAATTTTAGAAAGTTTAAGGGTAATAGCGTAGTTTTGAAAAAAAAAATGGCATTTGAGAGGGGGGGGGGTTCTATACACCAAATTTTTCGAATACTGGAGTAAAGATAATGCACACTTTCGTTGAAACGTGAAATTTGGTCAGGGGTAAATAGTTCGATAAAACTGTCGAAAAAAATATCGAAATTTTTTTAACAGTCACATTTGATGACGTATTCCAAGTTGCCAAATGTTCAAAGTGTAAACTGATTACAATCACACTTTCTAATGAGATAGATTGAAATTGGGAGAGAGGTTGTAAATGCCGCTATCCCAACCGGAGACAGAAATGCGAATCTTCGAACTGGCCAGCTGATGCTTTAACCATTGAACTATTGGGACAAGATTCAAACGACTATGGCAATAGCCATGATTTTACCAATTGATTTTCTAGTACTATTAGACCTAGCAGCTTAAGCAGGGAGATGAAGGAATACAGATTAGGCAAAAACTTTAAGACCTAGGCCCATTAGGCTGTATAGGGACCCTACAGCCATAGAATACAGAAAAGCGAAGAAACTAAACTTTATTAAAAAAAAAATGCTACTAATTCTGCCTTAACAGCTTAAAGCCATATTGAGAACATAAGTAATGAAATCCGAATAATGGAAAATAAAATTCAGAACAAAATAATAAAGTAAAACGTTGGAGTGGCTAATTAGTGGTAAGATTCTAGGTTGCAATAATTAGCTTGAAACAGAATTTAAGAATATATTAGAATAAAAAAAATATTCTAATTTAAGAATATATTAGAATAAAAAAAATATATTCTTTCCAATTTTGAGACTCTCTCCAAATATATGACCCCAAGCAGTCGATTGGGTTGCTTGGCCCTTGGGATGCCCCTATACATGGATACGACGTTTGAAAGAGCGTTCCAGATTGGAACATGCTTTACAACAAAGTGCACTCCAGTATTGTTAACTTTAATCTAAAATATCGCTAGGGAACAAAAAAAAATATATTTAGAAGCATTATTTGTAGAGAAAAGGGTTTTCTTAAATTAATGCACAAAAAAGTTATCATGTAGTTGAATTGACCTGTATGTGAAAACTTAAAAACATTTGACAAGCTTGCTGGAAAATGGCCTGGCATTCTAGATGACCAGTGTCCTTTTACAAAGATTTCTCACCCCTTTTATTCATTTACACATTTCCAAGTAACTTGACATTGCAAACTTTTTCGAACTCACTTTATTTCAATTTATCTCTCTTTCCGAAATCATTTATGATGTGTAGAATCCCCCGAAGCGATACATCTTGGAAAACTGTTGGTTTGGGTGCAGATTTTTAAATTATTTGATTTTCCAATGGGTTTTATCGTACTATTCACCCGTGCACTTAATTTCAAGTATTCTTTTTCTCTTGAGAGAGGGTATTTTTCATTTATTCGACCAAATGAACATTTCGAATTATAACACCCTTAAAATACCAGTTCTTATATCAACATTACACAGGGTTACTCTGAATATTTGATTATTTTCGAAAACATATTCGCCAAATGTTCGTTCGCCAAATAAATATTTTATTCGCCAAATTTTATTTTAACTTTCCATTTGAAAATTTGACTTGATGTATAAATTCCCATATTCCAAAGAAAAATTTTAGAAAATATACATAGTGGTATAGATTATGATTAGTATATTATTTTAACATTGGTAGAAATAATAACCGCCAAAATTTTCGTCAAATTGAATTTTCTTTAGCAAAATGCGACAATGGCGATCGGCAGCAGCTGGTAGGGAAATGCCTGGCATCCCAGTTTATCACTGCTTAACGACAGACAGTATTAGTGAGGGCCATTAATGTATCGTGAGATTTTTGACTGGGAAGGCTGAAAATTTGGCAAAAATTTGGTATTGCAAGTGAAATTTATATTGGATTTCGCATTTTCATAAGTTTTATTTAAATAAGTTTTATTTATTGGTGAATAAAATTAAATAATTTTACATAAAAATGCAAAGAGTGGATGAAATGCAGAGACTTTAAGATGTTACCTATGGAAGATGAATACTTACAAGATATAATATTTTAAATGTTTTCTTATTTCTAAATTAGATGAACTTTTAAAATCTACAATCATTTTATTGAATACGAAGCCATGGTGCCCATAGGGGAGATAAAGGGTAGGGGGGTCACATTCCCCTTGGACATTTAATATAACAAAGGCAAGCATCAATTCAGTCGATGTTGTACATCATGTGCTTGAGTGCATCATGTACATCATGTGCTTCCCCCTGGAGAAAGTTTTACAGGCCCCTATGTATGAAGTAGAAATATATTAGAAGACTATTTGCAAGTGATAGAAAAATATATCAATTTTGTAAATATAAACAGCTAGAACTAACGAAATAAAGCAATTCATAGGAGTGTACTGAAAATGGGTGAGAAATATATCCGGAACATAACTTAATTGAAAATCACTGTAGTTAACAATATCCTTAAACAATTTTATATATTAATTACTTACAAATATATATATATATATATATATATATATATATATATATATATATATATATATATATATACTATTCTCTGAAAACTTAAAAATATCTTAACCACAATATGCTAAAAATCTGCTAGAAAATTATCAATGGCTTTTGTTTAACTGAGATTCTCATGTAACGTGATTTTTAAAGGGAAATCAGATTTATTCTTTCTAAAACTCCCAAAACTCTCCGTTGCTGTGACTAAATCCACTTCGCAAACTACTAAAGTTTAATGGTATAGTGTGTTTCTTCGTCTTGGTATTGTTTAAATTTAGGTGAATGTCATATTATTCATCGAAAATGCCTCATATATTTTAATATTACATATGACTTTTTCTGCGAAGATTAATTAATCGAACCATGTTTGACCCAAAATGGCGGATCTATTAGCCTTGCCCAATAAATTTTCATTCATGAAAAGTCACGTCCCATATCCAATCATTGTCTTAAGTAACGATGTTTACAAAAGGGCTGAAAATGGGGGATGCAGTAACCACACCTTTCTGGAAGCTAGCTTACAGTTATAGCTTATCAGCTACGGCGGAGTTTAACAGTTGGTAGGTTCTAATATCATGTTTCTTTCAATGCACCGTAAAGACTAGATGATTTCAGCTTCTAGATATACGTTTTGATGGGAGAAATACTTTCAAACGTCTTATTTTAAGTAGTAAGTAAAGTGTGACAGTTTAAAAAAAAAAAGGCATATATATTCGCAAAGTTATTTAAAAAATATAATAAATAAAAGTATCTTTAAATTAGATTTTAAACAGGGGAGACTCAACTTCTGAACTTCAATGGGCGCTACGCCACTGGTTGGAGCGAAAATACCTTCGCACTTTCAAAACGTTCCAAAATCCTTGTGTGTGGTCGTAATATTGAAACAGGCGCCATTATTCACAAGGTCCTCTGAAAATTCGTAACTGGGTCTTTTTATGACCATCATCGTATCTAACGTATAGGATTAATTCGTTGGAACGTCATTGTAAAGGTTTCATTGTCCCGGCCGGAGATTGAACAGCGAATTTTCGAACTGGTCTGCTCGTGCTCTAATCGCTGAACTACTGGGACAGAATTTCAACTTCTTCTCTTCGAAGTGGACCCTGTAAATACTCTTGAATTATGCTATAATTATCATTTATATAATTTTCATGTAGTTTGTTAAAATAAAATCTATAAATTTATTTCTATATTAAATCACTATATTCCAACTTTCAAATCTTAAAACGCAAAATCTACGAAATTTAAATATATAGATCAAAATACGGATGAAGTCATTACGATATGGTATCGATATAATGACGAACGATATTGATATGATATCCATACATATGTTTGCCTATCACTTCTCAGAATGCATTTATTTTTAGTAATACTCTTTGCAAATTTGCACAATACATATTTGCCACATGACATGCGATAGGCGTTTTTTTTTTCTGTCATCACCAGATGGCAGTGCTTGCTTGTCCAGCAGGAAGTTCAATATCTATATGAATAAAGGAGATGAAATGCCAATACCTCTTCTAAGCATGTCATAAGCAGGGGGTCTCTCTCCTTTTGTGGTGAAAAAAAATGTGTTGTTGTTTCATTCTTTTTTATGTCGGAATATTTCCAATTTTATTGAAAAATGAACGGAAAATCTCAAAATATATATGATTTTCTTTTACATTTATATCTTTTTAAAAACTTTTATATCTTTTATCATTTATATCTTTTTAGAAACTTTTATAAAATAGAAATTGAAATATAGCAGCTAAAGTTAATTTAATAAATCACAACTTGAACTTCTGCAAAGATCTTGCATAATAAAAGAAAATATATGTGTTTCTGTGTGGCTTGTAGCGAAAAATCAAAGCTTTGGATAACGACGTTATTCTGTATAGATGTACCGAAGCGGCTAGCGGAGATTTTTTTTTGTTCGAATTAGTTTATGAACATGTATAATCGAATGTTTGCCATTTTCAATTCATTTATCGAGCAGCCAATTCTGCTTAAATACCAGTTTTTTCTTTAACAGATGTGAATGATATATCAGACCTTCGGTTTGATATATATTATTCTGATATATTATACATATCATAATGGGGAGTAAGGTTCTGATTGTTATGATAATATATATGTATATATATATATATATATATATATATATATATAAATACAAAAATAGCGCTTCGGCAAATGATATTTAGCTGAATATTTCATAAATGAAGCTGGAATTTTCATGCACGCCTGTAATTGAGGCTTTTCTGATAGCTTGCAGAAATGATCGATAAAGTAGCTGAAAAAATGAGCAAAAGTTGCAGAATATTTTACAGTGTAGTGATATGGCCTTTATTATTTTTAATTTTACCATCTGTTTTCGTCTACGGTTTGATATATCTCAGCCTACGTTAATACGATTACGTGCAATTTTCACTGGAATACGAGTGCCACGTTGGGACCAAAATTGTGGTTATTATTATTATTATGATTATTATTATTACTGTTGTTGTTGTTGTTATTTTTCGATTTCAAGTATTTTTGGCTCGCTTATTTTAGCCGCAAAATGTTAATTTATTTAGGACGTATTACACCCGCGTTGCATGATTGGTATAGAAAAAATAGAGAGCAAAAATGATTTTGGTTCAAGACAGACAAATTGCCAAATTGGGCAATATTATCTGTATCTGTATTATTTACATAGCGGGCGCTTCTTTACAATACGGGATTTAGTAAAATAAAAGGCAGACGATCGTTTCAGGAGCACCTGTGTTACTTTCTTTATTGCGTACAGACCAAGAGCAGCTTAAAGACAATGGAGAATCACTTGCTAGCAAAATTGCTACATTACTTTGCTGAATTATGCCGTGGTATCACTTGTTAGAAAACCAGAATATACAGAGTTACTCTTTACGAAACATATTTATTTAAAATATAAAAACAATATGCCAACTCGTTTATAAAACACATCTCTCAAAACACATTTATAAACTTTCGACGATTCTCAACAAACATAATAACCCATGGAACATGCATGTTTGCACACAGTACACGATTTCGCACACACACACACACACACAGTCAGCAGCTGTAGTTAATATTTAAACAGGAACCGCTCATATAAATTTGAATAAGACTGAAATCACATAATTTATCATTTGCATAAATAAGCATTATAAATAATAAATTGTAAATGATTAATAATAAAAAAAATACTTGATATAATCCATTTTCTTTGATATGGATCATTTATCGCTGTTAATAAGGATATTGTTGTTGTATCTGCAGTCAATAAAATGAATACTTGCTTTGATATTAAACAATTGAATAAAATATGAAGAATATGGTGAGACTATACTGCAGAATCGCTCATAAAATGTAAATATTTTGATTCTTAGATTGAAAAGCCTGCATTGTGATGTGATTCACCTTATTAATGAACTGGAGTGCAACTCAACTCCACTTCCTCATACCATAATCTATTTTAAGTAGCTTGCAAATTTTGCAAAAAAAAAATATAATAATAAAAAAAAAATTGAAAACTCTGTTTCGTTGGTCCAAATGACCACCATTATTGTATGTTATCTTTCATTTTAAAGGGCTTGAAAAAAATCTTTCGATTGATGTCAAGTTTGACAATGTATCCCCGAGGGAGAGTAACTTGCACCCCCTCCCCCCAGAGGGGGCTAAAGACGTCACTAACACACAAACTGTATCGCGGCTATTTTTCACTATGATGATTAAAACTGTTCAGTTTTGTAATCGTTGAGCCATATTTTTGCACCCCTTTTGTGCACAATTATGTCAAATTTAGTCCTATGTTGTCAAGTTAAGAAAATATAAATTTCGACGTTTTTGCCCGAATTTAAAAAAAATTCTATCTAGCTCTAGATTTTTCATTAACAAAGCCGAATATTAAGTTTCTCAAAAATCCATTAATATATGTGGTAGTTGTGGTGTACACACAAAAATAGATCACAGACAGACGGACATCACTCTAAAAATAGTCAGAGCGTGTTCAAGAGATCCTAAATCATATATTGGCATCAAAATTTCGAAACCAAAAATTTTTGTGAAAAAAAAAATACTTTCTCAATTCTATATTCTATAGTATGAGAAAGTAAAAATGCTGAACTAGTAACACAGTCGAAATATAGGAAAGGACGGTCGATAATCGCAGACAAACAAGTACCTTCTTTTATTAAGTACATCGTAACACTTATCATAAAGTACACACACACATAGGCAGGCAGACATAAGGACACACAGATATTTTCCTTTATAATGTAAGATGGAAAGTCTATTTATTTTAGGAGACATAATATATATTTTTTATTTTATGCAACTTTTTCGATACATTTATTCCAAAAAGGGCAAAATCTTGAGAATGGTTAATGACAGCTTTCTAAAATGAGTGCCTTTCGATTTACTGCCCTGATTTCTTGATGAGATTGGTTTGAAAATTTAAAAGTTATTTGAAAATTTGACTGTTTTCTGATTGTTCTATCACATTTCAAAATTAATAGCGCAGAGCTGCTCATACAATTTATTTGCCCTCATAAACATTTAAAACGCTCCCTCTATATTTGATTTTCCCTTCTTTATAAATTTTTCATGTCTTTTCCTTCCTCAAAGCTAAAAAATAGTGGCCCCCATACCCCTTTATTCGTGTGGTATCCGTTTCCTCTATCGGTGATCTTAAAAAGTTTCATTATTCACATTGTGATAATAGCATCAAGTGTCATTACAAACGCTCAATTAGTTCTTGAGATATCGCATCTTTAGATTCATACACACACACACACACACATTCATACGCATATTTAAACACACATACCTCACCCTTAAATGTTCAATTCGGGTTCAGAGATGCTGTAAACTTATACATCCGTCGAAAACTCGAATTCAAATTTTCGTTCCAGTCACTGTACCTTTCTGTACATCATACTGTACAAATAGGGAGAGTAACAGTTGTTTTAGATACAATCATAGTTGTACTTATTCTTGCAGTCATTTAAAAATTCCCCCTCAAATTGAGATTCCTCAACATGGTACTTTTTACAGTTCCGCAAGACGTAAAATTGGTTGCATTTCTGCTGAACCTTGGTTCAAGATGGCGTCATCAAAGATTCGCACAGCTTCTGGGTGCGCTAAAATGTTGAATGAAAGTGTTGTTTTGTGATTCGTTTAAAAGGATTCTTGATGATGTTCAATCGCTTTACTAGATAGATGTGTTAAAGAATGCCTTCCAAGTTAATACTTAAATCTATTTGGTGAGTAAAAGCTTGCTGATTCTGAACTGAGGTTTCTTCTGTTACGTATAATGGCGATCTACAAACTGTAAGTACTTTTGACTATCTTTGTAACTCAGTTGACTGTTTGAACTGAAATGTTTGAAATAACAAAGATGTTAGGTTTTTATGATGAGATGTCAATAATATCTAAGTATTCGATGTCTGGAAGCATTTCTTGTAGATTGAAGTTTATATATGCGTCCTGACCTTTAATGTGTTTGTTATAGTGCTCTTTTCGAAGTGTATATAGGGTGTTTCATAGTGACTGATCAGATATAAAACTTTTGAACCGTTAGTGCTAAATGCATACTTCCAATTGAAAAATTATTTAGAATTGTAAGAAGAGTTTGTCTAAAATATTTTCAAAATTGGGGGGGGGGGGGGGTACTTCTATAAAATCAAATTTTTTATATACGAAATTTAACTTTTTATACTGCCTCTTTACAGCAAAATGTTCGATGACTCGAAGAACGTTATAAACTTTAAAGTAAAAACTTTCTAGTTTGGCATCCACACCTATAAAATCAAAGCGCAAAATTCCTGATTTACATCCCAAATACTTCGTTCTGATCAAGCAATTTTCAAAATGATATAAGGATCCAACACAAAAGAAAGCTTTAGTCCGATTTCCGTACTTGATTTTGTTGTAAATCATTATTAAATAAATATATGGATCCCGAAATTTGTTTCTTTTATGCCACTATGAGTTTTTAATTTAGAACCGTCCATTTTTACTTTCCCTACAATATGCAATGTACAGGGAACTATTAGAATCATGTCGGAAATCCAGTTCCCGAAGGATCTACACGTTTTGAGACCTCTAGAACTCGAATAATCTATTTTTAGCGTAATGTCTGTATGTATGTGTGTGCAATATATGTATCCACTCTAACTGAACGAATTTCATAAAATTTTATAGACTTGTGGGTTACTCTGGTATTGAGTAGCTTTATGATATTGGATAAAAGAATGCGATTTTTTTTTTGTAAAATGGTATGTATCTACTCTAGCCAAAAAACTAATCTACCCAATTTTCCAAATTTGGCAGATATGTCACTTGTGGCTTATCCTGGTGCTGATTAGATTTTGATACGATGTTGGAAATAAATCCTGTCTTTCTTTTGCAAAATGTCCCGCAGAACTCGTCAAACTCTAAAATAAAAGACTACGTATGCCCGAATGTATCGGTTAAATGCTTGTTTTATACGCAAAGTTTGACGACGAAAAAAATAAGACATACTCCATTACGCCAGGTCTAGCCGTTCTCGAGATAATTTAGTTGTTTTGCATTTTTGCAACACCGCCTTTGATAATGCGGTTACCAAATGAAAACAGGAATTGAATTGATAGTGTAAATTCAGTGTCATTTTAAATAATTATGCGTGTTATTTTGTGCAATTAATCTCAATTTAATGAATTATTAAAGAAATAAAGAGAAAATCAATTTTTGGTGGCGGGGAGTCATTGGCTGCCCACATCAGAATCTTTTAAATGGACTTCAAATTTTATGTACGATTTTAGTAATTGAACTTTATTTGCTAAGGGAACGCTATAAAAAGTTATTTTTTGTATTTTTATGCTAATATGTCATACAGTTTTGAACTTGTTTTTATATAATTCTTACGTTTAAAACAATTTTCCAATTGAAAGGGTGTGTATAGTACTGACGATTCTAAAATTTATTTATCCGATATGCCGTTTTGAAACACCCCATGTGCGTAGATAGTGTAAATAAAAATTGGAAGATTTACTAGAAAGTTAAGAGGCATTGTTAGTTTGAATATTCCATATTTAAAAAAAAATTAATGTATCCTTTATAACAACGCTGAATTTTACAGCAGTGTTTGTTACGTAATACAGATGAAATATTAATAAGGTTCATTTATAGCGTTTGCGTAATGAAAAGTTTATTTGGAATTCTAATAAAATGGAGGCGAGACGTAAATATTTGGGAATATGGTTAAAGGGAGTAAAAGAATAGTTGTGAAGCGTTATGTCGTTGCAGTCATGTCACAGTTTGGACGTAATGGGATTTTACAGATGGGACTTGTATGTGATATCGCTAATTGGGGACAATGCTACGTTTATGTGATGTACCTATTGCTGAGAGTAAATAACTCAATGTGACATAGACTTTGATGATCTGCATATGAGTGCGCATATTAGTAACATTGTGACTACTTTTAGAGATAAGTTTTTCACTGCATATAACCCTCACAGAAAAGATCGTCATATATGTGACAGTGACGTTGTAGTCACGTGACACCTGGGTCACAATGTGACATCATATTTGTGACTTCTATTCGACGTTATGTATTAGTAACTTTGTAACTTCATTGTGACTATATTCTGGGACTTTTCCACAATTGAATTAACACATAACAATGTGACGACATTACAATGACAATTACAATGTGACGTCACAAACGACCATGAAAATGACCAAAACGATTTCGCTATGACCTCAATATGACATTGTCGAGACGTACTGCCACGTCCTGTGACGTACCAAAGTCATAGTGTGACGTAAATATTACGTCACTGTGAAAAAAATGCTGTTAGGGTAACGTCAAAAATGTATTCATCAAATTTTGCTCTTCGTGTGATATTGCAGTGGTTCATATTGAACAAACATTTAGAGAGGGATTGGTTGATCCTCTTTCTTGGGTGAGGGGTTACGGAAGATATTAATCAAAAATGAGCAAAAATGCAGATTCTTTGGGAGATTGCATGAAATGTTTTTGATTGTGGTGGCGATTGAAGATCTCGATTCTTCCCCAAATAATGCTACCTCTATGAAAAGTTTCATAGCAATATTGTTACAATATTTTATGATGATCCGATTTTAAACTACTGTGATACTTATGCAACGTTATATATGAAATATAATGCTTACAGATGTACAAATATTCGCTCTGAACTTTACTGTGATGAGCAGTAATATGTGTACCATGTTTCCTCGTGGTGTTGGTACAATCTTACATGGTAGTTTTGGTGAGCATTCATCGTTACAGTATGTCTCCAGTGTACTGCTGGGTGTATTGATGTAGAAACACCATTTAATACGATAGTATTACTACTAGAAGCGTCTTTCTTTCTAAGCAGCTTTTCAGGACTTTGTGGCCGATGGGTGGGGTGGGGTGAATGAAACTTTAGGGAGAGACAGTTTTCTATTTGCTCTATACAGGGTGTCCCAAAAAGATTGAAACGCGCTTTAATTCTTTACCTGTTGGAGATAAGTGGGCAATGTAAATTGCAAAAAAGTTGAAAGTAAGGTAGGAAGTAAGACTACTTTAATGAAATAGTCCTCCCATTCATTTTCAAAAAGTTACACTTTTTAAATTTTTATACGACCCCCTTAGACAAATTGGGTCAATCAGAAATTTTTTTTTTTAATGCAACAAGATCATTAAAAAAACTGCATATCTGTATCTTTAAAATTGAGCGAGATATATTTAACTGAAAATTTAACAGTGTGAATGGGGGGAGGCCCTATAGCAAATTAGAAATGTAAATGTGTGACATATCACAAAGAAGATAAAACTGGATGATAATACATAGGATACCCAACCGCGTAGTGAGTACCACTGCTTTATATGATCTGTGTCTGTGTAATGCTTTATTTAGAAGCATTTGTGATAAAAAATTTTGACACATATTAACGTATTTTTGATCTGAACAATTTCCATCGTCAATTTGTTTATGATCCTTATTTTCACTGATGAAACAGCCTTTCACATGGTACGGAAAAGTGGCATAAGTCAGATTTTTTTCTTTTATCACAATTCAGTTGATTTTAAAGATACAGATATGCGAGGTTTTTTAATGATCTTGTTGCATTAAAAATAAAAATGTTCTGATTGACTTAATTTGTCTAAGGGGGTCGTATAAAAATTTAAAAAGTGTAACTTTTTGAAAATGAATGGGAGGACTATTTCATTAACGTAGTTTTATTTCCTACCTTACTTTCAACATTTTTGCAATTTACATTGCCCACTTATATCCAACAGGATCTTATGAAATATCCTGTATTTTGCATCTCGAGGGAGGGAATATACCACCCTTCCTTAGGTAACTTTTGAATATCTCTAAGCTCTAATGCAAAATTGTCCCACTGGCGACCGTCGAATAATGATAATGCGAACAGCATACGTAAAATTAACTAAATTACTAAAATTTATATGAAAATTGAACAAATATACATAATAAAATACGTGATTGTAATGAAATGGATTGCATAAATTACGGAATTTATTAATATACGAAAATATTACGGAAATTTTTTCGACGGTAATATAATTTTAATCGAACATTTTATTTTGCATTTCATAAAAAATTTATAGCGTTGTACATATAAAGCGTAAAAAATTAGAATAAGAATAATATTAAATATGTGTTTTTATCACTGAGCTAAAGGGTTTAATTTATTATAAGAAAAGTCTGTCAATCTGAATTCTTCAATTTTAATAAAACATTTGCGGTTATTAGAATAAATAAATTTAATTATTACGCCAAATATATCTAAATTCCTGCAGCAAAACTTAAATAATAGAAAAGCTATTTTTTCACACTACACAAATTGTGCACTACTGCACGTTAGAAAACTCCATACACATGACGTTCAATGGCGTCACATGAAATCCATCTAATATTGAATCTTTGTTTTCAACAAGATAACTTTATTTCATTTCCAACCGTTTTATATTCGTCGTCATGTTGGTTGTAAATATTCTCGTTATGCATTGCAACGTCTTCATTTTCGAAGTGGAAGGGTAATTACATACGACTCTTTTGAATGCCGAGCACGTATAGAGATAAAGTGTGCAGAGTAAATATGCAGAAAAAAAAATTTGAAGGCCATTACTAATGATGATGGTGAAGTAGTTAAGAAAAAATCAGTTTATGCAATTGAATAACGCGAATACATCAGTGACTTTGTACACTTTATACTTCTTGTTATTGTATAAAATAAATATCGTTTTAATGAAAATTTTCCAGTTCGAGATTTAGGTAGATAAGTAAGTTTATGATCTTCTGAACCTATTTCGAACATTTCTGGAAGAATGTCCGTGTGTGTGTGTAGGCACACCAATCTGCTTCTTTGTTATCTTTTTAATATTGGGTGTCAAATTTGAAATAAGACGTTAAAAAATTTGAATTGTTATCTGTAAATTTTGAGCGATATTATTTCTTATTTAATATGTTCCTATGTCATTATATTATTCGCAAATATAATCACTTCCAAATATGGAAGTAATTCTCCTTGCAAGGTTACACGTATATATTTACTCTTTTGTAACAAAATTGGCTGTAGTTACTTTTGGTAGCAAAGAATAAAATATGAGAGATCAATCATGCATAAAGCATTGACTATGAAACACTTTCCAACTGCAATGCAATTTTATTTAAACATCTCTAAAATGCGATACATTCAGAGGTAATATTTTAAAAATTATCACAGTACTACAGTAATTTATTACATTTGAAACTTCATCGAAAAAAATGAACTTTATTCAAATGCCGTCATTGAAATACAAATTGCCTGGCTCTCTGTGTAAAAGCTGTAAATATTTCAGTCATACACTTTTATTCCATTCCTTTCATTACTACAATAATTTATTTTATTTAAAAACTTAAAACCACGGAGGTAAAAGTAATTTAACTCTATGCATAAAACTTTATCAAAAAAGTCTGCTATAAAATCGTCTGTTCTCTATGTAAAATCAATGAATGTTTCATTCATATCATCTATGTTGCAGACTCCAGAGCTAAATAATTTTGTGTTAAAAAATTCAGCAATTCTTATACAACTCATCCTATATCTTTATGTGTTTACATTCTCCATAAGTGAAAATTAGTCTTCGTTGTAGAAATAATAAAAGTCTGATGATTATTTAAACTCAAATATATATTGTAATTGCGTTGTTCTTGAATGTAGATGCACAGAAATTAAGCAAAAATAAAGCGGTTTTAGAACGGATACAACACTAAATATAAATTAAAAAGAACTTTACAAATCACGATTTTGACACAAGATGGATGCGATATTTTATTTTGAAGGGTGTCACGCGATCTCTTCATATAATGGTCACGTGATCTATTCATATAAAAGGTGTAATTATTATTTTAATTTTTATTTAAAAAATCTGATGTGGGCAACACATGACTTTCCTTATATAACGTAATGAATTTACCACTTTTACAGTAAAATAAATAGGTTTTTCTTATAGTAGATACTAAAATTCTTTCCAAGATATTGAATTTTCGACAATTAGTCGTCATTTCATTGATTTAGCGTCATTTTTATCCATTTGGCGAGATTTTCGTTAATTTGTCAACATTTCAAAAAGTCGCCAAGTTGGCGACATTCCGCCAAAATTCGTCGCCAAAATCTCGCCAAGCATAATGGACAAAGAAATAAGTTATTCTTACAGCAGATAAATGAATATTGGCGTTCAAATACAAAAGTATTACTCAAAGTATATTTTTTCATGAATGGAACGAGCTAGATCCACGAGAATGATGTCACTCAATTTATCGCATGGTATTACATATGAAAAGTGAACATGTTTCTCAATAGGAATTTTTTTTTTTTATGTGACTTTTTCATAATTTTTTTGAAAAATGTACAATATCTCGAGAACGGTTCATGTTAGCGTTCTAAAATTTATGCCAATCGTTTTCTAATGAAAAATTACATAAGAAATGTCTATTTGCGTAACTTTATTAGCGGTTTTGATTTTTTAACGATTTTTTCAAAATTTCATTTGAAAATTTAGGGGGGTTCTGAACATTCGATCACGTATAAAAACAATAGGCTTCCAGTGTTTACGGATTGTGATTTTTGTACCAAATTTGGTTCGAATCTGTCCATTCGTTCGTCAGTTATCGTCTCCACAGACTCACTGACACACACACACATACTTTCACACACACACACACACATACACACACACAGACATCACTTCAAAAATGTTTGATTCGTGATCAGGGATGCTTGAAACGTGCTCTCCCGTCGAAAACTCGAATTCGAATTTTCGACCCCGTCACAATACTTTCCTTATACATTATGTATATAAGGAAAGTAAAAACTACTGAATACATTTTGTGTCAAAATTGTGAATTTAAAGTTCTTTTTAATTTGTATTAATGTTGTATCCGTCCTAAAACCGCTTTATGTTTGCATAATTTCTGTCCATCTGTATTCTGAAACAACTCAATTAGAATATATTTGAGTTTAAATGATCGTCAAACTTTGATTACTTCTACAACGAAACCTCATTTTCACTCATGGAGAATGTAAACACACCAAGCTGTAAGATGAGTTATATAAGAATTGCTGAATTTCTTTCACTCAAAATTATTTAGCTCTGGAGTCTGTAATATAGTTGATATGAATGAAACATTAATTGATTTTACATAAAGAAGCAGACGATTTTATAGCAGACTTTTTTGATGAAGTTTTAAGCATAGAGTTAAATTACTTTTATCTCCATGGTTTTAAGTTTTTAAGTAAAATAAATTATTGTAGTATTGTGATGAATGAAAGTAATGGAATAAAAGTTTACGAATGAAATATTTACAGCTTTTTCATGGAGAGCCAGACGATTTATATGTCAATAACGTCATTTGAATAAAGTTCCTTTTTTTCGATGAAGTTTTAAGTTTTCAAAAATATAATAAATCATTGTAGTGTTATGATAATTTTAAAAATATTACTGCTGAATGTATTGCATTTTAGAGATGTTTAAATAAAATTGCATTGCAGTTGGAAAGTGTCTCATAATCAATGCTTTATGCATGATTAATTTTTCTTGTTTTATGCAATGCATACAATAACACAATTCTTTTGGTATTGGTCATGGAAATTATTGTTTGACGTGAAGCTTTTTAAGGAACAGTAGTGTAAGTTAGTCTAACCGAAATCCGAGGATAACGGAATATGAAATGGAAGTGCAGCTCTTCCAATAATGGCGCGATAATAGAGTCTGGTAGATTAACAATGGCACATTGCATTTTTTGTTACGCCCGCCATTAAGTCAGGGTCGTAGCCAGACAGTTGCCGGAGGGAGCTCAGCCCCCCTGATAAAAATATTTAATTTTTAGTAGTGGTATGAAATTTCATATGTCATTCAAATTTTGCATACATTTTTTATTAATTACTTCGTTTTAAAGATATTTTAATTTAGTTGAATTTGTGATTATTACTAATGATCTATTTATTGTCATATTTAATTTAAAACTATTTAAAAATTATGACAATAGTATTGAGGATACTTTTGTATTATTGTGGGGGTTCACTGTTACACATTATAGAATCAAAACCAACTTATAAGTAGGTAAGAGTTAATATTAAGTATTAACTTGTATTAACTTTCAAAATGTTTCCACAAACTACTAACAGTTTTACTACTAGTTAATGCTTACATTAAAATCAATTGTAATTATTATATATTAATATTGATAGCTATATGGATATTAATAATCAGCTCTTAGCTTGCAAATATAAATTTGCAATTTTTTATTAATAATTTATATAAATTGAAATATAATAGTAACTATTATGGTTTATAAATGCTAAAGATTGTGTTTTTGGTGAGCCCCTCCTTTAAGACTGTTGGGGTCCTCTTGAATTTCCCTCCAACTCTTCTTCAATTTCGTCTCTGGCTACGGCCTCTGACTACGGCTCCGAGGTATAGCTACGGCTACAGCTGGTCCCACTCTTTGTAGATCAGTGAGTGAGGCTAGCAGGTTACACATTTTTGTAATGCTCCTATTTATGTGTTATGCATCGAGTGAGTATAGCGTGTGTTCATATTTTCATTACTCTATACATGATGAAGGGGTTTAGAAATCAAAAATTTTATTTCTTTCCGAAACGTGTTTGAAGATGGATGAAAAATTCGGCCTAACTAACTTTCATTGTGTGGTGCAATTCAAACGGTCCGACGTAAGAAATGACGGAGTTGCAGTCATCAAGAGTCTAACGACAAGGCTAATAGTGTCACTGCTTACATGGATTTGAACTTACGTCAGAACACGTCTTTGGCCGTGAATGCAACAAAAGTGGGTGAAATGTGTGCAGTTCGCTGTGTCTTGGAAAATGGTCAGACTACTCTCAGGGTAGTAATATCAGACAGTTTATCAAATAATCTAATTTGTCCATGTGATTTTACTTGTCTACACTGTCGAGGTGCAGTGTTACTCGAAACAAGAGATTAAATGAAACACAAATTATTTACGGTGGTGATTTCAATGTCAATTTTGCTTCTCAGGAAGCACAGCCACTGATTGAATTTTTAAACACAAAATCCAGCACTATAAACCACGAAATATCGGACTACGATTGATGCAGTATTTTCTAAATAAGCTAGCGTTTTTCAAAGTGTGTTTCGCAGAACCCATATGGATTCCGTAACATGCTAGTTTTATGTAGATTTTCTTAAAAATATAAAAAAAAAATAATTAAAAAATTGAATGCATAATTTGGACCATAAGGAACTGTTTCTCATTTTGGGGTTCCGCCAACAAACTAAATTTCAAAAGGGTTCCACAACCGAAAATTAGTTCGAAATACATTGGTCTAGATATTTAGATTAGTTACAATCGATGAATTATGTATCATATTACTTTACTTATATACATAGTATTATGTATAAGGAAAGGATTCTGACGGGGTCGAAAATTCGAATTCGAGTTTTTGACGGAAGAGCACGTTTAAAGCACCCCTGAACACGAATCAAACGTTTTTGAGGTGATGTGTGTGAGTGAGAGTGACGATATCTCATGAACGGAGCTATTCGAACGAAATTTGGTACAAAAATTACAGTCCATGAATACTGCAAGCCCATTGTTTTTAAACGCAATCGTATGTTTAGAAGCCTCCTAAATTTTGGAGTGAAATTCTGAAAAAAATCATCACAAAATCAAAACCTTTAATAAAGTTACGCAAATAGTCATTTGTTATGTAATTTTTTATTAGAAAACGATTGACGTACATTTTAGAATGCTAGCACGAACCATTCTCGATATATGTCACTTTTTCAAAATATGTATAAAAATCTCATAAAATAATTGACTATTGTGAAATATGTTCAATTTTCATAGGTAACATCATGCGATAAACTTTGTGATATCATTTTCGTGGATCTAGCTCGTTTCATTCACGAGAAAAGATACTTTGGGTACTTTTGACGTCCAAATACTTTTGTATTTGAACGTCAGTAATCATTTATCTGGTATAAGAATAACTTTTATTTCTCTGTTCATAACGCTTGGTAACACTTTGGCGACGAATTTGACTTTTTAAATGTGTTACCAAATTAACGAAAATGTCTTCAAATTGATAAAAATGACACTAAATCAATGAAAATGCCGACTAATTAACGAAAATTCAATATCTTATAAAGAATATAAGAATAACCTATTTTTCTGTCCGTAATGTTTGGAAAAATTTCGGTGACGAATTTGTCGGAACATCTCCAAATCGCTGACTTTTTAAATGTTGTCAAATTGCCGAAAATGTCCCCTAATTAATAAAATTCACCAAATTGATGAAAGTTCAATATCTCGGAAGGAACATAAGAGTAGACAATAAGAATAACCCAGTTTTCCGCCCGTCCGTAGCACTTGGCAAGAAATTTAGCGGGATGTCACCAACTTGACGACTATTTTAAATGTTGCCAAAGGGACAAAAATGTCGCGAAACTGATAAAATTGACGATAAACGGGAAGTAATGTATTGCAATTTCTGATTTCCGTCATACGACGGGCATATTTTCTATTATATAAGAAATGCTCATCTCTCCGTTTGTCTGTAACATTTGCGATACATTTGACGAATAATCTAGCAAAGTACTGCCAACTTGGCGATATTTCGCCCCAGATTGACGAAAATATCGTCAAAATTGACGCTAGGCTAATGAAAATGACACCTAATTGATGAATTAATTATTAAAATATTTTAATATATGGGCTATATTACTGATTGAGGATATCAATATTGATAATTGTTAATTTAGAGTTGTGTGAAGTGCAAGTTAATTGGGTACTTTGAAATAGTTTTACATGTTGTTATCCGGAAAATTGGCAAATGTACAACTCAACGTTAATTACAGTACCGTGGATCTGAAACCTTATTTTTTGACTGCAAAAGGAGTAAATTCATTACGTTATATAAGGAAAGTCATGTGCTGTCCACATTAGATTTTTTTTAGTTACCATAAACCAGGAAATTCTTCTTTAGATTGTAAAAAAATGAATACTTCTTGTATAATTCAATTTTCATTTACGATTTATTACTTTCCTTATATACATAATGTATAAGGAAAGTATTGTGACGGGGTCGAAAATTCGAATTCGAGTTTTCGACGGGAGAGCACGTTTCAAGCATCCCTTATCACGAATCAAACATTTTTGACGTCATGTCTGTGTGTATGCGTGTCAGTGAGTCTGTCGAGACGATATCTCACGAACGAATGAAGCGATTCGAATGCAATTTGGTACAAAAATCACAATCACTGAATTTGGAAGTCTATTGCTTTTAAACGCAATCGAATGTTCAGAACCCCCTAAATTTTCGAGTGAATTTTGAATTTCCCCCTAAATTTTGAAAAAATCATCAAAAATCAAAACCTTTAATAAAGTTACGCAAATAGACATTTCTTATGCAATTTTCCTTAGAAAACGATTGAGATAAACTTTAGCACGCTAGCATGAACCGTTCTCGAGATATTGCGCATTTTTCAAATAAATTTATAAAAAAAATCCCCTAAATTAAAAAAAAATATATTAATTGTTGAGAAACATGTTCACTTTTTATATGTAATATCATGCGATAAATTGGGTGACATCATTCTCGTGGATCTAGTTCGTTCCATTCATAAGAAAAGATACTTTCAGTAATGCATATGTATTTGAACGCCAATAGTCATTTATCTGCTATAAGAATAACTTATTTCTCCGTCCATGATGCTTGGCGAGATTTTGACGACGAATCTGGCAGAATGTCGCCAACTTGGCGACTGTTTTAAAAGTTGCCAAATTAACGAATATCTCGTCAAATGGATAAAAATGACGCTAAATCGATGAAAATGACGACTAATTAACGAAAATTCAATATCTTGGAAAGAACATAAGTATCTACTATAAGATAAGCTATTCTTTTTCTTTAAAGGTAGTAAATTCATTGCATTCCCGGGTGGTCAGAATTAAAACACCCCTACTCTGAGCTCGCTATACATCGAACTACTCAGTGTAAAGGCTCCAAAATTGTTGAACCTACTATTCAAGACATGGGGAAAGGGATTACGCGAAAGAAATAGTTCCAGAAACACCGATAGGTGGCGCTGTGCAACAGAAAATATGCTGAAAAAGACATAAAATAATCACAAAAAAGCAAACACAAGCGATATGGAATTTTTCCTTTTTAATTTCTTTTGCTGATATGAAAAAAAAGAAGATAAAAAAAGTGAAGAAACTTAAACTGTCATTGTAACTGCAATTTCGGACTGTAAGCATAAAAATGTACATAAACCCTTGGTTTGCAGCTACTATGTTCTGGGCATAAAAGGGGATAAAAGTGGAAAATTTTCATTCTTATCAGCGATGGCTGTCACACTGCCAGAACGCGCTTTGCTTGTGAAGCTGTTTTCTGAAAACAAAGGACATGCTGCAGCTGCACTTCGAGAGTATAGTCGATTTAAGAATTTGCACAAAGGACCATTACGTCCAAAAGCTCTCAGGAGAATGATCGCTCGATTCGAGAAAACTGGATATCTTGGAGTTCAGCCGGGTCGAGGACGCAAATCGACTCGTTCAGATGTCGTTGACGATGTTGCCACCGCTATTGTTGAACAATCGATGGATAACGTTATAGGCTGTAGTAGTACACGTGGAGTGTCACGACACTTGGGTGTTCCCTATAGCACAGTGCCGAACGTACTGAGAAACGTGCATTTTTTCCGAGTCAACACCCATAACTGTCGCATTTGGGACGCGGAAAACCCTCGTACCTTCCAAGAGATTCCACTTCACTCACCGAAAGTTACAGTCTGGTGTGGATTCACAGCCACATTCATTCTTGGACCTTTCTTTTTCGAAGAGGCTACTCCCAATGGCCCTGTGACATGAACCGTGACGGCCAGGAGGTACTGCAAAATCATGCTCGAAAATTTTGTTGTACTGCAACAGCACCAATGTCTTGATTCAGTTACCTTTATGCAAGATGGAGCGCCTCCACACATTGGACTCTGTGTACAGCAGTTTCTTCGGCAACATTTTACTAATGGTAGAGTAATTAGTCGTGCTTTTCCCACAACCTGGCCATCTCGTTCTCCAGATCTTAATCCCTGTGATTTTTGGCTGTGGGGATACTTAAAAAGTCTTGTTTATCGAGGACGTCTGGTAACCTTGGCAAATTTGAAATACAGTATTACTCTGCATGGGAGAAGCATCTCAATCGACCAATTACGATCTGCAGTTGAACAAGCTGTCCACAGACTGCAGATTTTGCATCTTGAAGAAGGGAACCATATTGAGAAGCATTCCATGCATCGATAAGGTCCTCGTGATATGAATGTTTGGTACGTTCGAATAAAATGTGTTACAAACGTGCATTTTGTGTCTTTTCAGCATATTTTCTGTTGTACAGCGCCACCTATCGGTGTTTATGGAACTAATTTTTTTTCGCGTAATCCCTTTCCCCATGTCTTGAATAGTAGGTTCAACAATTTTGGAGCCTTTACACTGAGTAGTTCGATGTATAGAGAGCTCAGAGTAGGGGTGTTTTAATTCTGACCACCCGGCATATAAGGAAAGTCATGTGCTGCCCACATCAGATTTTTTTAAAATGGTATTTAAATAATATTAATATTTTGTAGTGTTGATGTTTTCTTTTCGCATATTGTATTATCTGAATCATATATTTATATTATATATTTTGTATGTGTTTTATATTTGAAACACTGGCATGTTAAATTTGCTAAAATACAATATATAAGTGCATTTATCATTATATGATTGTTACACTCTTTCATTGATAACTCTATTTTTCCTATATCACCGTGAGAAGTTTTACTTCTAATGCTTCATGTTAATAGTTTTAATAATTATTGAGAAAGATAGTCACGATACAATTGCTACTGTCCGTGACGTCATTAGTCTCCTCCAAGGAGTACATTGTCAAGTATGGTATCAATGGAAACATTTTTTTAAATCCTTGAATTTGAAGGGTAACACGCTATAATTATAATCATTTGGACCCACAATACCGATTTTTCTAAATTTTTGATTGGAAAATTGACAAAAAAAAAAGCTATTAAATGGATTTTGGTCAATGATCACCAGGCTTAAAAGTTTCAATTATTGTGAAAGATAGCCATGATACAATAAACATTGTTCGTGACGTCATTAGCCTCCTTCGTGGGGTACATTGTTAAGTATGGTATCAATCAAAAGATTTTTTCAAGCCCTTGAAATTGAACGATAAAACACTATAATTGTACTCATTTGGATCCACAATACGGATTTTTCTAAATTTTTTTTGGAAAATTGAAAAAAAAAGCTATTACATGGATTTTGGTATGAGAAAGTTGAGTTTATCTATAATCCAGGTAATTTTTATCCTCAAAGTGTCCAAGATCCAGATAAAACCATTCTTTGACCGGCAGCACTACACTGCTCACAACTGAAATTGCAACACCATAAAGTTTTAGGTGTAGCTTTATGTAAATCAGGTAATGGAAACAGCAAGGCGAGATATGAAAATGGTCACAGTTTCGTTATGCATAGTGATGTAACACCTTGCGTTGCGCGGGAGCCTTTTACCACAGCAACCGTGCTACAACGATATATATCCCACACTACAGGTAACGTGGTTTCGACGCAAACAATTCGAAGCAATTTGCATGACGCGGGACTCCGAGGTAGATGACTTTTTCGACACCTACTGTTTTAACGTCTTCACCGGTTACGTCGCCTCCAATGGTGTCAAATGAGACGCAATTTCTCGACAGAATGGCGAAACATTCTGTTCACGGATGAATCACGATTCTGTTTTGGCATGCCAGATGGCCGTATACGCGTATGGCGGTGTTTTCAACGACGTCACAAGGAAGCTTTTTCTATCAGTCGCCATACAGACCCCTAATTCGTACTATGGTTTGGGGTGGTATAACATTTGGTCTACGTTTCTGGCAGTATCGCGGCACAACGATGTTTCTGACGAGGCCTGTGGTATAGCCATATCTTTCAACCAGGACTGGACGGATTTTTTAGCAGGATAATGCCAGGCCACATACTACACGGGTAACTATGAATTGTCGACAAGGTTTTGATATCTCGCCAGCAAATTCTCCGGATTTGTCGTCAATTGAGCATATCTGGGACAGCATGGATCGCCCGATTAAGAGAACTCCTAATTCTATCAAACCATGTTCAGTTACAAGCCTAATTGCATGCTGTGTGGAATGCCATCCTTCAGCATACCATTGACCATCTCATTGACGGGATACCTCGCCGTGTACAATCCTGCATCTCCGTTCGCTGTTGGCCTATTCCATGTTGATCTAATGTCAATAAAGTTCCATGTTTTCATTTTCCAGGTATGATTTTTTGATCATTCGCACACTTCCATATTATAATTATATTCTGTAAATTTCATAAGGATACATCAATATCTTTATGGTGTTGCGATATCAATTGTGAGTAGTGTACATGACGATTGTTTCTGTTTTATGATACTTGTTAATTTCACAAAAGATTTACTTTTTGTTAAAGTCCTAATATCCACCATAGTAAACAGTAAAATATATAATAATTAAAAATTCTAATACGCATGTGTACGGAAGATTTAACTTTAAAATTTTCAATTTATGTATACTTAAAAAACAAAACAAAAATATATTTCTTTGATGAAATTCAGTGCAAAAAAACTCTAATATTATAAATAACTTTTGATTTTGAAATGCCTGCGAATTTAATTGAAAAAGAGAAAAAATACGTCTTTTCATCCTACTGGATACATTTCATAATATAGTAATTATAAAGAAATGAGCGACTATTTACTTTTTTTTTCTTAGAGGAATACTTTTTGCACAGCGAAATTCAGATTTTAATTGCTTTCATTAATGTGATGACGTCTGCGACGAAGTTTTTATTTCTGAGGATACCTGCATTGGTCATTTGAATGTAATGTTTGGTTTTTGCAGGAAGTAAATGTATTGATAAAAATTTAAAAACAAGAAAACAGCATGATTTTGCGTTTTACTAATACGAAATGAATTTGATGTGGGCAGCACATGGCTGTGCCTACATAATGCAATGACTTTACTGCTTTCACAGCAAAATAATAGTGTACAGGATAGACAGCATATAACTGTCCCTACACAAAGCAATAATTTTACTTCTTTCACAGTCAAATGATGGTGTACATGATAGACAGTACATGACTGTCCCTAGATAATTTTATCACTTCACTTCTTTCACAGCAAAATAATGGTGTACAAGGCAGACAGCACATGGCAGTCCATATATCATGCAATGGCTTTACTTCCTTCACAGCAAAATAATTGTGTGCAAGATACATAGCAGATGACTGGCCCTACATACTACAATGTTTTATCTACTTTTACAACAAAATAATAGTGTACAAGATAGACAGCACATGACTGTCCCAACTTGATGCAATTACTTTACTTCTTTCACAGTTAAATAATGGTGTACAAGGCACAGCACATGACTGTCCCTACATAAAGCAATAAATTTACTTCTTTCACGGCAAAATAATGGTGTACAAAATGGCAGATGACTGTCCCTACATAAAGCAATGACTTTACTTCTTTCACAGCTAAATAGTTGTGTACAAGACACAACATATGACTGTCCCTACATAAAGCAATAACATTACTGCTTTCACAGCAAAATAATGGTGTATATGATAGACAGCACATGACTGTCCCTACATAAAGCAATGACTTTATTTCTTTCACAGCTAAATATTTGTGTACAAGACACATCACATGACTGTCCCTACACAAAGCAATAACATTACTGTTTTCACAGCAAAATAATGTACATGATAGACAGCACATGACTGTCCCTACATAATTTAATCACTTTACTTCTTTCACAGCAAAATAATGGTGTACAAGATACATAGCAGTTGGCTGTCCCTATATACCTCAATGTCTTTTCTACTTTCACACTAAAATAATAGCGCACAAGATAGACAGAACATGACTGTCTCTACTTGATGCAATGACTTTACTTTCTTCATAGCTAAATAATAATGTGCGAGATGGACATCACAATGAATTTGTTATTGAATCAACATCACATCCATTAAATGGAGCGCTTATGGTAAATTCTGAGTTCAAACACAAAGGTTTATTCATATTTACCTGTAAAATCCTTATCAAAATGCAACTGGTTTTTAATTAATATGCTGTCAAATAAGTGCTCCTTGGCGAATTCCTGGAAGTCAAATTGCAAACCTATTTCAAAACCTTTTTTCTCGTGATTTGCATGTATTCTGATACACGACAAAGATGTTAATAGATTGGTTGCATAATATTGCATATGGAAAATAAACTTATTAGATGATACGTACTATATAAATTTATGTCATTTTTTTGAGTAATTTTTCTGCAAAACGTGCAATATCTTGAGAATGGCTCGCGATGGTATTGTCAAGTTTGTGTTATTCGGTTTCTAATGGGAAATTATGTAGGACATGAGTACTTATTTAATCTTATTGAAGATCCTGCATTTTTAATTTTTATTTATTTATAAATTACCCATGCTGTCCAGCTCACCCAAAGGGTGTAGAATAGTTACAAGAAACAACCGGGAAAAACACAGAAAAACAACACATAGACATACACAGACATACATAAACACTATACATAAACATACAATACGTTAATGAACTCAAAACTGATACAAATAATTAAATTGGTACAAAAATGTAGAAAATAATTTTGAATAAAAGGATTGAAACAGTAGAAATAAATGAAAAAAATCTGATGTGGGCAACATATGACTTTCCTTATATAATGCAATGAATATACTACTTTTACAGTAAAAGAATAGGTTCTTCTTATAGTAGATACATATATTCTTTCCAAGATATTGAATTTTCGTCAATTAATCGTCATTTACATTGATTTGGAGTCATTCTTATCCATTTGGCTATATTTCCGTGAATTTGGCAACATATAAGTAAGTCGCCAAGTTGGCGACATTCCACCAAATTCGTCGCCAAAATCTCGCCAAGCGTTATGGACGAAGAAATAAGTTATTCTTGCAGCAGATAAATGACTATTGGCATTCAAATACAGAAGTATTACTCAAAGTATCTTTTTTCATGAATGGAACGAGCTAGATTCACGAAAATGATGTTACCAAATTTATCGCATAATATTACATATGAAAAGTGAGCATGTTTCACAACAGGTAATAGATTTTATTTAATTTATGGGATTTTTTGATCAATTTATTTGAAAAATGTGCAATATCTCGAGAACGGTTTATGCTAGCGATCTAAAATTTATGTGAATCGTTTTCTAAGGAAACATTACATGAGAAATGTCTATTTGCGTAACTTTATTAAAGGTATTGATTTTTTCATGAATTTTTCAAAATTTCACTCGAAAATTTAGGAGAGTTCTGAACATTCGATTACGTATAAAAACAATAGGCTTAAAGTATTCACGGTTTGCGATTTTTGTACCAAATTTCATTCGAATCGCTCCGTTCGTGAGATATCGTCTCAGACTCACTGACACACCCACCCACACATATACTTCCACACACACACACGCACAGACACACACACGCACAGACACACACACACACACACACACACATACATACATGCACACACACACACACACACACACATACATACATGCACACACACACACACACACACACAAACAGACAGGCATCACCTCAAAAATGTTTGATTCGTGATCAGGGATGCTTGAAACGTGCTCTCTCGTCGAAAACTCGAATTCGAATTTTCGACCCCGTCACAATACTTTCCTTATACATTATGCACATATAAGGAAAGTAATCTATATAAATAAAAATGAAAATCTGTCTGTCTGTCTGTCTGTCTGTCTGTTTGTCACACCATCACGGGAGAACGGCTGAACCGAATTTGATGAAATTTTGTGGGTAGCCCAGAAATAGCCCCACTTAAAATTATATCCATGTTTTGAGTTTCTACGACCAGTGGTTCTCGAGATATTAGTAAAAAACGAAATTTTCGTTTGTCTCATCATCACGGAAAAACGGCTGAACCGAATTTAATGAAATTTGGTGAATAGCCTTGAAATATCCCCCCATAAATTTTGTCCAAGTTTCGAGTTTCTAAGACCTGGGGTTGTCGAGATATTAATGAAAAACGGAACTTTTTCCTAGGAGTTCTACTCCCTAACTCCGTGGTTTATCCAAACGAAAAGCTTGAAAATCGTTTGAAAGTGAATTAAAATTTAATCTCTGAGTTTGATGGGAGATTTTTTGCGTTAATTAGTCACTTTCTGAAAAAATGAATTGTTTGAAACATGATTTAAAGGAGAAATCTATCTCCATGGTTCATGGTTTATTTAAAACAAGCTTTTACGGAACAATGAGAAGTATAGAGAAATCAAAATCGTTATTTAATTTCGCAGTTTATGTTATAAGACATGACATATTTAACATGTTATAAGATTCTATCTTATATCATGTTACTCAGAAACGCAATTAAACTAAATCTGTCTGTTAATTTCAATAATTATTTTTTCGATTTGAATAATAAATAAATGGATATAAAAATATATTTTAGAAAAGAACGATTTGATTTTTCTTATAGCATTTTTGACTGGATAATATCAATTACGGTCTTCAGGTTTAAAAATTATTATTATTTATATTTTCGGGGATTATTGATTCAAGGATTATTGATATTTTCAAGTTATTATGCAATTATTTTATTATGACAAAAATTGTTTAAACTCATATATTGTATGTTGTACGAATCTTCTACAAATACACGTGTATATCTTTTAATCTACGAGAATATAAGTAGTACAGGTATATTGACATATGTTTTGATATATATTGGCATATATTGGAATCAATTACCACCTTCTGGTATAAAGAGTACGGATATTATTGATGTTTTCAATTTATTACGTCATCTCTTTTATTTTGGCAAATATTTTTGAGACGCATATTGTAATACGGGTAATCTTCTACTAACACATTGGCATATTTTCTGATCTGCGACAATATAATTAGTACGGGGTTGCATATATTCATTCAATTCCTATTTTTTCTTCTGTAAATTTGCTTACAAAAGGGGGCAGGATGTTTTATTCTTCAGATCTGATCGTGAAGATAATTTTGCATAGTGAGAACATATATTCTTAAACTTCTCTTTAGGAGCAATAAATTTAATATTTTAACAGAATTTGCACATGATTGCGAACTTTAAGTTTCTTTAAATTATACACTCCGTACGAATAACGGGTGTGCTGTTAGTGGTTAATAAATTTTAACATTTTAGGAGGATATATCATGTTGCTCGGCATCGCAATTAAATTAAATGTGTTTGTTAATGTTTTTATTATTTTTTTTCGATTTAAATAATAAATAAATGGATAAATGGATATAAAAGTATATCTTATGAATGGACGGTTTGATTTTTCTTTTAATTATATTAATTGCTGACTGCGTACATCAATTTCATTTTTTTTGGCAAAGAGTTTTCAAGCTTATATCGTATTTAGCTACTAAACTCATATATTGTGTTTAGCCAATAAATTCATATAGCCGATTTTTGAAACAGAAAAAGAGTAGAGCGGGTATATCTTCTAATACAATTGTAGTGTTTTCATTTAGCATATTGAAACGGGATAAGAATGTTTCATTCAGATCTGCAAATTCAAAGCTACGAATTTGGAGGGATATCGCTAATTTGACAACTTTTCTTAAACTTTGCCAAATTGACGGAAATGTCGCCAAATTGATATAAACGACACACAAACAGCTGCCATAAACCTTCGGGTTGGTCGTGTGGCTTGGGTCTTCTACATATCAATGAAATTTTTTTTGTTTTGTTAGAAGAGAGTACTGAAATGATGTTTGGTTAGCATTTATCTGTCAGACCAACCATCCTACTTAGTAATACATTTAGCGAATTTTGAAAATGTCACCAAATTGATAAAAATGTTTTCAAATCTATAAAAATATCTTGAAATTGATAAAATTGCGCTACATAAATGATATTAATTGTTTTTTGTTAGGGGATAGTATTGTGATGATATTTCGTCAATTTGTCGCAAAGTGGAACTGTCAGTTCTACAGTCCCACTTGGCGATAAATTTGGCGATTTTTTAAAATGTCGCTAATTTGACGAAACTGTCGCCAAATGTTCCATAGAAATATAACTATTTAGACGATATTTTTTCTACCAATTTATTTGAAGCAAAGGATATCATGTCGCTTAGCAACGGATTTAAATCCAATGTGTTTATGCGGCAGACGATTTTTATTAAATCCTTTCCGATTTGAATAATGAAGATATGTATATAAAATAAATTTCATTGCCATTTCATTTTGGACTGGATAATATCAATTATACTCTTCAGGTTTAAACATTATTATTATTGATATTTTCCGGAATTATTGATTCAGGGATTATTGATATTTTTAAGTTATTACGCCATTGTTTTATTGCGGCAAAAATTGCTGACACACGCATATTGTACGTTGTACGAGTAATCTTCTAGGAATGCACGGGTATATCTTCTAACCTACGAGAATATAAGTAGTACAGGTATATTGCCATATATTTTGACATATATTGGCATATATATTGGAATCAAGTACAGTCTTCTGGTATGAAGATTAAGGGGATTAATTATATATTCAATTTATTACGTCGTCTGTTGTATTTTACCAAAAAACATTTGTGACTCATATTGCAAAACGGGTAATCTTCTACTAATAATCGGACATTATAAGTAGTACGTGTATATCTTCCCATATAATTTTAGCACTTTAATTTTGACATATATTGGAATAAATGACTGTCTTCAGATTTAAAGATTACGGGTTTATTGGTATTTTCAATTTATACATGTAATCTACTAATACAGGTTATATTTTCTAATATTCGCGTATATAATTAGTACGGGTCCCATACAATTTTAACGCTTTTATTTTTGCATATATTGATTCAATTCCATATTTTTTTCTTTATTTGCTTACATAAGGGGTCCAAGATGTTTTATTCTTCAGATATGTCCATGAAGATAATTTTATATAGCGAGAACAGAGATTCTTAAACTTCTTTTTAGGAGCATTATATTAAATATTTTAACAGAATATTTTGATTAAACATGTCATTCAGTATACTATAAGAATTTGGGCATGATTATGAATTTCAAGTTTCTTTATATTATATACTCCGTACGAAGAACGGGTATGCTGCTAGTAATTACTAAAAATGTGGTAAAATAGTACATTTGTCGCTGTGAAAACATATACTCTAAATTTTCATTCTCTAAAATGTTTTTACCTTCAATAACTTATCTTTTCCGTTGTACCAATTAAAAAGTCTATATGTCCAAGAAGATAAACATTAACATAAAAAATACTGAAATGGCAACACTCTCTTTTTTTAATTACTCATTTATCAAAATATTATTTTTTCATACTTATTTAAGAAATTCTTTCAATTCAACTTTCAATAATAATATTATTTTTTAATTTTGAATCTTACATGGAGTAGAGTGTGATGATAATGATGATTTTCGTCGAAAGTCGTAATTAGATGATATCTTATAAAAAAATCTGATGTGGGCAGCACATGACTTTCCTTATATAATGCAATGAATTTAGTTATTTTACAGTGAAGAATGATGAAAAGATCCACGACACAGTGTTTGTGAAGTTGAATTGTACCTTTGAGTCTCTTCCGGATGACAATATGTAAAACTATTTCGTACCCAATTAACTTATATTTCACGCAACTCTAAATTAACAATTAGCAATATTGATAGCATCCTCAATTAGTAATATAATCCATATATTGAAATATTTTAATAATAAATTCATCAATTAGGAGTCATTTTCATTAACTTGGCTTAATTTTTGCAATTTTAACGATATTTTCGTCAATCTGGGACTAAATATCGCCAAGTTGGCGATATTCCACCAAAATCGACACCAAAATTTTGCCAAGCGTTATGGATGGAGAAATAGACTATTCTTGTAGTAGATAAACTACTAATGGTGTTCAAATACAAAACTATTACCTAAAACATCTTCTCTTAGTGTAGATTCTTATATTCTTTTCGAGGTATTGAATTTTTATCAATTAGTCTTGATTTTAATTGATTTAGCGTCACTTTTATAAATTTGGCGACATTAAAACCTCCAAGTTGGCGATGTGTCGCCAAATTCGTCGCCAAAATTTCACCAAGCGTAATTAATGGAGAAATGGATTATTCTTATAGTAGATAAACGACTAATGGCGTCCAAATACAAAACTATTATTCAAATTATTTTCTCTCACAAATGGAACATGATAGATTGATCCACAAGAATGATGACGACAAGTTTATCGCATAATATTACATATGAGAAGTGAACATATTTCACAATAGTTAATACTTTTTTTTTAATTTTATATGATTTTTTGTATACATTATAATATGTATATAAGGAAAGTAATAGTTCCTGCGTAATAAATGGATACCTGTTACTTTATTGGTTGCACATCCGTCCGTAGGTATACTTGGTTGGGGTCTTTTTTGTTGTGCGCGCAGACTAAGTTCTTTTCGGCAACACTGCACATATAAATTTTACCTTTGCTATAGCTAGCTTCATTATTTCTTATTCTTTTGAGAGTCTCTTGATTTGTTGCTGTTGTTCCTGTTTCAGCTTTTTCCCCTGTAGGTTTTCGACCCATTGGCTGATTTTATCCCCATAACGCTGCTCTAATTGGCTGGAGTGTTGCTGCGCGGCGGCCATTTTTAAAATAATTGCAGTGTGAAGAAAATCGTCATTGTCATCCCACTCTGCTTTATATGAGATTCAAACCCAAAGAATAATATTATTGAAAGTTTAATTGAAAGAATTATATTTTAATAAATAAGTAATTAAAGCAATATCAAAGTGTTACCATTTAAATATCGTATGTGTTAATGTTTATTTTCTTGGACATATAGCCCTATCAGGTGGACGTCGGACAGCGAAAAAGGTATGTTATTTACGGTATGCATATGTAATATTATGCGAACCTCTTAAGCACCAATTTAGAATATGCATAAATTTATCCGAGACTTTACGTCAATTTTTGGCGCCTGCCTGACTGAGTACATTGTTCGAAGTGATCCAACGTTTATTGTAATGTACTTTTGTTTCTTTCCCTTCGGAGCGAATGCCTAAGGCGAAATGCTCATTTTTAAATTGCGCATGCTCACTACTTATCCTACACATAGAGTTGTTGTTGTTGAAACCCAGACCGTCCGACCTACCAGAAAGGTGTAAGGTAACTGTTTGGATGATCGGGAAGTGCCACCCAATTTAGACCGGAACCCAGTGGGGGAGGCATCCACAGGGACCGTACCCTCCTTCCCCTACCACCAACCTCTCGGAAGGACTTTCGGACCCACATGTTTAACGTGATCGTACTCCGCATGAACACGGCGGCAGTTTTGGCAGCGGCTGGAATCGAACCCGGGCCTACCGAGTGCAACTCCAGCGCGCTAACCAATGGGCTACCGCGCCCTCCTACACATAGCGTGTAAAAATAAGATATAGGCCTAGCGGCACTTTAGATATGAATAACTATTATTGTACAAAAGTAGAGAAAAGAGTCCTATATTAGGCTACACTACCCTATTTTTTTACACGGTTACCAAAAGAAAGTGACGAGAAAAAATACATACCATGGAGTTAGAAAATAACTCTTTCCCTTCTTGTTTAAATACAATAAGAAAACGAAAATCTATGGAAATACGTTTTTATGACCTAACAGTGTTTCTTTGATTTTATTGTTTCTTTTGTATTCTAATATATTTAACTTAAAATACAAACCCTAAAAACTTATGTGGGCTTTTGCATTAGGCTTTTCAAATATTGAAATTAATTTTATACTTCTAATTTCATAATTTTTTGTAAAATTAAGTTTTAATTTGAAATTTTCTTCAGCTCGTATACTTCATACGCACGAGTGTCCATCCAATGCTCGGTTTTTTGTTAGTTTAAATAAATTAATTTCTAATTCTACTGTTACTGTTTTCAAAATTAAAGTTTTTCGGCTGTTATGAACACTAAAAAAATCTGATGTGGGCAGCACAGGACTTTCCTTATATAATGCCATGAATTTACTACTTTTACAGTAAAAAAACAGGTTATTTTTATAGTAGATACTTATATTCTTTCCAAGATATTGAATTTTCGTCAATCAGTCGTCATTTTCATTGATTTAGCGTCATTTGTATCCATTTGGCGAGATTTTAGTTAATTTGGCAACATTTAAAAAAGTCGTCCAGTTGGCGACATTCCACCAAATTCGTCGCCAAAATCTTGCCAAGCGTTATGGAAGAAGAAATAAGTTATTCTTATAGCAGATAAATGACTATTGGCGTTCAAATACAAAAGTATTACTCAAAGTAACTTTTCTCATGAATGGAACGCGCTAGATCCACGAGAATGATGTCACCCGATTCATCGAATGATATTGCAGATATAAAGTGAACATGCTTCTCAACAGTTAATATTTTTTTTAATTTATGGCATTTTTTGGTAAATTTATTTTAAAAATGTGCAATATCTCGAGAACGGTTCATGCTAGCTTTCTAAAGTTTGTCAATCGCTTTCTAAAAAACAATTACATAAGAAATGACCATTTGCGTAAGGTTTTAATTTTTTGAAGATTTTTTCAAAATTTCCCTCGAAAATTTAGGGGAGTTTTGAACATTCGATTGTGTTTAAAACAATAGGCTTCCAGTATTCAGGGATTGTAATTTTTGTACCAAATTTCATTCAAATCACTCCATTCGTTCGTGTGATATCGTCTCCAGACTCACTGACATACACACACACAGACATCACCTCAAAAATGTTCGTTTCGGGATCAGGGATGCTTAAAACGTGTTTTTCCATCGAAAACTCGAATTTCGAATCCGTCAAATACTTTTCCTTATACATTATACTACGTATATATAGAAAGTAAAATGTTTGATACATTTGAACCTAATTTCAGTAGATCTTTCAAAACACAGCAACAAATGCGCAGGAGCTCTATCTAGTAGTACATAAAATAACAAGATTTTAATTCTAAATCTGATCTTAAAATGTAAGGTGTCACCAATTTGAGCTGTGTTCTGATGTGCTCCACTCTTTCTTACCTGCGATTCCTGATGATATGTCGCAACCCGTTTGTCAGGGAAGTTAAAAAATTCGATTCTCTTGACAAAATATTTTTAAATGAAGTAGCTCTTTATTTTCTAAAAATAATTTTATTAAAAACTCTCAGAGAATTTAATTGCAAAAGGTAAAAGGTTTAGTTAATCCTGATAAACACATTTCTTGTTTAATTAAGTACAAAAAAGGAATGAAAAAATTTGTTTCGAACTTCAGAACAAAGAGGTGTTTTTTCACCTCATCAAGAAAGACTTCCCCGATTTTAATTGCTTTCTATAATTTGCTGCCTGTTATAAAATTGGGAACATGTTTCCGAAGGATAAATGCATTAATTATTGGAATGTTTGTATTAGAAAGATTGTTTGAAAGAAATGTAGAGCTAAGAAATGTAGAAGTAAATATTGCTATTAATTTCCTTCTGATGTACAAATATGCCCTGCGTTTTAAAACGCTAATTATTGACTTAGAAATGCGCGTTTTTCTTTACATGGGAGGTAATAATTAGAGCACGAACCCAAATATTTGAAAACTCAAAATAATTAACCCATATTTAATTATTTGCAAAAATACTTCCGGAATTTTCCAAAATTTTGTAAATGTATGTATGGTAAAATATTGAACTCTATTTTTTAATTTTCGCGCAACAATAGTTAATATCCGATACAACAAGCTTGAACAGTTTGATAGTTTTATAAAAATCATTATAAAAAAATCTGATGTGGGCAACACATGACTTTATTACTTTTACAGTAAAAAAATAGGTTTTTCTTATAGTAGATACTTATATTCTCTCCAAGATATTGAATGTTCGTAAATGAGTCGTCATTTTCATTAATTTAGCGTCATTTTTATCCATTTTTAAAGATTTTCGTTAATTTGGCAGCATTTAAAAAAGTCGCCAAGTTGGCGGCATTCTGCCAAATTCGTCGCCAAAATATCGCCAAGCGTTATAAACGGAGAAATAAGTTATTCCTATAGCAGATAAATGACTATTGGTGTTCAAATACAAAAGTATGACTTAAAGTATGTTTTCTCATGAATGGAATGAGCTATATTCACGAGAATGTCACCCAATTTATCGCATGATATTACATATGAAAAGTGAAAAGGTTTCTCAACAGTTAATATATTTTTTTTAATTTATGGGATTTTTTGATAAATTTATTTAAAAACTGTGCAATATCTCGAGAACGGTTTATGCTAGCGTTCTAAAGTTTATGTCAATCGTTTTCTAAGGAAACATTACATAAGATATATCGATTTACGCAACTTTAAAGCTTTTGATTTTTTGATGATTTTTTCAAAATTTCACTCAAAAATTTAGGGGAGTTCTGAACATTCAATAACGTTTAAAAACAATAGGCTTCCAGTATTCGCGGATTGTAATTTTTGTACCAAATTTCATCCGAATCGCTCTATTCGTTCGTGAGATATCGTCTCCCACACACACAGACATCACATCAAAAATGTTTGATTCGTGATCAGGGATGCTTGAAACGTGCTCTCTTGTCGAAAACTCGAATTCGAATTTTCGACCCCGTCACAATACTTTTCTTATAGATTCTGTATATAAGGAAAGTAATAATCTAATTAAATATTTGAAAAATACCGTCGAGATATTTTAGGACAGGTATGGGTGCTACTGTGTAAAAAACCTCAGATCCGTTAGTGCGGTAGATATCACGACAGACAGACAGACAGAGTCTTCCTTTTATTAACGCTTTACAACCTAGTTGAAAAGTGTTTGACTTTGGTCATTCTGTCTGCCTGTCCGTTCGCACGATAGCTTCCGTAGAAATGATGTAATCTTAATGGCAAAAATTCACAAATTGTTTCGAAAATTTTAAGAAATATTTAAATTAACATAAAATGTGTAAAAAATATTGCGGCAAAATATTTTGGGTAGTTTTTAAAATGTAAGTTGAAATAAAATTTACACCCAAGATATATGAAGAAATCACGTGCAAAATAAAAGATGGCATCCATTTTTTTTCCGCTATATATACCGTAATGTTTAAAGATCGTTTAAATTATATTTATGGATACATCCGTCATAAAACATTTTTGTATTTGCGTTTTATCTGTGTATCTAAATTCCGTGCTAACGTAATTACAATATTTTTTATTTTAAATGATCACTAAATTTTCTCGATTCCTACAACGAAGCCTAATTTTAACGCTAAGCTATAGCATACACAATGTAAACAAACCAAGCGATTATCAGGTGAGTTGTACAATAATTGCTGATTTTTTAACACTTAACAACAAAGTTGAAAAGTGTTTATGACTTTGTTCATTCTGCCTGTCTGTCTGTCTGCCCGTCCGTTAGCACGATAACTGCCGTAAAAATGACTTAATCAAAATGAAATTTTAGTATGTTGTTCAGACGGTCTGTAGAACTTAAGGGAATATAAATGAATAATATCACCCAATTAGTTTTGGATTGAACCCGGGTTGAAAAAATGAAATACATTGAGCCCTATGGGACCTAATTTTTCAAACATTTTTTAAGCGGATTTAAAATTCACAAATTGCTTCGAAAATTTTAGGTAATAGTCAAATTGTTCCATAAAATATATAAAAAAAAATCAGCGAAATATATTCAGTAGTTTTTTAAATAAAAATTAAAATAGTAATTACACATCTTATATGAAACGATCACGTGACCATGATATGAAACGATCACATGACCCACTTCAAAATGATATATGGCATCCATCTTGTTTCAAAATCGTGATATTTTAAAGTTCTTTTTAATTCATATTGAGTGTTGTATCCGTCCTAAAACTACTTTATTTTTGCTTAAATTCTGTGCATCTACATACTAAAACAACACAATGACAATATATTTGAGTTTAAATTCTTATTCAAATTTGATTATTTCTACAACTAAGCCTATTTTTCACCTATGTAAAATGTAAACAGCAAAATATGTCGAATGAGTTGTATTAGAATTACTGTATTTCTTTAACACAAAATAATTCAGTCCATGGAGTCTGCATGGCTGATATGAATGAAATATTAATTGATTTTATAAACAGAAGGACGATTTTTTTCGATGAAGTTTTAAGCATTGAGTTTATGAATTGTAGCTCCATGGTCTTAATTTTTAAATAAAATAAATTATTATAGTATTGTGATGAATGAAATGAATGAAATCCTGCTGTTATAGAGAGATCCAGGCGTGTTATTTTTTCTATGACGTCATTTGAAATTATTTCAGTTGTTTTCGATTGAGTTTTCAAATATAATAAATTATCGTAGTATTATGATAGTTTTAAAAATATGACCGTGGAATGTATTGCATTTTAGAGATATTTAAACCAGTCTATTTATATTTCAATGCCGTCATTTGAATGAAGTTCATTTTTTTCAATGAAGGTTTAAGTTTTAAAATATAATAAATCAATGTAGTATTGTGATAAGTTTTAAAATATTACCGAGGAATGTATTGCATTTTCGACTTTTTTAAATAAAATTGCATTGAAGTTGGAAAGTGTTTCATAATCAATGCTTTAAGCATGATTGATCTTTCTTTTTTTTTTTTTTACGCAAATTATTCAGCTTTGGAGTTTGGACTATAAGTGATATGAGTTTAATTTTACATTGAAAGGCAGACGATTTATAAAATGAAATGGCTTGACACAGTTACAACAATTTTGAATCTTTAATTAAACATGAGATAAGCAAACGTTGTAGTTTCTATAATAATTATATATTATAATTGTGAAGCAACATTAACTGCAAAATCATCGTAAATACTTCGCAAATTATACTTTCAAATAAGGTTCATTTTGTGTAACTAGTATTGTCCTTTTGATGAAGTTTTAAGTTTTTAAGTATAAAAAATTACTGAAGCACTGTTATAAATTACAAAATGTCAGCACTGAAGGCATCACATTTTAGAGATGTTTAATTAAAAATGCATTTCAGTCGGAAAGTGTTTCATAATCAGTGCTTTATGTGTGATTGATCTTTCTTATTAATATAGATTTTAATGCATATATTTTAGTAAAAATTAACTGTAGGTTTCAAAAATTTATATACACTTAAAAACGATAAAATTTTTCTTTGATAAAATGGTTAGTAAATCAGTATAAAGACTCGAGTAATCTAAATAACTTTTTCAAAATCTCGGATGATTCAATTGAAAAACAGAAGGAGTCATTAATCTTACTGAATACATCCTTTTAAAACTGTAATTATTAAGAAAATAATAAATATTTATATATTTTTTCTTCGAGAAGTATTTCTTCCCCGAAAGAAAAAGGTATTTTAATTGCTTTCATTAATTTGTTGAATTCTACGATCTAAGGACTTATTTCTAAAGGCGACTTCATTAATCATTTGAATGTATTTTCATTTGCACAGGACGTAAAGTAATCGATAAAAATTTAAAAGCAATTAAATAATAACATTTCGCCTTTAACTTTCCCTACAATGCATAGTTATTTAAAGGGAAAGTATTGTGATTGTATAAAATAAAATTGTATGGAATCACGTCAAAATAATTAATACTTTAAAAATAAATACAACCAAAAAATTGGTTATAATTAAAAGTCTTTTATTAAAATCTCCTCTTACGAGGTACTGAAATCACAAGGTCATGGTGCTTTCGGGCACTACTATGCCCTTCATCAGTGGCGAAGTGAAAAATAAGTGGCGAACATGTGCTTAAATACAGGACATAACCACCAGATAAAATTTACATATTAATCATTTTTCATTTTTAAAAACGAGGCATTTAAAATATAATTTAATTATAAAATACAAAAATTACAATAAAAGGAGAAATGTTCATAAATTAAATGGTAACCAATGGAAATGTCAAAAACAATATAAAGCATCTATTAAATATTCAGACGACATTTCTATTGGTTACCATTTAATTTACGAACATTTTTTCCTTTTATTTTAATATTTGCATTTTATAATTAAATTATATTTTAAATGCCTCGTTTATAAAAATGTAAAATAATTAATATGTAAATGTTGTCTGGTGGTTTTGACCTGTATTTAAGCACATGTTCGTCACTTATTTCCACTTCGCCACTGATGAAGGGCATAGTAATGGTAGCGTAATTTTAGTACGTCGTAGAAGCAGATTTTAATAAAAGACTTTTAATTATGGCCAAATTTTTGGTTGTCTTTATTACTTATATTTATTACTGTATAAGTCTTTATTACTGTATAAGGAAAGTACTGTAATGGAGTCGAAAATTCGAATTCGAGTTTTCGACGGGAGAGCACGTTTCAAGCATCCCTGATCAGGAATCAAAATTTTTTGAAGTGATGTCTGTGTGTGTGTGTGCGTGTGCGTGTGTGTGTGTGTGTGTCGAACGAATGGACCGATTCGAACGAAATTTGATACAAAAATCACAATCCGTATACACTGGAAGCCAATTGTTTTTATATGCAATCGAATGTTCAGAACCTCCCTAAATTTTCGAGTGAAATTTTGAAAACGATTATTAGAAAATTAGAAACGAAATTAGAAAACGATTGACATAAATTTTAAAACGCTCACACGAACCATTCTCGAGATATTGCATATTTTTCAAAAAAATTATCAAAAAGTCATATAAAATAAAAAAAATATATTTCCTATTGAGAAACATGTTCACTTTTCATATGTAATACCATGCGATAAATTGGGTAACAACATTCTCGTGGAACTAGCTCGTTCCATTCCTGAAAAAAGATACTTTGAGTAATACTTTTGTATTTGAACTCCAATAGTCATTTATCTGCTATAAGAATAACTTATTTCTCCGTCCATAACGCTTGGTGATATTTGGGCGACGAATTTGGCGGAATGTCGCCAACTTGGCAACATTTTTAATTGTTGCCAAAGTAACAAAAATCTCGCCAAATGGATAAAAATGACGCTAAATCAATGAAAATTACGACTAATTGAAGAAAATTCAATATCTTGGAAAGAATATAAGTATCTATTATAAGAATAACATTTTTTTAACTGTGAAAGTAGAAAATTCATTGCATTATATAAGGAAAGTCATGTGTTGCCTACATCAGATTTTTTTAAAGTATTGTGATTGTGTTAAAATTTCGATTAGACGACTTTACACCCTGTATCCCTTTACTCGAGTAGCGTTTGCAAATATTCTAAAGGGCGTCGATGCGAATTAATAAAAATTAAATATTGTCTGCTTGTGTGTCTCTGTGGATACGATGTTGTTAGAGCAAATTGATAAAATTAAATAATATTATACATCAATAATTAAATAGGTGAACGTTAGAGATTTGTTTTGAAGGGGGAACTGGTCAAAATAGTCCAACTTTTCGAATATTATTATTATTTTTATTTAAATCGAAAACAACATTAGATAGAAACAAAACGTATAACAATGTTAAGAAAATAGATATTTAATATGCAATTTTTATTTTCTGATACTATAGAATATATAGTATTGTTTTCACAAAAACATTCGCTTTCGAGGTTTTGATGCCAGTTTATGTTTCAGGATCTCCTGAACATGTTTTGACTATTTTTAGAGTGATGCCCGTCTATGTTGTCTGATTGCAGTTGATTTGTTGTGTACACTAAAGCTGCCACAAATATTAATGGATTTTCACGAAATTTTTTTATCCGGCTTTGTTAAAAAAAATTCTAGAACTAAATATTATTTTTTTTAATTCGAGCGAAAACATCGAAATGTATTCAAATTTTTTATTTATTTTTTAACATGGCAGCATAGGACAAAATTTTGCATAATCATGCATAGAATGGTTTATTTATGGTTTAATGATCACGAGACTTAATAGTTTCAATAATTGTTGTGAAAAATAGCCGCGATACAATTTTTACTTTCCTTATATATACGGTATAATGCATAAGGAAAGTATTTTGACGGAGTCGAAAGTTCGAATGCTAGATTTCGACGGGAGAACACGTTTCAAGTATCCCTGAACACGAATCAAACGTTTTTGTGGTGATGTCTGTGCATGTTTATGTGTGTGTGTGTCTGGGGAGACGATTCGAACAAAATTCGTTGAAATTTTGAGAAAATCATCAAAACCTTTAATAAAGTTACGCAAATAGCCATCTCTTATGTAATTTTTCATTAGAGATCGATTAACATAAACTTTAGAACGGTAGCATGAACCGTTTTCGAGATATTGCACATTTTTCAAATAAATTTATAAAAAATTCACATTAAAAAAAAAAAAATCAGTAGTGAAATATGTTTAATTTTCATACGTAATATCATGCGATCAATTTTTTGACATCCGTCTCATGTATCTAGCTCGTTCTATTCATGAGAAAAGATACTTTGGGTTATACTTTTGTAGTAGGACGTCAATATAGTCATTTATCTGCTATAAGATTAATCTATTTCTTCGTCCATAACGCTTAGCGAGATTTTAGCGATGAATTTGCGGAATGTTACAACTTGACGACTTTTTTAAATTTTGACAAAGTGACGAAAGTGTCGCCAAATTGATAAAAACGATGCCAAATGAGAAATGATGGTTCGCAAATTCTGCACTCCGTCATATGACGGGCTTACATTCTTGTTTATAAGAAATGCTCTTCTCTTCGTTTGTCTGTAACACTTGCTGATGTATTTTTCAAACTTTGCGAATAATCTAGCAAAGGTTGTCCAACTTGGCGATATTTCGCCCCAGATTGACGAAAATTTTGTCAAAATTGCAAAAATGGCGCTAAATTAATGAAAAAATAAACGCCTAATTGATGAACTAATTATTAAAATAATTTAATATGGACTCTATCGCTTATTGAGGATTGGATGCTATCAATATTGATAATGGTAAATTTAGAGTTGTGTGAAATATAAGTTAATTAGGTACTTCGAAATAGTATTACATGTTGTCGTCATCCGGAGAGTCGCCAAATGTACAATTCAACGATAAAAGCATAGTATCGTGGATGTTGTACATTATTTTTTCACTGTAAAAGTAGTAAATTCACTGCATTATATAAGGAAAGTCATGTGCTGCCCACATATTATATTTTTACTTTCCTTATATGCAATAATGTATAAGGAAAGGTCTAATGTAAAGGTCTAAAATTCGAATTCGAGTTTTCGACGGGAGAGCACATTTCAAGCATGCCTGATCACAAATCGAACATTTTTGAGGTGATGTTTGTGTGTGTGTGAAAGTAAGTGCGTGTGTGAAAGTGTGTGTGTGTGAAAGTGTGCGTGTGTGAAAGTAAGTGAGTGTGTATCAGTGAGTCTGGAGACGATATCTCACGAACGAATGGAGCGATTCGAATGCAATTTGGTACAAAAATCACAATCAGTGAATTTGGAAGTCTATTGCTTTTAAACGCAATCGAATGTTCAGAACCCCCCTAAATTTTCGAGTGAAATTAAAAAAAAATCATCAAAAAATCAAAACCTTTAATAAAGTTATGTAAATAGACATTGCTTATGTAATTTTTTTTTGGAAAACGATTGGCATAAATTTTAGAACGCTAGCCTGAACTGTTCTCGAGCTATTGCATATTTTTCAAATAAATTTATCAAAAAATCCCATAAATTAAAAAAAGTATTAACTGTTGAAAAACATGTTTACTTTTATATGTAATATCATGCCATAAATTCGGTTACTTTATTCTCGTGGATCCAATTTGTTCCATTCATGACAAAAAATACTTTGAGTAGTACTTTTGCATTTGAACGCCAATAGTGATTTCTCTGTTATAAGAATAACTTATTTCTCCGTCCATAACGCTTGACGAGATTTTGGCGATGGATTTGGCGACTATTTTAAATGTTGCCAAATTGACGAAAATCTCGCCAATTGGATAAAAATGACGCTAAATCAATGAAAATGACGACTCATTGATGAAAATTCAATATCTTGGAAAGAATATAAGTATCTACTATAAGAATAACCTATTTTTTTACTGTAAAAGTAGTACATTCATAGTATTATATAAGGAAAGTCATGTGCTGCCCACATCAGATTTTTTTTACTGTAAATGGAGTAAATTCAATGCATTATATAAGGAAAGCCATGTTTTGACTACATCAGATTTTTTGTTCGTGACGTCATTAGCCCCCCCCCCTCGAGGGGTAAGTTATCCGCCCGCTGGGGGATACATTGTCAAGTATGGTATCAATCGAAATATTTTTTCAAGTCCTTTTGAAGTGAAGGGTAACACTGTATAGTTTTAATGACCTGTATCGATGATATCGATTTTTCAAATATTTTCTTGTAAAATTTGATAAAGGTAATGAATTATGGTATGAGATTGCCGAGTTGAACCATACCCCAGTTAATTAAACTGTAGGGAAGGCAAAAAATTCTAAAAAAATTCGATGACAGTAATATTTGTAAATAACTCAAAGTGGCTCTTCACTTTCTAAAAGTAACTTTATTAAAAATCTCGGAATTTAGATAAGAGGCTTGATTAATCCTACTGAGCATGCATTTTATTTAATTACGTATATAAAAAAAAAGTAAAACCTTCTTTTAGACTTTAGGCGTCAAGAAGCATTTTTTTCTCTTTAGGAAAGCTTTCACCGATTTTAATTGCTTTCTATGTCAATTTGTCGTTTGTTATAATTTGTCGACAAGGTTTTAAAGTATAAATGCATTAATCATTTGAAAAAATGCTTAAAAACTTCCTTAAATTAAGCAGGCATATTTTAGTAAGTTGACCAAGGCTGCTTTCTTCAAGGAAGTTTTGCAAGCTTTTATCTTACAAGCAGCAGTTTGATTTATTATAATCATTTGAATATTTGTGTTATAAAAAACTGTACAGGGTGTTTCAAAACTAATGCAACAAACTTTCAGGGGTGATAGAACACATCAAAACAAAGGCTTTTCGTCATAGAATGGTCTCAAGTGAAGCGGTTACGCGATCGAGAGCGTTTTCCGTTTCTCCACATACACGTAGTCGGGCGCGGTAGCCCATTGGTTAGCGCGCTGGAGTTGCACTCGGTAGGCCCGGGTTCGATTCCAGCCACTGCCAAAACTGCCGCCGTGTTCATGCGGAGTACGATCACGTAAAACATGTGGGTCCGAAAGTCCTTCCGAGAGGTTGGTGGTAGGGGAAGGAGGGTACGGTCCCTGTGGATGTCTCCCCCACTGGGTTCCGGTCTAAATTGGGTGGCACTTCCCGACCGTCCAAACAGTTACCTTACACCTTTCTGGTAGGACGGACGGTCTGGGTCTCAACAACAACAACATACACGTAGTCTTACGCAACGCAGAAACATGACTGGCACGAAACAAAGTTTTATTTAAGACAAAACAAATGTGTGGCGTTATTGAAATATCCCCTTTCAAATAGTTGGCGGTGCAAGCAAAAAAATATTCCGTGATCGGGCACACGGCTGCGAGGGAAGCGGTTTCGGTAAAGCCTTTGCGTTTTCCTGCCATTACCTTTGGCAAGACCGCAGACAAAATGCATGTCCGCCTTCTCCATATTGGTATACCGATACATTCCAAATCACGAATGACCTGCATGCGAAAGCCACCGCTTTTATACGCGTGCCTGAAAGAGCCTTCTACCGCCTCTGCAGCGTAACCGCTTCACTTGTGACCATGCATTCTATGATGAAAAGTGTTTATTTCGATGTATTCTATCACCCCTGAAAATTTGTTGCATTAGTTTTGAAACACCATGTATATGTGAAAATACAAATGTAAAAAATAATTTGTTACAATGCATTGTGTATGCATTAGAAAAATATAAAGTTGTATGCAGGGTTCACAAAAAAGTTCTTAAGCACCTCAATAACTTTCTAAGGAAAGATCCGTGACTTTGCACGTTAGGTTTATATAGAGGGTGATTAAAAAAATACCAAACTTTACTAGGTGGTAGCAGTGTTTCCTTCAGCACTTTTTGGCCGGGGGGGGGGGCAAATGAAAGTTTAGGGGTGGCAAGTTTTCTATTTACTATATAAATATATCTAAATGGTGTGTCACATATCTAGAAACTAGGTTAACATAAAATAGCCCCCCGAAGGTATGCCTGAAAGAAACACTGGGTGGTAGTGTGAGACCAGAAATGGATCTCACACCAGTTTTTGTGAGACAGTTTTATGCTCAATATTTATGGTTTGATGCAATAGTAAACAACGCTTCAGACGAAACGACGCCAGTTTTTACAACACTCTGACCCGACAGGTCAAATTAGGCCATAAACCTACAGACTGAGGTGTAGCCATGAGAGTGGTTAAAAAGAATAACCAATTATGGAAGATGTCTGGGCACAGTGCTCAAGGTCAGCTAATCAGAGCCAAGGAGGCGTGTCAGATTTCGGGCAAAAAGAGGCAGCAACCACGAGCTGATATTGCACAACTTCTACGAGAATACGAGTTAAAGTTATGAAACAAGTGATGAAGTAGTTAGAAAAGCCAGAAGTAAGAGTGAAGTTCTGTACGATAGTACAAAGGCAATACAAATGAGAAGTTATGATGACCTCTACGGAGTCTAGAGACAAATGTGAACCGACAATGTCCTGATTACAGGTTCCAGAAGTATTCGAGAATACAATGAACAGATGTAGTACGAGCAAGGCGCCCAACACTTCGAGTTAAGGCCAGTACGATATACGCAGATGCAAGAATTGTGGTCAATAACCGAGTAGAAAATGAAGGTATATGCCCATTCATAATTGTAACAGGTCGGTAATGCATTTAGGAATTATTGAGAAAATGGTCTCACACTTGCTCTCTCCGCCGCAGTGAAATGAATAATTGTGCAAATAATTTAATAAGTATTCTATGTTGTTAATAAATGAATTTATTTGTGAAGTTAACAATGGTGCAATCAATTTAGTAGTATGTTAATTAATATTCTTTTACAGAACTCGCACTAAAGATAAAATTGGAGGGTTATCAGCGACACACAACGCAATGTGTAATACGATACAATGTGTAATACGATACGCAATGTGTAATATAATGTGTAATACGATGTGTTCCACGAATACGATAATGACGGCCATGTTAATTACATCATAATTTAATAATCTAAAATCCCAGCTTTAAGTTTTTCTTAATACTGCTCCACAGGTAGTACACACCAAACTAAGTTTTTTTCGTTATAGTTTACAGGGTCGGAAATGAAACGTAAAGGCGTTATAAGGCGCTTATTCGTTGGGAAGCGCCCTCTCCGCAAACCTCCATGATCGTTCGAGTTTTGACTTCTTTTTGTGAGGATATCTCAAGAGTCTCGTCTATGACACCCCTCTTGAATCAGAAGAGGAACTCGTCATCAGAATCTTGGTTGCTGCTGCCGAAGTGCGCGACATGCCTGGTCTGTTCGAGAGGGTTCGCCAATCCCTTCGACGCCGCTGTCAGACGCGCATTCAGGTTGGCGGTCTTTTGAGCCATTACTGTAATTATTGTATATTGAATGTCATATTATAACTTCTAAGTCATTCTTGTGTTTTCGCCTCACTTCATCAGTTTCACCATTAAGGGGACGGTGGACGTTGAAATTTTTTTTATTTATTTATTGACTTAGAAACATAAAAATTTGTATAAATATTCCTCTTAACATCACTATATAAAATACCATTAAATTTTTTTCAATTTTGTTATAATTTTGTATTTTTTTTTTAATTTAATTTGTTTTAACGGAAATTTGAAAATGTTCCTTACGTGCCATTTGTTCACATTTTAATTTTACATTACTTAATGTATTAATTTTACATTACGAACACTCAAAACACATTATGAACACATTTGGGTATTCATTTTTAAATCCCTTAGAAAGTTAATTTTTTAAAAATATTTTTCTGCATTAAAACTTAATTTTCATCATTTAATTAGGTTCTTATTCATTTTTAATTACCTTAATGAAGCCCAATTATAAAATGCATACCTAGTTTTATTAAAAAGTATGAAAGGTGTCTTCTTGCCAAATTTCATGCATCTCAAACAAAAATTAAGACGCATGGAGCATTTTAAAAATGTAAAACTTTTGAAAGTTTCGTTTCGAAAAAAATGCATTTAATCTTTTGCTTACGGGTGGGACAGCGTCCATCTTAAGCGAAGAACCTCTAAAAAAGACAGGTATTTGAAATACCCTACCCCAAACATTTCGATCCCTCTTTGCAGGCATTGGCGTCCATAGAAATCGCCAACAGAAACATTGCATGTTTCTGTCGCCGATTTCCATGGACGCCAATGCCTGCAAAGGGGGATTGAACTGTTTGGGATAGGGTATGTTAAATACCTGTCTTTATTAGATGTTCTTCGTTTAGGATGGACGCTGTCCCACCCGTAAGCGAAAGGTTAAATGTGTAAAATAATGTTTTATATTAAAAAAAAAGAAAAAACTTTTTTTTGTCGGTTTTTGCTCATTTCAACGTCCAACGTCCCCTTAAGCGCCCACTAGCGCATTTACGTTTCATTTCCGACCCGGTAAACTATGGCGAAAAATGCTTGGTTTGGTGCATACTACCACCTCGTAATGTCTGACCCATCTTTTTCTAATCACTCTGTATAGTAAAGTGAACATGCCCAATCTAATTAAAGGGATTGTAGCGTCTCTAGTGGCAAATCGAAAAGTTAGGATAATAAACTCGACAACAAATCAAGATAGACCCAAAAAGCCAATTACAAGGTTGTATAGTATTGTCTAGTAGGAATCCACCATAAAAATTTACAGAAAGCATTTATATGACACGATGGGGTTATTGGCGGTGCTGTTATATTTAGGAATTTTAAACTGAACAATTTTTATGTGTATATGAATTAAAGGTGCAGCCTGTTCAAAATGCTCTGACAGAAGCGATGCATATTTGATACGATAAAGAATATGAGCACTTGCTTTGACAAACATTGCAGGTGTCACCGTACTACAGTTACCAATGGTACGACATTTAAACGGACAATTTGTTTTCCATATGCGTGTTCCGTGTGTTCATTATTCCGATTCCTACACATTAGAAAATCCTCAACCCCTCAAACTGTTGCTGTCAGCCCTCGAGCCAGTCGAGTGGTCTGAGTCTTCAACAACTTTGTGATTGACTTTTTTCATCTATCTCGTTCTGTTACCGAGTGCGTATCCTAACATTTTGAGTTTGAGCTAGGGGCATTGAATCTATTTTATATGATCGGGCTTGGTTGTTGTGCATTAGATAGGCCTTACGTTTACACTCATTGACAAGTGTTTTTTACTGAGCAAGGACGTTGTTGAACATCAAGTAACAATAGTACGTCATCATTTTCCTAAGAGCCCGGTATCTTATATATTATATAATAACGTTCGTTCTAGTCTTCAGCCTTCACTATCCAATCAAAAGAACGCTACCTCTTGTACGTAGAAATAGCAACTTTTCCATCCAATTAGAACGATGCATGTATCGTGAGTACATGAGCGAAAATATTTATACTCTCTCCAATCAGAAGAACGCGAGTCTGCGCTGTGCGTTCAAGGAGCATGCGCAGTAGCAAGATTAATTCTGTGCTTAAACGCTTCAACGAGCGATATGTTTTGATAAAACAATGTGATAAAGCTGGCTTATTCAGAATGTGTTTAATATATTTTAGTATAGATAGCCTACCAGAAGATCGTAATATTAAACACCAACAATATCAACGTCAAGGGATTTATCACCGAGACATTAGTGACATAACTTTATCCAACCAGCCTGATTTTGCTGAGTAGCACAGTCATTGCTGTAGGATTTCTCCTATTAAAATGCTTTGAAGGCCGTTGACTATACGATCATGGGACGCAGCTCTATGTTGCCGGGGCAAGTGTTCGGTATGGGTGGGGGAGTATGATAGTCGAGTGGTTAGAGCACGAGGATTACACTTAGAGGATCCGAGTTCGATTCCCGGCGATACCTAAACTATCCCTGTGTCAACGCGGAGTACTGTGAGTCCGAAAGCCCTACCAAGAGGTTGGTGGCAGGGGAAAGAGGGTACGGTGTTTGTGGATGTCACCTTCACTGGGTTTCGGTTTAAATTGGGTGACACTAACCCGGCGGCCCAAACAGATGCCTTACACCTCCTGGTAGGTCCGACGGTCTGAATCGAAAGAGCAGAGCAGGGGGCGATAGCTTCCTAGTATAGCATATAGTTCAGGCGACATTCAATTATTAACCTGTTATCAACTTTCAAAAAGAAGTTTAAGGATTTTTCAAGGAAGTTTTTAAATATAGTAACTTAGTTTCAGTTCAGAAGGAAGTTCATAAAAAGGTGTCATTTTCTTTCATTCCGTTTATGGTGCTGTTACAAATGATGTTATATCTAATTATGTTTTGCCAATTATCTGTGTAATAAGGACGGATTTCCAGATAACTTTCGTCTTGTAATTTAGTAATATTTCTATCAGTAGGGAATTTCTGTTTCCGTTTTTCTATTTTTGGCAATGTTACTTACCTTTATGAAAATTTTATACTCAGTTTTTTTTTTACCGTAAGCAAACTATTCAAATTGGACGTGATTATTTCTAATAGATTTTGATATGAAAGTAAGAAAAAGTAAAAAAGTAATTTCGTATTTAAGAATTTTTAGATTTAAATACGAAAGTATAAACACAAACTTTCTTGAAAAACTGCTTTGTAAATCAATATAAAATAGTCTCCACTATTTTATATAACATTTTCTCCATAAAATAAAGTGTCATCGAATTTAATTGGGGAAAGTTATAAAATGATTAATTAATCTTGCTGAATACTTCCTGTCTAATTTTTTTTTATTATAAAACTGATAATTTTTTTTTCTCTTTCCTGAAAAATTCGCCAATTTTAATTGCTTTCCATAATTTCTTAATTGCTGTGATACAAATACATATTTCCCAAAGGGAGGTATATTAATCATTCGAATGCATGTTTTGTGAAAGTAATATATTCTTGAAAAGGAAGAGATAAGGAAATAGTGTGACGTTTTTATTCCGTGGAAAGAAAATTAAAATCAAATAACTTTTTCATATATTTTTTATTTACTAAAAATCACTTAGATTTGATAGAAGGTTGGGAGATTGTTATACATACAATAGAAAAATATTCAGCGAAGAGTCACGTCACTTAAAGAGATGTTGAGTTTATGTCAGTGAACTGTATTCGTTCGCGTTCGTAGAAAACAGAAATGCGTTTGAAGAACAACGTGCGGATATCAAATTCTGCCAGCGTTTGGGGAAATCGCCGTCAGAAATATTGCACATGCTGCACACGCATTGTCTGGAAAAACCTGCTTCTTCCTTTTCTCTCACGTCACATGTGCCTCTATGCCACGGTAAAATAGTTCCCCTCTCCTCCAATCAGGTTTAGAGATATTAGCACAGTCTCCGAACTTTTTGATTCTACCTTGTACATGTAGTGAAACAAATTAAGATAATTATCAAATACTGTATAAATTAAACAATGAAGGTAAAGTTCATGTTGTGTATTGTATTCATGTTGTGTATTCGCAATAACTCACCTGGTAATTGCTTATTGCTTTGGTGACGATGGACGTGTGATGACTTCTTGCACGTCAATATACAAATCTATTTTAAAATATAACTTCTTTTGTGACTGAAACGCGCTGGATTCACGGTAATGATTTTAACAGATGTGTCGCATAATTTTGCATATGGAAAGCATAATATTGGATACTATTGGATGATAACTATTATCATCCCAATTTTATGCTTTTTTCGTAAAAATAATTTTGTTGAAAAACGTGCAATATATCAAGAACGGTCCATATTATGTTCTAAAATTATATTAGAAACGATTAGAAACGATATTAGAAACGATCCTTTGTGAGATATTGCATTCACAGCCTCGCATATTAACACATATACATTAACACGTACACACACATGCGCGCGCACACACACACACACACACACACACACACACACACACACACACACACACACACACATTAACAGATACACACACTTGAAAGCTCTCTCCCGGCCACACACTTTGCTGCTGCATACCCTTGGGTTTGGGTCAGCCGTGTGGTCTGGGTCTTCAACACACCTGAAAACGCATTATCACACACACTCTCACGCATACTCATACTGACATCACTTCAAAAACGTTCGAATCATGTTCAGGGATGTATCAAAGCGTGTTCTTTCATCTAAAACTCTTATTTGAATTTTCGACTTCGTCACAATAATTTTTTCTGTATAGTATGCACTGCCTTCCAAAAGTTAAGTAAGGGATGCAAATTCTGAAATAGCGAACGCATCCTCCAATTATATTGGGTGAAACTTCCGCTTGTTGTAGATGGTAATATGCAAATATCAAATAATGTGACTAATAACGATTTGCTCCTCTTACAACATGAACATTAAGTTTGGAGTTAAAACGATTCGTATGTATCCAAGACTTTTAAGGGTAAAAGAACATTTTTCGAAGAATGTCAGGGTTTTCTTTGAATTAGATTAGCTTTGACACAAAGGATACATCTAGGGCGCGGTAATCTAGTGGTTAGAGAGCGGGAATTGCACTCGGTAGGCCCGGGTTCGATATCCGCCACTGTCAAAACTGCCGCCGTGTTCACGCGGAGTACGATCACGTTAAACATGCGGGTCCGTAAGTATTTCCGAGAGGTTGGTGGTAGGGGAAGGAGGGTACGGTCACTGTGGATGCCTTCCCCACTGGGTTCCGTCTAAATTGCGTGGCACTTCCTGGGCGTCCAAACAGTTACCTTTCACATTTCTGGTACAATAAGATCTCCAGGAATCTTGTCTTGTTTTTTTTATTAGTATTTTATACTTTGCTCTATTTTGTTTATATAGAATTTTGACTGAAGAGATTTCGGCTGGGGAGGCAGAGTTTCTCTCAAGTGACTTAATTTTTTTGTAGAGAGCAGTAACATAGTTTCTCTGTTTGGATAAGTCAGTGTTCCACCAGGAAAAATTATTTATGGTTTTGGATTTTTTCTTTCTGATAAATTTGAATGCACAATTTTGAATAGTATCTGTAAAGGTTTTAAAAAAAGAGTCTAGGGAGGCCGTATCCTGGATGTTTTCTAAATGGGAGGAGAGGGAATTTAGATTTTTTCTGAAGTTAAATATAAATTTGCCAATGCCATATTGAGTTTTTAAGAAAAATGTGTTGTCTGAAGGGGGATCAAGGTTAAGGGTAATTTTAATATCTTTGTGGTCGCTGAGGGTGTCGCTCGAGAGGACCTCCCAGCACTGAATAGAGTCGAAAAGAGAAAAGTTAAAAAGGGATAAGTCGGGAAAACCATTACCTAAATGAGAAACGAATGTTGGACCGCAGTTAACGTCGTTACAGATGATTAAATTGTTATTTAAGCAAAAATCTATCATGTCCAATCCCCCCTGGTCAGTGAAACCATATCCCCACAACCGAGCTCTGGCGTTAAAATCTCCGAGGAGGAGGAAGTTAGAGTTGAAGAAATTAAAATTTTCAATTTCACTAAGTAAAGTAGGTAGATGATCATGGTGAGGGAAATAGATACTAGCCACATTTAAGGGAGGGTGAGAGGGGAGAAGGAGTTCAATAAAAATTGAAGAAAGAGATTTAAATTTGAAATTTACAAGGAGAAGAGGATTAAAAATAAGGATAACAGCTTTAAGGGAGGAGGAAGTAAACTGACGAATGCCGGGAGGGGGGAGAGAATTTTATCTTGATTAACATAAGGCTCCTGGAGACATAAAAGTCGATGGAATTGTCTAAAGCGAATTTAAATAGATTTGAATGAGCGGCTAGACAATGGTTAACGTTGATTTGGAGTCCAGAAATTGGCATTAGAAGGGAACAGAGCTCGGAAGGAGGAAAAACCCAAGATAAAAAAGCAAGGTAACATAAAAATACAAAATGTACAGTATATATATAATACATTAACTTATACGAGATACAATATAACAATTAAAATATACAACAAGCAAAATGGAAAGAGGCAAAGGAGAACAGTCATCATGCCTCTTTCTGAAGCAAACGAATTCTAGCCATTTCAGCTAGGTACGTCTGGCAGTTTTTACGATCATGTGTGGTATGTTTGGTTCTGTAGTTGAGGTTGGGGTTTGCATTGTTGGAGGTGGTGCAATTGACACAAGTTGGAGTTACTGCAGTGCACTCGCGAAAGGTATGGCCACTGCGTGTGCAGTGGCTACAGTTACCGACTGGGTAATGACAAAAGTTTGCCACATGGCCGTATCCCTGGCACTTGTGGCACGTTTTTAATGCAATATATTTCTTGATATGATTTGAAATGGTGAAATAATTTTTTAGATTCTAAAATGAGGTTGGCAGATCCAATGTTTGTGAGAATCACCCAGTTGACACTTCCGGTACTGGTTTGAAAGCTTTTTAAGATACGAATATCACTTGGCTTTATTATTGGGTGGTTGATGCACAAAAGAGTTTTTACGTTTTCTTCATTAAAGTAGGTGGGAATGTTGAATAGGATGAGGGCCTTCTTTCTGTCCTCCTGGATCTTTACGGTGAATTTGTCCTTGATGATGGAGTTTTGAAATATTGGCAAAAGTTTTTCTGGGTTGTTTTCCTTACATGTTACTTTAAGTGTCCCGTTGGGGAGGGCGGAGATGTTCTTGATATTGACTCCTATGGGACAAGGAAGAGAGATGAGGTCCTTTCTAAATTGCGCATTATCCTTTGTTCTATCAATTCCCTGTAAGAGGATGCTGGAGTATAGTCTATTAGCAGGATCGGTGGGAGGATGAAACGGGGAAGAGTTTGAAGCTGCCAAGCGTGGAGTACTTTTCTTGATAGATTGTTGAACTGAATTTTGAATTTGTAACGGTATTTCCTTGAGGATAGATGAGGACAAGGCTTTGAATTCTTCGTTGATTTTGTTTTGAAAGGTTGACAGGTTATCATTGAGATTTTTTGAGAATGCAATGAAACATGAAAAATGCAATGAAAAATGATTAAATGAAAAATGATTTAAAAAAACACAAAAAAATTAATGACATTAATCTTCACTTCCCTGATTCCCCCTCTCTTAATCACGCTGATAGATTGAAACGTTTGTTGGACCATCACTTCAAAGAAAATAGTAACTTTTCTGTTTTCCCATCTTTTACTTTGCCTTCTGAGGGAATGGGGGGATATTTGATGAAGAGTTTCATGTAGTATTTAAAAAATTAAAAAATGGCATGGCCCCTGGCCTAGACAACATTGACTTTACCATTTGGAAGCATCTATTTAAATTTTTCCCCTCTTTACTTTCCAAAATCATAAACCTTTGCTTCAAATTTTGTCATTTTCCCTCATGTTTAAAAAAATGCAAATATCCTTTTTTTCAACAAACCCGGAAAAGATCCTTCTCTCTGTTCCTCTTACCGGCCAATCTGTCTTTTACCCACTTTTGGAAAAATTCTGGAAAAAATCTTTATAAACAAGCTCAATTTTTGGTTATCCTCTACCGGAGCTCTTCATCCCCTTCAGTTCGGCTTCAAAGAACTGACGAGCTGTGAGGATGCTGCTCTCAGGCTGATTGAGAACATCTCTAGTCATAAATCCAAACATTTTGTGTCCCTGACCACCGTGGACATCTGCGGGGCATTTGACAGCCTCAATTGGACAGTACTACCTTCCACATTCTCCAATATTAACCTTCCAGAAATCTACCAAAATTTTATTTTTTCGTACTTGAACAACAGACAAATCACACTTTCAAACGGTTCTTTTCAAATTACAAAAAACATTTCTTCGGGCGCTCCCTAGGGTTCGGTTTTATCACCCTCCCTGTGGAGCATTTACTTTAATAACATTCTTAAACTAAATAATGATATTTACTATCTTCAGGCCTTCGCAGATGATCTTGCGGTGGTCACCTTCGCTTACAACCTAAAATCGCTCCGTCTAAACACAGTCTTCTTAATCTGATCTCTTCCTCCCTCTCGGACCTTAAACTCTCTATTGCCCCCCAAAAATGTAAATCAATAGTATTTAATAAAAAACGCACCAAAATCAGACAACGCCCCTCCTTCAAAATTTTAAATTTTAGAATTCAAACTACAAGACAACTTATATATTTAGGCATTACGATTGATGACAATCTTAAATGGAGCTCCCATATTTTCAACCTTAGAGAGAAATGCTTCAAGTTTGCCAGCACCTTTGGGAGGATGACTGGTAATAACTGGGGTGTTGATAAATCCTTTCTTAAAATTTGGTATCTTTCGGTAATCGAAAAGATCATCACTTTTGGTGCGGGAGTTTGGGGAAAAGCATTGACTGGGGCCCAAGTCAAAAAACTTTTATCTCTTCAAAGGATTTTTCTTCTAAAAATTTCTTGTGGTTTTCAGACTACTTCTAACATTTCTCTCTACTCTTTAACTGGCATCCCCCCTATTCACCTTGTAATAAATTCTCTTTACAAGAAATTCACTTTTTGGAAACTCCGCCTTAACCTTTTTGCTAATCCCGCTCTCCCCCCCCCCCCCCCCCGAAAAACTTGATCATAACTGTCCCCTTTCCAATATCCCTCCCTCCCAACGTATGGTTAATCTTGTCCCCCGTGATCCCCTTAATTTTTCAAATATTAACATTTACACTGATGGCTCTGCCATGGATGATAACACAGGCTACGCCATCTGCATCTTCAAAAATGATTCCTTAGACAATACTTTCACCTTTAAACTCGAGCATGGGAACACAGTTTTCCAGGCAGAAATTGCTGCAATCCACTATGCCATAAACTGGGCTTCTTCAAATAACTCAGAAATTAATATATTTACTGACAGTCAATCCTCTATTTCGGCACTTCAATCTATCAAAAACAAATCTAATTACTTATCTAAAATTAAAATTAACGCAAATTATAATAAACACCTAATAAACCTTTGTTGGGTCAAAGCACACTCCGACATCTCGGGTAACGAGGTCGCCGATAAACATGCCAAACTTGCTACCTCCTCCGGTACCCCCACCTCCCTACCTTTTCTATACTCTCTCTTAAAAAAACATTATAAAAATGATATTTTAAATTTATGGCAAATCTACCTTAATAATTGTATTTCGCCCCGCACCCATGATCCGGCTAGAATCTCAACTTTTCTCCCTAAGGTAAACTTTAACACCCAAATTACTAATAAATACCTTATATATTTTATTACGGGCCACGATCCCTTCCCCGACTTTTTATACTCCTTTAAATGTAAAACTTCTTCCAGATGTACCTGTGGTTCTCATTATGTATTTTCCTGTCCCCTTACTAAACCTTATCATCTCTCAAAACCTTCCCCCCAAAACTCTGTGACCTGGTTCTCGAGTGTTTGCTCCAACAAATCTTCCATTAATAAAATCAAGAACCGTGTTGTTCTCATAGCGAGAGAAATCTCAAACAAAATCTCTTAATCAGCCTGGGGACTTTCTGCTTTCAATTTTGTCTCTGGTCGGTGTCTCCCCCTTTTACTTTAACTTTTTTACCTGTTTTTTGTTCGGTGGTGTCGTCCTTTTTTTTTGTCCTTTTGTTTTTTTTGTTTTTTTGCCTCGTCTTTGTCCCGTTTTTGTTGGCCTTGTTTGCCCTGTTTTGGCCGTTGGTTGCTTATGCAATGTTTTTCTTCGTATTTAAGGTTTTTGTATTATATTCTTGTAATTTTCCCCTGTCTTCATCAAATTATATATCACTTTTTCAACAAATCATAGTCAACATATCACTAAATATCATATATTATATAATTACACTCATATATTTTAATACTGTCATCAAACATCATGTTTTATATCAAGTCATCTTGCTAAATATCATGTCATCTATATTTAATCATGTCATCTAATCATCAAAATGTTAACTCATCATCACCTCTTTGTACAACTCCTTGTAACCTCAATGTATATTTTTTGAAACTTAAATAAACTTTGCCCCAGACCGTCAGACCTTGGCCGCCTCGGGAGTTGACTTCCGCTAACTCTTTTCCCGGCCGTCCAATTAGATACTCAAGTCCTCAGGATGAGTTGGACGGTCTGGGTCTTCTACACCTTTCTAGTAGGTCGGACGGTCTGGGTCTCAACAAGAACAACAAAGGATACATCTGGAAGATTCTCAACACTTGCGTGATGTTGGGAGAATTGAGGCAGGGGCGTCCATTGACGAAGTCGGCAATTTCTATTCTGTGAACCGCTATAGTTCTAGTTTATGAAAACTATTCCAAAGAAGTGGGATAATTACCTGGAGACCCATTCTACGTCGTTCCGGGGCCACAACATCTGATGGCCAGTATCCTATTACTGGCCAACTGTAATCTCCAAGCCACCCCATCAGCTCTCCGATCAATCGCTACCACAATAATAGGAGGGTCGATATCGGCTAGTACTCTAAGGTAAAGGCTACATGTCTAAGGACTGTATACCCGTGTACATCGAGTTTTTGCCCCTTTGAATGTTAAGGTTAGAGGAGCACGATTAAACTGGTGTCGGAAGTATGCGACTGAGACAGAAGCGCAATGGTCCAATGTACTTTTTAACCTTTTGCTTACGGGTAGGACAGCGTGAAACATTGCATGTTTCTGTCGGTGATTTCCATGGACGCCAATGCCTGCAAAGGGGGATCGAACTGTTTGGGATAGGGTATGTCAAATACCTGTTTTTTTGAGAGGTTCTTCGTTTGGGATGGACGCGCTGTCCCACCCGTAAGCAAAAGTTGAAGGATGAGTCACGATTTTTCCTTGATACAGACAATAAACGTGTAAGGGTCTTAAGAGTATGCTTACCACGCAACTAGCCCAATAACATAATTTAATATCAAGCTCTTAGTTTTGATAGTGTGGTGGTATGCACTTTTCTTTGGGGTATCGCATCGACCTGCACGTGCTCACAGGGAGTACCTTGACGGCGGAAAGGAATCATGTCTTTGAATCCTTCGCGAGATTCTGCGCTGCAGCCGTGGGTCCAGACTTTCTTTCGACGTACTTCAACACTCGTCCACGTAGAATAGAACTGGTGGTCCAAAACCTTGAGAGCGAAGGTATTGCTCGTATGCGCAGACAAACGTATTTTCCGGATCTCAATTCTCTCGAAAATCTTTGCCGTTCCATTGGAAAAGACGTCTCTGGCTGTTCACCTTCGCTTCAAGTGCTGAAAATTGTTCTTTACAGGAACGTGTTCTGTGTTGGATTATCTGATTGCGAAGATAAAACGTTAATGATGCAACGTTAATGACGCAAACGAAACTCGTTTGGTTTGTTTGTACAGCATGCAACAGTTTTTTCTGTTGAACTAAGCACTTTGTAAAAACTAAATCTATATATATGAAGAAGAAAAGTATGTATGTATGTATGTATGTATGATCCAACATCACGGGAGAACGGCTGAATCGAATTTGATGAAATTTGGCGGGTAGTCTTGAAATAGCCCCAATTAAAAGGGGTTGTCGTGATATTAATGAAAAACAAACCTTTCGTTTGTCTCATCATCACGGGGAACAGCTGCACCGAATTTAATGAAATTTTGTGGGTAGCTTTAAAATAGCACCCCACAATTTTAGTCCAAGTTTCGAGTTTCTAAGACCAGGGGTTGTTAAGATATTAATGGAAAACGAAACTTTTCCCTAGGAGTTCTCCTCTCTAACTCCATGATTCCCATCGAAAAAGGTTGGAAATCGTTAGTTTAAAGCGTGAAAGTCAATTAAATCTCACTTGAGTTTTGCAGGAGTTTATTGAGCGTATTAGTCACTTTTGAAAATCGCAGGTTTGTAATATGAATTTAAATGGAAACTTTATCACCATGGTTTAGTTCTCAGACTTACTCAACAAATTGTATTAATTTGAATAATAAACAAATGCAAATGAATATAAAAATCTCTCTCTCTCTCTCTCTCTATATATATATATATATATATATATATATATAAAGAAGAAAAGTATGTATGTATGATCCAATGGATCTGATTGGCCAAAGATTGGCCGTGCTTAAGCAATGCTTAAATAAGTACTTCCTTTTATGGTAACTCTAATAAGAATTCCGACCCACCCGAAGGTATACGGGAAAGATACTCCATCGCTGCAATAGCGCTCCCAGGACACCAGGCCGGGTCGCAACCACGGCGTTCCACCCCATCCGCGCGCCGCCAAAACAACCGCGCGGCCAGGAGGCACAAAACTCCAAAAGCAAGCCCGGGCAACCACGGACCACCATCTGCCAAGAGTGACTAGTGCCACACACTTTATTAAGCCAATTACAGATTTACAGTAACCCTTCATTTAGGGTTAAATAATAAAATTCCTTCATTCTTAAGGAATAACTTAAATATAATTAAACTGAACAATAGGATCACCATTATCATTAATAAGCATTTTTCAATCTTTATCAAACATTATATTTCAAAAAATTTCAAATCCTTTAGGATTACAACACACTTAAGAACATTTATACCATCTTACTACATTTTACAATATCTACAAATAAATCCACAATAAATCCACAATACAATCCTACAATAAATCCACAATAATAATTACACAACACAACATCATACTTTAAATATTATCATAAAACGCAATTATTTACAAGTATACAACTATATACAGTTCTATATACATCAATCCATTTCTAGAGACAATATCTTCTTCATAATTTCTATTATGAAGAAGATATTGTCTTCTTCATAATAGAAATCGTAATAGAAATCAAGCGTATAGAAATCGCAATAGAAATCGTAATAGAAATACTTCATAATAGAAATCAAGCGTAAGTCCATTGTGACTAGATGCTTTATTTGGGTTCATGCTATTCATGGCTCTGCACACTTCAAAATCTGTAAAGTAGGTACATGCCCTTCTTTCTTCTTCAAAATCTTCTAATTCTTCTTCTTCTTCCAAATCAGAAAGATTTGTCCTCCGTCTCATGATACCTCTAGGGACATCTTCAACCAATCCATAAGGGTGAGTCGCGGGGGTAACGCCCAGCGTTGGGCCAATTCCCCGGGACCCCTGTTCCGGATCAGAAGAGCACTCCGTACTAGAAGGATATTCACCCACCGAGGACTCTTCTCTTCTGAAATGAAATTTAATAATTTCTGTTATAGCTTCTATAGGGGAACAAGTTTCTTCACCATTATCTTTTTATCTTTTCTAATGCTTTCATCTATACTAATTCTTTTGAACTTTTCTTTTGCAATTTTGTAGTGAATACCAAATGAGTTATTACTCATTATTCCATTTAGATAATTTCTAAAACTTTCCTTCTTTGCCTTCACAATTTCTGTTTTGTAAATTGCCAACATATTACTAAAACGTGCTCTTTTAATTTGCCTAAGATTCCCATCGGTTTCTTTTTGAAATAGCCTCCTAAATGCTCTTGTTTTGCTCCTCATAGTATTCAATTTTTCGTTCCACCAAACAGCATTTTTCTTATTTTCTCTATTATTCCTCTTACGATTTCTATAACAGATAATTTCCAATTCTTTTTCTACTTTACAAATAATTTCTTCTAAGTTATTCTTTGTAATCTCTACATTACTCACCTTATTTATCAATCCCCAAATTTCTATCTTAGCGTTTCCCCATTTTAAATTTTTAATTCTCCATTTTCGACTCTTATTCATCTTACCAGTAGCATCATCTTTAATTACAAATCTAATCTCATTGTGATCACTGAGTGTTATCATATCTGTGACTTTCCAATCATTAATTTTATTTTCCAAATTTTTAGTTAGGGTCAAATCAATCCAACTATCGCCTTTAGTGGCCGAATATGTTGGAATACTGTTACTATTATTCTCAATATTCAAACCATAACTCTCGATGAACTCCATTAGGACTTCACCCCTTGTATCTATGTTTCTAGGACTCCAAGCTGGAGATTTTGCATTGAAGTCTCCCCCTATGATCATTTTCTTATCAGTGATCATATTGATCACCCGTTCCAAATCACTTATATTTTTATCAATTTCCTCCGAAGGTGCACAGTAAACCGATATAATATAATATTCTTCGATACCGATTTCCACTTGAAGTGCAATAATGTCTCTCTCTATAACAATTTTTGTTATTCCATAATCTGGATTACAAATTATTATTCCAGTTCTTGGTTTACCAACTTCATAGTACAGTTTAAACTTGTTAGGAAAACCAACAATATTTTCATCCCAATAGTAAGGTTCATTTATAATGCACAAGTCAATTTTATTATGTATGAGATCTTGAGCTAGTTGCAAATTTGCCGATTTAGCATGGTTAAGATTAATCGACATGAACAAAATATCTTTGTTTTTACTCCCCATAGTCAGTTTTAAGTCTGATGAAATCGACTTCTTTTTGGTAGATGGGACAATTGTAGTCTGTACAACTATGACTAGTTATAAATTTTGATCCAAATTTGTTATTGTGTATTACACAATTTTTACAGTTTATTTGACTTTCACATTCAGTTTGTTTATGTGCAGAATCTCCACACTTTCTACAACAGCTTTCACTATTGCAAAATTTTTCAATATATCCAAATTTCAAACACTTGTAACAGATTGTAGGTCTAATATATTCTTTTAAGTCCGCTCTGCTCCAACCTAAAAAGAGCTTCTTTTTATCGATTAATAACTTAAATGTAGCTGGATCCAGAGCAACAATCCAATTTTGTCCTCTTCTTCCTTTGAAATTGTATTTCACTTCAATTTCCGATTCTTCTGTTATTTCTATATTTTGTTCTTTTATAGTTTCTTTAAACGATTCTTTTGTGAATTCGCTGTCTATGTTGTAGACAATTATTTGAGGTTTTCTCTTTACTGGTTTCTGAATTTCAAAACTGTTCTTAAGTTTATCGTTTTCTCTAAAACTTCCAATCAATTTGTCTATATCCTCCTGTTTACTAGTTTCCACTAGTATACCACCTCTTCCGATCTTTTTCACTCCTGTTACTGTAATTTCCAGTTTTCTCGGGTCTATGAGGTCCTGAATTTCTTTCTTAGTATTTTCCGAAGTTTTAATATCTTTCGGATAAATACTAACTAGATGCGTCTTAATTCTACTTTTGGATCTGATTCTAGGACTACTCTTTGCTTTCGTCCCCTCTCTTACTTTCTGAGCATAAGTAGTTTTTGCTCTTCCCCTCTCTACTTCTCTATCCTGTTGAACAGTTATTATCTTTTGCTGTTCGATTATAATTTTTAGCAGCTTGCTAATCTCTTCTCTGATTTTAAGTTGAGGTCCCACATTTACTTTTGTGGAGACCAAGGTAGTTATAATACCTTCTTGCGCTTCTAAAGCTTGAGTAATAAAATTATTACAGTCTCTGATTGTTTGATCAATCTTTATTTCCGTGCTGGGATATTCCACTTCCACCCCCGTCATGATACAAAAGTTTGTAACTATAAAGTGCAATTATCACAAAGTCCGTGATAAAGATGGAAACGTGAGCCCTGATGGGCACTAACCTGAAGTCGAATTCGCCCCTCAGATATGATTTCTGAGGGGAGCCCCCCCGACCACGCCAAGGATCGACTTCTAGACCAGACTTAAGAATTTTTCCACACAAAAAAAAAAAGATTATTTATTTTATCAGATACTCAATTTTCACAATTTTATAACAAATTTAATAATTTTCACTGGTCCCCGGGGGGTTCCTTTTATGGTAAGGTTATCATTTCAAATTTCAAAAAATCTCCATTTCTATCAAATCTTATGTAATTTTTATCTCAGTTTTGCATCGTAAATCCCGAGCAACGGCGGGTAATCGCTGCTAGTATTTTCTATAATTTTATTCTTATACTCATGAATATATTACTCAATTGACTGCTTTCTTATGAAATTTGGATTCGATCGAAGCAGAACTTGAGTTATGTCGGATTTGCTGCCATGTGCTTGGCTTTTGAAGACGGTGCACTTACTATATAGGGAAAATAAAAAATCTGACGTGAGCAGCACATGACTTTTTCTACATATTGCGATGACTACTGTTTTTACAATGAATAATGGTCTGCAAAATCTATAGCACAATGTTTTTGGTATGATATTAATTTAATACCACGTAAATTGAAATTGAGCCTTTTTGGCAACTTCGTCGAAACAGAATAACTTAATTATACTCACAAGCAGAATCCTCATTAAAATGAAATTAACAGTATAATAAATATCCCCCCTTGAAATAAACAATTATTTACTAATTCTAGGACGTCAAACTACAAAACTATAACTAAACGTAATTTTAAACGTGAATGAAACGAGCTATACCTACGAGAATGATGTTAAGCGATTTGTTGTATAATATTGCATAAGGAAAACGAACCTATTTAATGACACTAAAAACTTTATTTTTTTTTTAATGTAATTTTTGTGAAAAATTTATTTGAAAAACGTACAATGTATCGAGAACGGTTCATTCAAGCTTTCTAAAGTTTACTAATGAAAAATGACATCCGAAATGATTATTTCGTTATCACTATTGATGATCTTAATTTTCTCAAAAAAATATTCGGATAAAAAATTTTCGGCATTTCGAACATTTGATTGTGTTTAAAATTAATAGTAAATTACGCTTGAAACGTTCACTTTGTTCGTGAAACATTGTATCCACAGAATCACACACACTAACGTGCGCACAGCGCATTACTTCAAAAGCATTCGATTCGAGTTCAGGGATGTTTAAAACGTGCACTTTCTTTAAAAACTGGAAAACGAATTTTCGACACAGTCACAATACTTTCTATATGGGGGAAATGTAAAGAAGGTCTTTGGTCAAATTCTTTCTAAAAAAGGGCCTTATTAGACAAAAAATATGAAACCATTGCCATAGACGATTTTTTGTCTTGGTTTTCCACATTTGTTCTATTTTCCAATGAGCATCGCACGTTCTGGATCGATAATATAGAATTTCTATTAGGTTGCGCTCATGAAACGAAATCGTACATTACATAAGATAGTCTTTTGAAATATTACCGGTAGATATAAACAGTAATCAAAAGTATTTCGCTTTTCATTTTTTGCCATGTCTCATACACTGCGGGGCTATAGAATGGGTAACGCTATTCCAAGTGTTGCCCATGTGACAGATGCCGAATGAAATTTACTTATGGCCTGTAAGATTATAGATAAATTAAAATAAAAATTTAGACGTGATATAATAGAATTGGTGCCAATGCAAAATTTGCACCCAAAAAACAGTTTAGTTTTCGTTTCGAATTTTTCCTGGTTCGGATTTTCCTTGGACTTTATCACCTGCTGAAATAGTAATTTGGAATGAATTATATCAAAAATGCATTGCAATTACAAATTATTCAATGCCGTAAGATACTTCCAATGTGAAAAAATAGGCGTGGTCTAATGTAGGCGTGGCCAAATATACTATAGATATACTGGTTCTAAAAATTGCATCACCCAGACATTTCCATGACTTTGATGGGGAAATGGACAGTAACTCATTTGGTTGGTACGGCCCAGTGGTTAATGCACGGGATTGCACTCGGAAGACCTAAGTTCGATTCTAGATGCTGCAAAAGTGTGTCTACGCTGAGTACGGTAAATTTGTGGGTTCGAAAGTCCTTCAGAGAGGTTGGTAGAGGAATGTGAGTATTGCCCCTGTGGATGCTATCCTCACTGGGTTCTGGTTTAAATTAGATTGCACTGTCTCGGCCGTCCAAGCAGATACCTTCCACCTTCGGGAAGGGTGGACGATCTGGGTCGAAAGAAAGTAATACATTTAAAGCCATTAATATTGATGAATATATTGCAGAGAATGGCATACAGTAATGCATACCCTCCTCTGAAATTTGATTTTTATTTATTTAGACGTGTCTGTGGGAAAAATTCTGAAAGAGTGAGAAATATGCGATATTATTAATTTATTCAAAGTTTAACAGAAAGAAATACGTGATATTCTTGCTTTATTAAATATTTAATAATAAAGCGTTTCTCATAATTAAAAAAAAATAGTATTTTGATAAATTACCGAGGCGACACAGTCTACTGTTCCCATAATAATGGCTAGAGGACGAGGTTACTCTAAATTTTCATGAAAGGACAATGCATTAAAAATTAGGTGCAACATTCGGGCTTATTATGCTGTAATAAACATTTAATTTGAAGATACTGAATTTTCAGATGCGATGCAATTTTTTAGCCTCTGTTACGATGTTATCATGAGTTGTCAATATTTTCTAAATATTGTTAAATATCTTGATGTTAAATTTCTGAATGTGAAACTTCTAATGTTATATTAATTGAATATAATTATCAGGATTTTCTATTTGATTAATTTTTATAGGGGGCAGGGACATCTTAACTCTTGCTTCGGTTCAGTGGTTAAAGTAAAGAACAGGGCTCCCTTTATAATTATTAGAAGGAATATGTAAAAAAGAGTATCGAAACGAAAATTTTTGATTTTTTTTTATAAATAATAAAAGTTTATAAATACATGTGACTGAATATGAAAATGATTCAAATCGGAAACATTTATATATTAAATGGACTTTGTTTTAACACTAGCTAGCGGTCACGTTTTTCAGCAAATAAACACAAAAGAGCGCTGATTTAAGGTTGCTAAGCGACAACTCCCTAGATGAGTACTTTGATCCGCCTTTGACCCGATATTCCTTAAATAAGAAGGAACATTGCATGCAATATGTGTTCACCCGAGCAGCAGCCGTCCTACGACGCCCCCACGCCCAGGCAATCTAAAATCTGCCCTTTACCTTGATCGACACAATTTAAATCGAAATCCGTTACTTGATGAGACTCCGTGCTTAACATGTTATAACATTTACGTTTTAACATTAAGCTGCGGTGTAAACCTACGCAGCGGTCGTGATACTACCCATAGAGTGAAAATTTCAGCAAACCATGCAGCGGGCTTGACGCCATTGAGCTACATCGGCTAAGTTTGATCGTAATAATTAATAATTAATAATTAGAGTGGTTACATGTCAGTTTCAATAATGCATTAAATCAAAGGCAACAAATCGTAGATTAAAAGGTCATTTAATAAAAAACGTCCTTTATGGCGTACAAATATTAAAAACGGGCCAGAGCGCTTTCGGGTATCACCATACCCTTCATCAGTGGCTACTGATGAAGTGGCCACTGATGAAGTGTATGGTGATAACCGAAAGCGCTTTGGTCCTTTTTACTTTCCCTGCAATACGTGGTAATGTATAGGGAAAGTATTGGAATCATGCCGAAAACACGTTTCAAGACCTCTAGAATACGAAAAAAACCATTTTTAGCGTGACGTCTGTGTGTCTGTCTGTGCAGGTTTTGTATCCACTCTAACTAAAAAAGTAATTGACCGAATTTCATAAAATTTGGTAGGTAAGTCACTTGTGGGCGAATCTAGTGCTGATTAGTTTTGGGTACGATTCGGGATAAAAAAACCCGCCTTTTTTTGCGAAATGGCCCGCAAAAGCTTGTATCCACTCTAACTAAAAATCTAGTGGACCGAATTTCACAAAATTCGGTAGATGAGTCACTTGTGGGTTACCATGGTGCTGATTAGATTTTGGTACGATTCGGAAAAAAATAACCTGCCTTTTTTTGCAAAATGGCCCGCAAAAATCGTCAAAATCTAAACTAAAGAACTAAGTATACTCAAATATATCCATTAAATGCTCGTTTAATACCTAATTTTTAACGACGAAAGGAATAAGACCAACTCCATTACATTAGGACTAACCGTTCTCGAGATATTTTAGTTTTTCGTATTGTCTCTACGCTACCTTTGAAAATAAGTCCGGTTACCCAATGAGAACGAAAATGGAATTAAAAGTGAAATAAATTTAGTTAAATAAAGAGAACGTGAATATAAGTCTGCAGGAAAAGTCATGTGCTTCCCACATCAGATTTTTACTTTCCCTGCAATACATGGTAATGTATAGGGAAAGTATTGGAATCATGTGGAAAATCGCAACTCGAGTTTTCGACAGATCAACACGTTTCGAGACCTCTAGAATACGAAAAAACCATTTTTAGCGTGACGTCTGTGTGTGTGTCTGTCTGTGCAGATTTTGTATCCACTCTAACTAAAAAACTAATTTACCGAATTTCATAAAATTTGGGAGGTAAGTCACTTGTGGGCGAATCTGGTGCTGATTAGTTTTGGGTACGGTTCGGGATAAAAGAACCCGCCTTTTTTGCGAAATGGCCCGCAAAAGCTTGTATCCACTGTATCTGAGGAACTAATGAACCGAATTCCACAAAATTCGGTAGACAAATCACTTGTAGGACACTCTGGTGCTGATTAGATTTTGGTACGATTCGGAAAAGAACAACCTGCTTTTTTTTGCAAAATGGCCCTCAAATATCGACAAAATCTAAAATAGTAAACTACGTAGGCTGAAATATATCCATTAAATGCTTGTATTATACGTAAATTTTAACAAAGAAAAGAATAAGACCAACCCCATTACACTAGGACTAGCCGTTCTCGAGACATTTTCGTTTTTTCGTTTTTTCTCTACGCCACCTTTGAAAAGAAGTCCAGTTTTCAAATGAGTACGAAAATTGAATTAAAATTGAATTAAATTTAATTAAAATAAAGAGAACGTGAATATAAGTCTGCAGGGAAAGTTATGTGCTGCCCACATCAGATTTTTTAATATTTGTGTTCCATAAAGGACGTTTTTTATTGAATGATCTTTTTATCTACGATTTGTTGTCTTTGATTTAATGCATAAGTTTGATTGTTTATTAAATGATAAGCATTCATATCATACAGCTATGTGAGTCTGACTGACAGACTAAGGGATGGATGACACAGCCCAAAGTATCGAAGGTAGAAGCTTGAATGTTTGAACGCAATGACCACACCACTTGCAGCAATGCAAATTTATACTTCCAATCCCCCCATCTTCACAGAAATCAAAAAGCAAGCGATTGGAGCTTTCATTAAAATGTTGGTCTCTCAAAGAGCAGAATGGTTACAAGATCATCAACCTAGCTTTTGAAAAACGCAAATTTCTTCAGTGGAATTATGTCAGAAAATACTTGAAGAATTTGATGCTGATATACCAATGGAAAATACTAAAAGGATAATCAATCCCTTTGATTATATAGAAATCGAAAATAAATTAACAGTTCTGGAATCGGGGAAAAAAGTTATCTCAGAGGCTGTTTTGAAGGCAACATCATTGTGTATGATCAACGAACAGTATCCGGAAGATGAATGGACTCGAGTTTGTACAGATGGGTTTCGGATTCAAGACAGAGCGGGAGCAGGTGTCTATAGCACACTATTTTCCTAAAGTGCCCCTGTCGCCGCTATAAGTCCAATTTTGATGTAACGATCTTCGCAATTCATATAGCACTCAAAAATTTAGAAACCCAAACCAATATGTTCTCCAAAGTGGTTATTTTGGTCGATTCGATATCATCCATCCAAGCCGTCACAGAAAATCACTACTCTGAGACTATGGTCTTGTCTGAAATCAAGCAATCCCTGAACCTTCTTAAAGGTAGGGAGGAAACTATTGCCTTCCAGTGGATTCCATCATACGTCGGCATTGAAGGCAATGAACAGGCAGATTTGTTTGCAAAAAATGGATCCCACATTCAGCACTATATTATACCTGTTACACCAGATTCACTCAAAAGACACGTTTTTGAAAAATTTAAAGAAGTGAATAACTCCGATAGGGTGGAAAAATTGAAAGGTAAAACCTGGGAAAACATTCAAGACTGTTGGAAATCGTATGGCCACAAATTCCGTAAAAAGGCAGTGGCAAATTTCAGGTTACAGACTGGACATGATTGCTTGGTAGAGCATTTGTTCAAAATCGGTATATTTCCTACGAAATCGGTATATTTCCTAACAAAAACTCACAGAGAAATGGGGACATCAGCAAATTGTATTGGGATGCATGAACTCCTTAACACTGAACTAATTTGTGTTTATATTTCTTGGTTATTGTTGTTATTTTATTGTTCCTTGTTCTTTTCTTGATCCTTTGTAGTGTTGTGAGCTGTCTAATCTGTATGGATTAATTTCCGGAATAAAGCAATATGTAACACAGTTTGAACGCATATGGGACTTAGCCACGAGAAAAATCTAAAATCTTAGAATTGTACTTACAAATGTTATAAATGGCGTAATTTTTCGTTCTAACATTACTTCAGCTATCACTGAAGAATGGCTCAACCATTCTTGAATTTTTTTAATTTATAGCTGCGGCAGACGTATTTTCTATTATATTTTATCACTAAATTTATTTTAAGTTTTTGATTTTATTGTGGTCACTAAGGTACTCGACTTATGTTTCCAATCCCAAAATTGTTTGTTGGCCGTTTTTCGAATCAATCTATTGAAAAATAATATTATAATGAATTGATTATTTGGCTTAAAATGTCTGGAAAGGTTGAAATTAAGGTGACATGCAGTAATCGTAAATGAAATAGTGTTTTTAAATATTATATCCTTTTAATACATTTCCATGTTAACTATAAAATGTTTTTTATGCTTCAATTTGAAACGATTTTTGATTTTCAGAAATTTTAGTAAATGTATAAATGTCACATCTCATGCAAACGGAAACGACTAGGGAGACACATTACCAGTTTCTGATAAGGCTTCTATATTCTCGGGCTGAGGCATCGCGCCATTCTGGATGAAAATCAGAGAGCCGAGCTTACTTGGCGATAAAATGGACTACCTTTTACGGAGGCGTTATCGCTAGTATGGCGCTTTTATATTTGCTCAAAATCTGTGAGACTGATTTACAATTTTAATTTGCAGTATTGAATAATCAGTGTCACTGAAAAATCACTGAGAAATACTGGCGAGCTCGCTGTCTAATGAACTAGCGGCCAAACGACAGGCATTTGTAAACAACATAATCATTGTCACTGTTATTGTAGTTTGTGAATTTTAGAGTATAAATTAACATTCGCAATATATACGGGAAAAAAGAAAGGGCGATCAGAAAACTTTATATTTAGAGAAAATATTAACAGGAAAATAAGTTTTTTATTTCTTTTTTACGAAATTGTAAAACGCAATTAATTTTTATTTACATAACCTTTTTTGCCTGATATTCTTATATACGTTTTTTAAATATCATAAATCAGAATTAGTTTTTCTTTTCGGTCTTTAATAACTCTTTAGATGGATAATCTATGCCTTATTTTTGTTTTTTTTCTCTTGAAATTTGACTGCATTTGATATACTTTCTTAGGCGATCTCATATTATGCACTTTTCATATACTCTCATATTATGCACATATTCACATCATATGAATGTCTTATGTGACGCCTAGTCCGTCCAGGCATTTTATAAATGACACTTACATTAACCAAATCTATGCAAAACAAAAAAATAGAAGCAAAAAAGCAGTATTTACAGCATTGGCACATTAAATATTATATTAATTTAAAGCACTAATGGATTAAAAAAAATTGGTATTTATATACTATGTATTCAGGGGATAGGGTTTTCACCCTCCCTCCTCCCCTTCACACACACAAACCAAAATATATCAGGCAAATCTCTCCAAGAAGCATATATAGGTAAGCATTTATTATTTGCATATTTATAAGAGGAATGGAATTAAAAGTGAAGGATTTTTAATAAGCTTGAGTGTATAGTTGGTTTATAATCACAATTATAGCATGGTATACCTTCATTTTAAAGGTCTTGAAAAAAAATCTTTCGATTGATATGAAGCTTGGTAATATTCCCTCCGGTAGAAATTGCTTCCCCCCTTCCCCCAAGGGGCCTAATGACATCCCAAGCACAATCATTTTATCGCGCCTATTTTTTACTACAATGATTAATACGATTAAGTTTCGTGATTATTGAGACATAAATAATCCCTTTCATGCATGCTTATGCCGAATTTTGTCCTATGCTGTCATGTTAAGTGTGAATATAAAATTTCGAAGATTTCGTTAGAATTCCAAAAAATTCTATCGAGTTCTACATTTTTCATTAACAAAGCTGAATATAAAGTTTCGTGAAAATCCATTTATATTTGTGGCAGCTATTGTATTCACAAGAAATCGACTAGTGACGAACAGAGTGACATTACGTTGAAAATTGTCAAAACGTGTTTAGGAGGTCCTAAGACAAATACTGTCATCAAGATCTCGAAATCAAAAACAATACTTTATATGTATTATATTCTATAATAATTAAATGATTCATAAAACAATAAAAAACACAACTTATTAATATGATACGAATTGCAAAATCAAAACAGTATTGTGAAATTCATAATTTTGAAAATTTTAAAAACGAGAGTTAATGAATAAAATATCAATGCATTTCGCACCAGTTCAAATTTTACTATAATAACAAACACACCAGATTTATAATTGGATCAAAAGTAAAAAGTTACTTAAAAATCATAATCAAAACAAATATTGCATACATGGATCGAGAATAAGAGAAAATGTATAATGTAAACAAACCGAGAAATCAGCCTTGGCGACGAATGTCTGATTGACATTCGCGCCAATTCCTGAAGCAACCCTAGGAAAATATAAACAATTTTTGATGTACTATATCTAATATAAACTAAATTTTTTGATGTAGAAGATATTCAGAATATAAACTTCTCCAATACACGAGTATTTTACAACTGAACCAATAAAAATCAAAAGGCAAGCAACGAATATAATATGGCAAATACCACTTTGAAAAGTTGATACTTGCCATTTAAAAGCAATGTCTCATAGCAGGTCACGTGATTTCTATGAGTAAAAATACCTGAATATTTAGGAGCCCTAATTTCTGATATCATAGCAGACGATTTCGTGTGGCGTTTGCTTGCCTTTACAACTATCTTTCCAGCTAGGGTACCTTTGTAGTAAGAAAAGAGCATTGTATAGGAGGAAAACGATTTCGTAGATATTAATTGCTTAGTTTCAGGTATTGAAATAATAAAATAAAATTCGAAAGCACCTAAAGGAGGTGTAATGTACCCCTCAAATGCACCCACCATAATTTATGAATTACGATTATTGAAATATGTTAATTAATCTCCATCATCAACTTTCAGGGTTTAATTAATTTTAATTTATTTATATAGTCCGTTATTGGGGAGACTAATTTTATCAGCCCCCTCTCTCATTCCCCTGTACTAGCACCGGGGTTTCCAAAGAGATTGAGCGAATGGTCATATTGGGATATTTCAAGGGCTGGGTGGGCTGAATCAAAAGAGATGTACATTCTTCTTAATACGTTTATATATACAGACTGCTTATAATTAAACATGATTTTAATTTAGTAAGTTTATTTCCTCAAGAGAATAATTGAAAATAAACAAGTTAGATAAATATACATATCGAGAATTAATAAATATATGTTTGTTAAATCTAACTTTTGTTTGGCACAATGGAGTTAAAATCGAATGTTAGAAAAATTGCAAAATAATTTGAGGCAATCATTCAGGTGGCGCTGGAATAAGATAACCCCTTTATATTTTATATATTTATATAGTGAGAGGCTTTTATTGAATTAAATATCTATCTAAACTGTGTTGGGTTGCTTTAGAATTTATGTAATTTGGGAGTTTGAAATTTACTTTTATTTATTTTTTCCCTGGCTCAATATTCTCAATTTGGTAATATTTAAATAATATTTATTGGCTTTTTCATTTATTCGTTAATGAAAATATTTTTAATCTTCTAAATTAATTTTCTTTATAATATTCTTAATTAAAAATGTTCCATTCCCTAAATTAATATTACTTTTGATTTGTGAATTTTTAAAAATTATTTATTTATTTGATTCCCCTTAAAATTCCCTTTAATTTGATGTCTCATTTTCCCATTTTGGTTAGAAATTCCGTTTGTTCTATAGTTTCAAGTTATTTCCCATGTTCAATGCGTTTCAAAAATTTTAGTTGCGGCCATTTTCGCAATCTTGGTTTTGCGGACTTTTTACCGCGATTGACGCGCCGCCTAAGCGCTTTTCGCGCCTCTTTGGAATTCGTGAATTATTTTAATTGGTTCGCGTTTTTACGGATCGTCTGCTCTCGGAGTTTTGAGTTTTAATTTTGGCAATTCTAATTTCAGTAAGCGGATTTTAATTGCTGCCGTTTGTCTAAACTTCTCCTTTTTTCCGCACGTATAAATACACGCGCGGAATTTTTCAGTTCAGTTTTTTATTGAAATTCCATGTTTTGAGTTAGCGCGAGAAGCGCTACGTTTTACTTTAGAGTGGAACTTATGTTCCACGCGAGATTTTCTATGGAACATTAGGTTCCTCGCGATGTTTTTTTATCACTTGTCTCCTTTTAAACGAAAGTTTTTTTTTTTTTTTATCGCCGACTGCTGAAAAAAATGAGTTTTTAAGAATTTATTACGTGTGCTATGAGAAAGTAGCGTCTCAAGAAAGTTCGTCCGGTAGTTTTAAGAAGATCCGAGTGTTCCAGATGTGGCTGTTAGGTCTAATCTCTTGATGTTATAATCCTTTTCAAGAAATATACTGAATCTTCTCCAGATTAAAGTTTGGTGATCTTCAGTAAACCAATTTGGAAAATTTTTCTCCAACATGTGCAGATCTGGTTATGGAACTTTTCCCCCCTTGTCTGATGACCCGACTGGGTGAATATTAATGTTTTATTTAAACTCCTAATTTCTTAAATTCCGAATATGATTTCTCAATATTTTTTTCAATGTATGATTTAAATTTTATTCTTTCAAAATTCTAAAACTTTATTTTTGAGAGTAATTTTCTAAACCTTCCTAAATTTATAAGAGCCTGGGTAAATTCTAAAGTTCTTTTAAATTTAATATTCTATTGTTAATATTTTATGATGGGATTAAAATAGATTTTTTTAGAGTAAAATTCTATACAGAATCTTTAAACTTTAACTAATCTGGTAAATTCTAAAATTCTAATGTCTGTGATGAATTTAGAATAATCTTGTTAATTCTTCCTAAGTTGCCTGCCTGTGAGCAGATATTTTGTAATGTGTTATTGGAATTAATTTGAAGTTACAATTTAATAAACTAATTTTCTTTAAACTAATTATTATGTCTTCCTTTTATCAGTTTTGTAGGAATAAATCCGTAAACTATATATAATCCGTGAACCTGGGCTATTGCGGCTACAACGCAATGTACTAACCACTGTACGATCAGTTTTGTAGGAATAAATAATTAGTGCAGTACAAATTAAAACTGAAACAATAAAGACACTACTCAACACAGAAAATGCAGTACCATAAGAGAGCGAATATAATATGATGATAAAGAACATGCAGACAGAGATGGCCTGTATTTCAAGCTGAAATTGCAGCTATCGACTTTGCCATTTCTTGGGCTAAAGAAAACAATTTAAAAGTCAACATTTTTTCAGACAGCCTCTCCTCTATTTCGGCACTGAACTTAATCAAAAACAAATCAAACCTTCTTATTAACATTAAAACCAAAGCCAATTCTTCAAAAAATCTCATTAATCTTTCATGGGTTAAAGCCCACGACAGCAACCTAGGCAACGAGGTCGCAGACCATCATGCTAAATTAGCCACCATCTCTGGTACCCCTCTCCAAATCCCATTTCCTTATTCTCTTCTCAAAAATATTGTAAAATCCTTCTTCTTAAAAATTGGCAGACTTATCTGAATGAATACATTTCTCCCCGTTCCCATGACCAAGCAAGAATCTCAAAATTCCTCCCCATTGTTGATACAAACCTTCTAATTTCCAACAAATTTTTAACATGCTTTCTTACGGGCCACGGCCCCTTCTTGGACTACCTCCACTTTTTCAAGCATAAATCTTCCTCAAGCTGTGTCTGCAACAGCTATGGTGATGCCGACCATTTTATTTTTTTCTGCCCGGTTACCAAACCCTTCCACCTTTCCCGTCCCTCTGATGCTAACTCTGCGGCCTGGTTCGCCAACGTTTGCAAAAATAAATCATCGATTCTTAGAATTAAAAATTCGGGAAATCTCTAACAAAGTCTCTTGATCGACCTGTGAGTTCTCCTTGGTCTGTGTTTCTCACACAGTTCCCCTCTCTGTATATAATTGTATATTACTGTATATTCCTGCTCACTTTTTGTACATAATTACATTCCTACGGTTTTAACCCGTCCACTTCTCCCTCGGAGTCTACGGTGTACATACATTTGTATATTCCTACTGTACTATCTTTCCTCCCCCTGGGAGTTCACACGGTATTTACCCTGCGTTTTGTGTTTCGTGTAATGTGTTATGTTTTTTGTTATGTCTTCTCTGTTTCTCTGTTCTTCTCGTACTTAAATAAGTAATATCTCCTAGAACTCAGTAATATCTCCTAAAGTAATATCTCCTGTAACTACTCTGTCCTTAGTGTTATCACCTGTAATGTAAATCCAGCTTATTTTTCAATAAACGCTCTGGACGCCGCTCGGATACCGTGGGGGTTGGTCTCTGCTAACTCCTTCTCCCGGTCACACAAACTGCTGCCCAAAGCCTTCGGGTTGGCCGTGTGGCCTGGGTCTTCATTCCTGATTTGCAGTCGTCCACTTTTCGGCTTAAAATTTTTTTTTGCTCTTGGATTCCTGGTATTCAGCCGTCCGCTTTTGGTTTATAAATCCTTTGTTTTCTGCCCTTTTATTTTTTATTGGTATTTTTATCCTTTTATTTTTGAATTTTTGTTCTCTCTTCACGGATTCCTGTTCTGCAGCCGTCCGCTTTTTGGCTTTTAAATTTTCTTTTGGATTCCTGGTTTACAGCCGTCCGGTTTTGGCCCCTAAATTTCTTGCTTTCTGTTGTAATAAATTTTATTGTCCTGTTGAAATAAATTTAATGTCTTGTAATAAATTTTATTAAATTTGCATTCATGGATTTTTTGAATATGTCACTATAACCTTTTTTTTTTGTCTCAATAGAAAAATTGAGTTAAATCCTGGTATTTTAAACTATATCTTAACCCTTTTGTCTTCCATCCTTGACCCTTTTCTTTTTCTGTATTCCCTTCTTTGTATTTTGTGTTCGGGGTTTTCCCCTCTTTACAATTTTCTGTCTTATGTCTCTCTTGTATTGTATTGTATTGTATTGTACTGTATTGTATTGTTTTCATGTTTTGTTTTGTCGTTACCAATCTTTTGCTTGTCTTGATGTAACTACTTGTGTTGTGATTCAATTTTAACCTGTAATGTAATTTCTTGAATCTAAAATAAAGTTCTCGGTCACACACTTAGCAACAGTAAGCCTTCGTGTCTGTCGTGTGGTCTGGGTTTTCAACACTTCAACAAACAGAGATGGCATATATAAATAAGTGATGTTAAGTCCAGAAGGATAATGCAAAACAGTAGACAGGGCATAGACAGGGTGATCAGTAGGAGTAGGACCACCTATTGCGGCGATAAAAGCAGCAACCCTTCTAGGAAAGGATATAATGAGCATGCGTATAGTTTCCTGAGGGATGGATGATAATATGCCTTCATCCATCCTCCACAAGTCGTCCTCTGTTTGAGGCGAAGGCGGAGCAGGGCAGTCAAACGACGGCCAATCAAGTCCCATACATGCTCGATGGGTGAGAGATCTGAAGACAGCGGAGGCAAAGGAAGCATCTGGATACCTTGTAAGGCTTGTCTGCCGATGGTTACCTTGTGGAGTCGCGCATTATCTTGTTAGAAAACAGTATTTTGCAACCTCTGAATGTAGGGAAGTGCAACCGGCTGCAGCACATCATCCACATATCACCGTGCCGTCATTGTGACTCGAATACGAACCAGAGGTAACCGGCTATCGAAGCCGATGGCACCCCAAACCACAATGCTGCGTTGTCGAGCAGTATGGCGCTGAACAGTCGCAGCAAGATTATATCTGTTTCCACGTCGCCTCCAGACTCTCACATGACGACTGTTATTCGACAAGCAGAACCGAGACTCGTCTCTCAACACTACCCTGTCCCATTCAGTCGCTCAAGCTCGGGCCCAACACCATTGCAATTTCTCACGTCTGTGTCTTGTCGTCAGTGGCAGTCTTCGTAAAGGACGGTTTGAGTGCAAGCTGCTTTCGGCCAATCGTCGATAAATTATTCTGGTTGATATTGGAACAGCCAATGTACCTTGCAATATCTGCAGAATGTCGACAGTCGTCGTTTGTGAGGCCACCACCGCATGCCTTCGAATGTGTCGATTAATGCGTGCTGACGTACGTCTGGAATAGACCTGTACCACTGCGATGATTCATATGCCCTTCTTTAACCCATCTTCTCCAAATCCTTTGCACATCAGTTGTATCTATGTGTGTTTCAGCGGCGATACGCCAGTACGACCACCCAGTAGGCCTAAAATGAATCCCCTCGCACGATCGTCAAAATGCTGAAACGGTCTTCGGCGTCATCGGACAGGTATCTCTTTAGCAATACATGTCTTTTAAAATGAAAAACAGCTCGCAAAATGGGTTTCCATAGGCGACAGGCATTAAAAACTCTTGGCTCATCTGCTTTTATTCCGCGCTCTAATCACGTGACCTAATTGCATTTCAGATCATTTGCATACATCAACCAGCTTCGTTTGTTTCATAATTTGCATAATTATACGGCCTAAGCTTCATAGTGTTGTATTTTCTATGTCGGGTAGTGTATTTATTGTTTCAGTTCTAATTTTCACATTGAAACTAGAACGAATTTTGTCTAAACATTATTCCTTCTGGAAAATAATTGCTTGCAAATAAAACCTGCTTCCAAATATAGAAGTCATTTTTAATTCAAAATTTTTCTATTGTTATAATTTCTTTCTATCAACAAAGAATAGAACTTCATAACAAGGAACAATACTAGACTATGTTATGGCTGAAATTTATATCTAGACATATAATGGTCTCAAACAACGATATAAAACAGCCTAGTTATAGTTGCAAAATAAAATAATTATTAAAATATTAAATTCATAATAAAAAAAACAACTAGAGGTAGTTTAAAAATTTGCGAGGTTTCCTGCCCTTATTTAAAATATATTATTATTCCTTTAAAAAATAAACCTAACAACAACTTCTGTATTTCAGAAAATTAATGTACGTGAAAGAACCACCAACTATGCAAAAAACTATTGGGGTAATAGTTATTTTCGCACAACTGTAACTGCAGAAGAGTGAGAACTAACTGATGGTTTAAACAACTAATAGTGTATATACCTAATTATATGTTTAAAGTAGTTGTAGTCCGTAAGAATATATTTTTCAGTGAATTTATTATTACTTTCCTTATATGCAATAATGTAAAAGGAAAGTATTGCGACGGGGTCGAAAATTCGAATTCGAGTTTTCGACGGGATAGCACTTTTCAAGAATCTCTGATCACTGTCTTTCCCTGCAGACTCATATTCACGTTCTCTTTATTTCTTCAATAATAATTTGAGTTCATCTGCACAAAATAACAGCCATAAGTATTTTAAATGACATTGAATTTGCACGTTAAACTTAAATTTGGTTCTCAATTGATAGCTGGACTTATTGTCAAAGGTGGCGTAGCGTAAACGCGAAAAAACTAGAATATCTCAAGAACGGCTAGTCCTAGAGTAATGGGGTTTGTCTAATTTTTTTTGTTGTCAAAAATCACGTATAAAATAGGAATTTAATTGATATAATTGAGCACACGTAGTCTTTTATTTTTATATTTAGCGATTTTTGCGGGCCATTTTGCAAAATTAGCCCGTTCCTTTTTCCCGAATCGTACTAGAATAACCTACAAATGATTTATATACCAAATTTTGTTAAATTTGGTATTTAAATCACTTGTAGGTTATTGAAATATTATACACCACATTTTGTTAAATTTGTTCCATTAGTATTTAGCTAGAGTGGATAAAGGCAATTTCTGCCGGCCATTTCGCAAAGAAGGCAGATTCTTTCTTCGAATCGTACTATAATCTAATGAACATCATGGTTTCCCACAAAAAACATACCTACCAAATTTTATGAAATTCGGTCCATTAGTTTTTCAGTTAGAGTGGATGCAATATTCTCACAGACACGCAGAAACACACACAGATATACCCTTACACAGACGTCTTCCTAAAAATAGTTTTTTCGTGTTCTAGAAGTCCTAAAACGTGTAGATCCTTCGGAAATTTGAGTTCCGATCTTCGGCACGATTCCAATACTTTGAATACATACACACACATATATTATCGGTGTATCTAAATTCCGTGCCTACGTTCTTGTGAAAATGAAGGAAGTGTAGAATTTCAGAGACCAGAAGTTGTACCCCAAACTGCTCGGAATGAATTGATATCAGTATCAAGAGGCGAAAGTGAAAATGAAGAACATCAAAATAATGTGGAAAACATACGAGAGAAATAAATAAATGAAACATGTCAAGAGAGTTTTGTAGAATGTTTTCAATTGGAGTCTGTTCTTATCAGCAAGTTATTTCTTATCCTACCAATATAGTAGTGTGGCCAATTAGCATTAATGAACAATTTATCGAGCATATTTTAATAAATATATATCTTTAATATTCAAATAAAGGAAATTGTAGGATACTAAAAGATAACCTTATAGTAGGAGATGGATAAACACGATAATTATAGTAGCATCAGATGACATAGAAACAGCTACAGATAAAACAATTACAATAAATTACTGTAACATAACATTTAGAAAGATAAACATAAATAATGAAATAGGTAATGATGACAATTGAAGCAGGTAAATAATTAGTCATTTATACTGAAAAAATTCTCCATTTCAACTGAATAATAAGTAAATAACCAGTCTTTGATAGCCCTGGAAAAGGAACGAAAGATAAAAATGCTTTTAAGAGATTGAGGTAGAAGATTGTAAAATGTAGAAACTAAAAAGAGATAAAATTTCTGAAACTTAGTACAATTGGCTCGAGCAGGGCTGATAATACTTCGCCTTTGCATGAAGTTGCGTTGACTACCATTCGCATTATATGACTTAGTATGTTGTTAAAATTAAAAATTTCAAAAATGAATAAATAGAATGAAATGGAATATGTGTCAGACATGTAAATGAATCACATTTTTACTGTAAAAATAATGGCATAAAAGAGAAACAAGAGTAGCAGATTTTTTCAGAAACCAGCAGAACAATTTACTGCTTTGTTTGTAAATCGATTTCTATATCAAATAATAGCTTAATGAAGAGTTTTAATGACAGGCAACTATAACACAAACGTTATGTAATCAGGAGCGTTTTACTGAGCATTTGCAAACCATTTCGTGAGCGTTTTAAGAGGAATGTAGCTAAAACAGGAATGTTCTGTTTTTCCAAGTCATGTCAAAATATAATCAGCACCAGGATAAGCCATAAGGGATTTACTTACCAAATTTTGTGAAATTTAGTTTATTAGATGTTCATCTATAGCGTGAAATAGATTACATATACATTGCGCAGATACGCAGACACACGCACAGACACGCACACACACACGCAGACACACACACAGACACCAAGTTACACACACGCACTAGCTTTCAAAAATAAAATTAATTCACGAAATTGAAGTTATATTCTTGTATCGAAACAACTTAACAACGCTATTATCAAATTTATTTTATAGCATTACTTCTATTTTCACTCATTAAACTTTTGATTAAATTTTGGAGAAGTTTGGCAATGTAATGAAGCAATTTAAAACCCCGGATTGCGAAAAATGAGAAATATCCCCAATAAAACTCTAAATTTTACGATTTCCTCATAGTGTCAATTTATGTGTCATAAATATCTTTATTAGACTTCGAAGGTTATGTAGAAGCATTGTGTCGTTTGTTGGGCATGGTGCTTATTATCAAGATCATTTTTGAAAACTCCTTTTATTACAAACATCACTAAAATGATTGATTCTGTAAAGGAAATATAAAACTTAGCAAAAATTATTTTGAATCAGAGAAAAAAAAACAGTTTTGATATTTGCGACATATTTAACTGTCGTTGCTATCATCAGATGTTAGAATATGGCTTATATTCAAAACAGATAGGACTTACATTTAGAACAGATATTTTGATGACACTGATGTCGGAATATGGCTTATATTCAAAATAGATATTTGGCTTATATCCAAAATAGATATTGGGCTTATATTCAAAAGAGACATTTCGATGACACTGATCTCGGAATATGGCTTATGTTCGAAACAGATATTGGACTTATATTTGGAACACAGATATTTTGAAGACACTGATGCCAGAATATGGCTTATATTCAAGATAGATACTGGCCTTATATTCAAAACAGACATTTCTATGACACTGATGCACAACTTCAACTGAGTATCCTAGTTAGTAACATAAGTTCAGAAATAGACGCTCAGGACTTTCAAAATATCGATTTTTTAAGCGTGTGGGTCCTTCACACTATTGAGAGCAACTAAAAGGAATTGGATACTGAAAGCACGGGGTATATTTCGCATAGAACCCTGCACACTGGACTGTCAACAAATCCCTTCCCCCTCCTCTTGGAAACCCTAGATTTTAAAAGATAGAAATGTATTACGAGGGACATGGTTTGTAGTGAGTGAAAAATTGATAACACAAGAACACTACTGGACTGTATTAGATTTTTATTTACTTTATATAAATTGGATATTATGAACTCGCTACGCTTGCCAACATTTCTGTTTTCATTATTACATAAGAATTTCTTAATAAATTCTTCATATATTTTTAACTGGTCATGGGCACTTTTTAGATTACTTATATTATTTTCAATTTACTTATTAACCTCTAATTTCAACTTCTAACTGGGAATTTGTAACTGAAAGAACAGTGTTGCCAACATCACATTTGTCTTTGTAAAAATTCTAACGGTAGAATAATAATCTAAAAGCGTTATAAGTAAATGTAAAATCTACATTTTGTATAAATATAACCAAGTTTCTCCCATGTTTCAACCTGTTAAGACTTAATGTTTTGGAATACGTGCTTGGAGATAAAAAATATTTCCATGAACATGTTCTTTCAATATTTCTCTAGAAATATGTGGAGTTTTAAGTATTTTTTTTTTGTTTATGTGGGTATTTTCAAATGAAAAAAAAATATTGTATATTTTCGTTTTAATACCCTTCAGATCGATGCAAAATATCATTTCGATTTTTTGAATGCTACATTGTATATTTCCCTTTTTCGTGGAAGTTGATATATATTTTAGAAATATTTATACCACTTGTGAGTGAGGGGTAATAATTTATGCTTTTAAAGTTATATGGGTTTAAGTGCTAGAAGCCTTGCGTTATGGAAATGGAAAAAAACTTTCTAAACACTCAATACACCCGTCCTCACATAATATAATAATATTCAACGAAATTTTGCAAAATTTGGTAGATGAGGCACTTGTGGGATACCCTGCTGTTGATTAGATTTTGATATGATTTCAAGAAATAAAACTTGGTTTTTTTTGTAAGAACGGACAGTCATAATTTGATAAATAATACTGAATATGGTTAAATGCATAATTTAAATTCTTGGTTTCTATTTGTTTAACATGTATGATTGCATTAACAGAAGCTTGAATTCAATCTGCTCATTTGATATTCATTTTATTCACTTTTTTCTTATAGACCATAATTTCCTCTTTAGCTTTCCAAGAATTTGTTAATCCAATTTTTTTTTCGGAAATTCCTCTCTCTCTCTTTGGAAATGTCCTTTCTTCTCAAAATAAGCAGCTATATTCTGTGTAAATATTTACCTTCCGACCAAAATTTGTCTTTTCGATTTTCAAGGTTCTGTTAATCTAATCATTTATTCGAAATCATACCCTGAAAATACAAAATTCAACTTAACTCTTCCCGTTACTTAAAATGATTTCTTCTATATACAGAAATATCAAAAACATTTCCAATAACGTAGATATGATAAAAATTACCTTGTTTGGTCTTCATTTTTCTAATATGTACTACATCACTCAATAAGTCGCCGGTCTAACTAAGAGAAACAATTTTTTTTTAGAAATTCGACTTTATTCATCAACATACTTTTCTTCAAGATGATACATTCATTCCAACGCTCCTCTAACTTTTCGATGTCGTTTTTGTAGAACGATTTGCCTTTGCTCTCAAAATAGGCTTCAGTTTCGGCAATCACTTCTTCATTTGAGCCAAATTTCTTTCCCCGGAGAATCTTTTTGATGTTTGCAAAAAGCCAGTAGTCGCTGGGGGCCAGAGTGGTCGGATCGACGCAAGAAATTCTTCTTATCTCGCTTGAACAGCTCCAAATAGCGCTCTGAATCATCAACGCGTTGTTGTGTTTGGTCCGGTGTGAGCAAACCGGCACCCACTTCGAAAGCAACTTACGCATGCTCAAATTTTCGTGTAAAATTGTAAACACACTACCTTCTGATATCTTTAAGGTGTCAGCTATCTCACGCAACTTCACTTTACGGTCTTTCAAAACAATTTTGTAGACTTTTTTATGTTTTCCGGAACAACTGCTGATTTTGGGCGACCAGAGCATTCAGCATCATCAGTGTTTGGAAAAGGAATGTTAACGAAAGTTGTACGAAAGTTAAAACCTGTCGTACATTGTGAAGATTTCTTTTGCCTCCAAAAATATCAATATCATACCAAATAACATAAATATAGTAGTAATTACCTTGGCTGATTTCCATTTCTCTAACATACATGATCGCATTAACAGAAGCTTGAGTTCAGTTCGCTTATTCAGTATGTACGTTCTTGAATTGTTTTCTACCTACCGCAATTTGTGCTTTCTCTTTCCAAGTTTCTGTTAATCCAATCATTTATTCGAAATCATACCCTGGAAAAATGTATTTCATATTAAATCCTTTCATTCCTGGTAAAGATACTTTCTGCCTATAAAAATATTAAAAGCATAAAAATAAAATAGATATAATAATAATTTTCTTTGGTTTCCATTTTTCTAACATGTGCGATTGTTTATCAGAATCTTGAATTCAACTTGCATATTCTGCATCGAGTTCTTTGAATCGTTTCCTACCAACCACAATTTGTGCTTCCGTTTTACAAGTTTCTTTTAATCCAATCATTTATTTGAAATCATAACCTGGAAAAAATTATTTTAAGCTAAAACCTGTCGTACATTGTGAAGATTTCTTTTGCCTCCAAAAATATCAATATCATACCAAATAACATAAATATAGTAGTAATTACCTTGGCTGATTTCCATTTCTCTAACATACATGATCGCATTAACAGAAGCTTGAGTTCAGTTCGCTTATTCAGTATGTACGTTCTTGAATTGTTTTCTACCTACCGCAATTTGTGCTTTCTCTTTCCAAGTTTCTGTTAATCCAATCATTTATTCGAAATCATACCCTGGAAAAATGTATTTCATATTAAATCCTTTCATTCCTGGTAAAGATACTTTCTGCCTATAAAAATATTAAAAGCATAAAAATAAAATAGATATAATAATAATTTTCTTTGGTTTCCATTTTTCTAACATGTGCGATTGTTTATCAGAATCTTGAATTCAACTTGCATATTCTGCATCGAGTTCTTTGAATCGTTTCCTACCAACCACAATTTGTGCTTCCGTTTTACAAGTTTCTTTTAATCCAATCATTTATTTGAAATCATAACCTGGAAAAAATTATTTTAAGCTAAAACCTGTCGTACATTGTGAAGATTTCTTTTGCCTCCAAAAATATCAATATCATACCAAATAACATAAATATAGTAGTAATTACCTTGGCTGATTTCCATTTCTCTAACATACATGATCGCATTAACAGAAGCTTGAGTTCAGTTCGCTTATTCAGTATGTACGTTCTTGAATTGTTTTCTACCTACCGCAATTTGTGCTTTCTCTTTCCAAGTTTCTGTTAATCCAATCATTTATTCGAAATCATACCCTGGAAAAATGTATTTCATATTAAATCCTTTCATTCCTGGTAAAGATACTTTCTGCCTATAAAAATATTAAAAGCATAAAAATAAAATAGATATAATAATAATTTTCTTTGGTTTCCATTTTTCTAACATGTGCGATTGTTTATCAGAATCTTGAATTCAACTTGCATATTCTGCATCGAGTTCTTTGAATCGTTTCCTACCAACCACAATTTGTGCTTCCGTTTTACAAGTTTCTTTTAATCCAATCATTTATTTGAAATCATAACCTGGAAAAAATTATTTTAAGCTAAAACCTGTCGTACATTGTGAAGATTTCTTTTGCCTCCAAAAATATCAATATCATACCAAATAACATAAATATAGTAGTAATTACCTTGGTTGATTTCCATTTCTCTAACATACATGATCGCTTTAACAGAAGCTTGGGTTCAGTTGGCTTATTCAGTATGTACGTTTGTGAATTGTTTTCTACCGACCTCAATTTGTGCTTTCTCTTTCCAAGTTTCTGTTAATCAATCCAATCTGTGAGACCAGAAATAGATCTCACATTTGATGAGACACTTTTATGTGAAATTTATGGTGGCCAAAACGGCGAACAAAGCGTGTAGTCTGGCTGGCACCGGAGGTTATCACTCCGTGAACCTAAAGGTCAGAAGACCATACATTTAGGTTTGCTATACCAGAGGGGCTGAGCTGGGCCTTACGAAATGTGGAATGGTGCCATTGGGTAAAGGAGTAACCAATAAGTGCGGCAAATGGAAGAAAAGGAGGAGTTACCCCCCCCCCCCCCTCCACCGAGGGAACCACAGCCTGTGATCCGAGAACGAGAGCAGACAGATATGGAATTTTGATTTCGACAGCTATGGAATTGTGACCTGAGAATCAGACAATCAGACAGATATGGAATTTTGACTTAGGAGCATACCAAAATACAGATATTGAATTTTGACTTAGGAGCATACTAGGCAGACAGATATGGAATTTTGACTTAGGAGCATACCAGGCAGACAGATATGAAATTTTGACTTAGGAGCATACCAACAGACAACTATCACGATTTTGACTTAAGAGCAGACCAGAAGAGACAGATATGGAATTTTGACTTAAGAGCATACCAGTAGAGAATAATCAAGATGTTAACTTAAGAGCACGACTAGAGAAGAATGAAAAAAACAACAGATTTGTAGAGTGTCCCGTAGAGGTTCCAAAATAATGGAGATATATCAAAGTGTGAGTGCAATCAGAGTACGAGGAGGAGCCACACATCAAAGTGTTATGGGCAGTACTGAGAACTGATGCAAGCATTTGAGATATGATCAAAGCCCAAGACGAATTGGAAGGTATGTGCTCAATAACATCACAGGTCATAGACACGATAGCAATTTTAATAATTCTGGTCGCATATGTCCCCTCCGCTGCAATAATTAATGAAAATAAATGTTGTTAATAAATATTTTATTGTTTAAGTTTAAATGGTGTGATCAATTTAGCATTTTATCAATTAATTATTCCTTTACAGGACTCACACGAAAGGTAAAGTAATTGGAGGGTTTATGGCGGCACAACAAGCAATGTACAATTAAATAACTAAATCCATTATATGAGAATTAACGGTCAGGTGATCTTAATGAATTTAATATTAAAATAATAATTATCTTAAATGTATTTAATATTTAGAAGTATAACTTTAAAAGTATAATTACAGTTTATTTTAAATATGTGTCCCACACAATTATTTTTTCGAAATCATACCCTAGAAAAAATGTATTTCATATTAAAACCTTTCATACCTTGTAAAGATCCTTTCTGCCTATAAAAATATTAAAAGCATAAAAATAAAATAGATATAATAATAATTTTCTTTGGTTTTCGTTTTTCTAACATGTGCGATTGTTTATCAGAATCTTGAATTCAACTTGCTTATTCTGTATCGAGTTCTTTGAATTGTTTCCTACCAACCACAATTTGTGCTTCCGTTTTACAAGTTTCTTTTAATCCAATCATTTATTTGAAATCATAACCTGGAAAAAATTATTTTAAGCTAAAACCTGTCGTACATTGTGAAAATTTCTTTTGCCTCCAAAAATACCAATATCATACCAAATAACATAAATATAATAGTAATTACCTTGGTTGATTTTCATTTCTCTAACATACATGATCGCTTAAACAGAAGCTTGAGTTCAGTTCGCTTATTCAGTATGTATGTTTTTGGATTGTTTTCTACCGACCTCAATTTGTGCTTTCTCTTTCCAAGTTCCTGTTAATCCAATCATTTATTCGAAATCATACCCTGGAAAAATGTTTTTCATATTAAAACCTTTCATACCTTATAAAGATCCTTTCTGCCTATAAAAATATTAAAAGCATAAAAATAAAATAGATATAATAGTAATTTTCTTTGGTTTTCATTTTTCTAACCTGTGCGATTGTTTATCAGAATCTTGAATTCAACTTGTCTATTCTGTATCGAGTTCTTTGAATCGTTTCCTACCAACCACAATTTGTGCTTCCGTTTTACAAGTTTCTTTTAATCCAATCATTTATTTGAAATCATATCCTGGAAAAAATTATTTCCAGGATATAATTTTTTAATTATTCTTAATTTTCTTTGGTTTCCATTTTTCTAACATATACGATTGCTTTAACAGAAACTTGAGTTCAGTCTGCTTATTCTGTATCTAGTGTTTTGAATCGTTTCCTGCTAACCACAATTTATGCTTTCGCTTTCCCAGTTTCTGTTAATCCAATCATTTATTTGAAATCATAACTCGGAAAAAAATTATGTAAATTTAAAACCTCTCGTACCTTGTAAATACTTTTACTGCTTACACATATATAAACATCATTCCAAATAACCTAGATATAATAATAATTATCTTGTTTGGTTTCCATTTTTCTAACATGTATGATTGCTTTAACAGAAGCTTTAATTAAGTCTTCTTTCTATATATATTTATTTTCTTCACTCTTTTCCTAACGTTCATAATTAGCGCTTTCGCCTTCCATAATTTTGATAGTTTAATCATTTATTCTAAGTCACACCTTTAAAAATATATTTTATGTCGAATCGTTTCGCCTCATGTAAAGATTTCTTCGACCTATAAAAATGCGAAAAGCCTTCAAAATAACATTTATATTAAAATTATTACCTTCTATGATTTCCATTTTTATTACCATTTTTAGCAGAATCTTGAATTCAGTCTGCTCATTTCATATCCTTTTTATATATTCACTCTCTTCTTACCGAACTTAATTTGATATTTCGCCTTTCAAGGTTTTGTTAATCCAATTCTTTATTAGAAGCCACACCCAGGATAAATTTATTTCAAGTAAAATCATTTTGCTTCTTATAAAGGTTTCTAACACTTCTCATTTTCCGATTCTAAGCGCGAAAATTTTTTGAAACAAGCTACAAATTTTGTCTTAGTTTTTCGCTAAATTTTTTCATTTTACGATTCTGAACGCTGAGCTTTTTTGAAAACATGCTACCAACTGGAAGTTTGATCTGGAAATGCCGTTTTCGTGCAAAATTAGCTTTGTTTAAAAGAGAAAATTCATTGTTGTCCATTGTTAACGAATTAACAATGTCTAAGAAGCAGTGACTATAACAATATATACTTTGATTGTTCCGATATGAGATAAACATGGGTAAATTCCAAATATAACATGTATTTTAAATATTAAATTGCGCACGAAATTGAAGTTTAATTCAAAAATTTCATAAACCACACTTCATAAACAGTCAAAACACGTTCAAAGCATTAACTCTGATTTAAAATTTACGTTTATTACATGTACTAAAGTTCCTGTTCCAAACCAGTTTTGCTGATCCTAAAACATATATAATCATTTGACTTTGAATTAAATATGCAAATTTAAGTGAAATTATAACTCTAATCATAAAAATCTTTACATTTTCTGAAAAGTATTACACATTTTAATGCAAATGGTGAAAATCTTTAGCTACCCAAGAACCTTAGCAAGAGAGCTAAATTGTACATACCAAAACTTGATCGGGGCAATTTTGAAGCATCTTACACGAAATAAATGGACATTTGGTCTTTGAGTCAAACTATATAAATTTGTTTTCACATATACCCAATATACTCAGTATAGCAATCAATTTGGGTTCTAATCGCTTCAGCGATATTTGAAGTGTCACTGATTTTGGCAAAATTTAACATAACTGGCATAAATAACTGTATACATATTTTGGATTTTCCTTTCTGTGTTCAAATCTACAAAATATGCACAGTATGCTTTCGAATTTGGATCCAAATTGCTCCAGAAGGTTTTTGAGAATTCAAAGGGTCACTGATTTTGACAAAATGCAGGTTTAAACATTGCTTGGATTTCATTTCCTGTGTTCACATCTATATAATATTAAAGGTCGTTTGCACTTTATGGAAACGATTTTGATAATTAATTTTTATGCATAAAGGGCGTATTTCTTGCGGCGATTTGCTTCTATCTGATAGCCTTGATTCTTGACTATAACTCTAGCTCGAATTTTCCATGAAAGAAAACTTTTTCTTAGCACCGTCTTATCAATTTTATCTCACTTCTTTTGGGGCGTTTTCCAAAGTCCGTTCAGTGTTCTTGGATGCCGTTTTCCTAAGGCTCGTTTTAACAAACCGAAAGCGCAAAAGTCCATAGGAGAAGTGTCAGGTAATTTTGCAGGTATTTCATTAAACGGGATACATTTTATTCCTGTTTCTGATCCTTTCTTTGCTAAATATGCGGCAGTTGACTTGAAAGTGTGACTAGAGGCTTTGTCCACATGAAGCTCAACTTTATGGATGTTCTTTCCATAAGGCTGACATTTCTTCTTCAAAAATTGGTTCTAAAATATTCTGCTGATACAGTGAATTAATTTTAGTTTTACTTGAGACTTTTTGAGTTTTAATTTACCGTTTTAACAAAATTCTGCCACAATCATGAATCCCTTTGGGAACTTTTCTGTACATTGACGAAGCCATTTCGTACCGTCATTTTCGTCAGTTGAGCAATAGAAAATTGCTCTTTTTTATTACAGTCACTTAAATACACCCATGCCTCATCGAGTGTTACCGCAAATTTCCATTTATTAGCATCTAGGTGTTTTTCATGTAATTTTCTACAAGTTGTTTTCTTTCCGTAATATGCTTTGTCAAAAGCAGATGAACTTTAGATTTAAACATATTTTTTAACTTCAAATCTTTATGAATGACTTTACTAACAGTGCCAGAAAATATTCCCAGTTTCGATGCAATGGATCTTTGAGTCGGTGGATTTTTTTTTAGGATCAGAGACTTCACTTTCTTGATATTTATTCTCGTTCGAACAGTCTTAGGATGCGATTCTGCCCCCATTTATTCATTTTTAATTTCAGCTAGACGATTTCCCATTACAAATTTAATATATTAAAAATACCTTTCTTTGAAATGCAATAATATCGATTTTTACACCGCTTTACAATTTGTTGATATGAATATTTTTTCTCGGAAAGCCCATTTACGTAACCTTCGAGCCATCTATCAATTTCAGGAGCCATATTCAAAATAAATCTTTTATTCTACATTCCAATCAAAACAAAAACAGTAGCAGACGATTATATTGAAAATGCCAAATCTTTATCTCAAAACGCTAACGAGAAACATAAATACAAAATCGTTTCCATAAAGTGCGAACGACCTTCTGTATGTACTGTATTTCTTCGAAAATTAGGTCCAAATTGCTAGAGCGATTTTTGATATTACGAAGGGTCAACGATTTTGACAAAATCTCGTTTTAAAGTTAAACTATATACATTTTGAGAATTTATTTTCTGCGTTCACTTCTACATAATATATGAAACTTGCCGCCTGAATTGGGTCGTAATCGTTTTAGTGGTTTTTGAGACTATGTAGAGCCAACTATTTGGTGATGTCGGTTTTCTTGAAATTGTATCAAGAAAAGCGGTTGGCAAAGTTGACGTTCTCTTTCGGTCCATTGTTTCAAATATTGACACTGTTTCTATCATTTGGTTAACACTTTTGTTTTTGGTTTTTTCCCCACTTTATAACAGTACATCGGTATTTCTTCCGAAGAGGTTTCGAAACGAATAAAAAATCCAAAGCTGTCCGTAGTCATTTTGCCGATCAAATTGATGGTCTCTCTTTTGTCTCACAGATAAATCTTTATTTCGATGTTAAAGAAGTAAAGTTATTGTTTTATGTAGGGAAAGTCATATGCTACCCACATCAGATTTTTTTAAAATCGGTAACGACAAAAAGTTTATTGATTCATAGTGAAAGCTTTAGCTTGTGCTATTTTTTCCCATAAAATCGAAATGTTGTTAATATGAAGGTAAAAACGTGTGTTGGACACATGAAATTTATGATAAAGTATATATGGATTTTACCCACTCATTTTGTTTTGATCACTCACGCGTGACTTGCTTTGAACGACCGCAGAGGGTGCTTTATTATTAATAGAACTATCTTATGACCTGATCTCTTCTAATTCAGTCTGATGGATAGCGGCCATTAACGGGTCGAAGGTCATTTTGGAGAAGAAAAGGTATTTCCGGAATTTCACCTCAACTTTGTTGGAACGCGAACACAACTTTCTCACTTCAAAGGGAATTTCATCAGCCCCTATTCAGAGTCTACTGAGAAAGTTAAGGAGGAAAATTTGAAGATTTTATTTTATTTTTTTTTATGAAGAAATGTGCCAATTTTGTGTTCATGCATGGTTACTATTTGGGTGTGGTACATTTGCATACACAACTTTTGGAAATAGGAAGAAAGTTCGTTAAAACGGATATTAACCATAAATTCCATATATAATTTTTTTTCCCAATGGTCAGGCACTAGACTCTACGTCGATTTACGTCGTTTGCCCTATGTACGGCCGAAACCGTGAACCATTTTGCCGCCCTAGGACGTTGCCCCAGGCGCACCAGGGGGGGGGGAGGGGCGAAACACACTGCGCCCAAAACACACAACATCCATGTCTTACGTGGGAATCGAACCCACAACGTGGCGGCCGATCGATTGCTGGAAACGCTCGCCTTGACCGTTCGGCCACCACGTCGACTTAAATGAGCCAACAGCACACGGTGTTCCCAGGTGGTCATCCACCCAAGTACTATCCGCGCCCGATGCTGCTTAACTTCGGTGATCTAACGGGAACCGGTGTTTTCAGCACGGTAGAGCCGTTGGCTTCAATTCCATATATAAAGAACGTGCCTTTCCGCACTTTCAAAATTGGATCATAGCGCAAATAAAGATGAAAAAAATGCACATGTTTCGGAAATACACTCCATAACAAAAAATTGACGCACCAAGAAGGATTTGTTCGATTGGGCTAAAAATTGGTGGATGTGAAGAACATACATAGTAAAGAAAATAATTAAAATTTCAGAACAATTTAATGTTTTAGAGTTTGACCGTATACAAAGAGAGGAAGTCAATAAGGCGCTGGCCCACCTCTGGCCTGGATGCAAGATGTCCCCCGGCGTGGCATAGACTGATAAAGTTCACGGATGGTGTCCTGCGGAATGTCTTGCCAAATTGCCTCCAACTGTCCGGCTGAATCGTTAACATTCCAAGATGGTTGCAATCGCCTTCCCATAATGTCCCAAATGTGCTCTATGGGAGAGAGATCAGGAGACCTAGCTGGCCAAGGAAGTGTTGGGCAAGCTTGAAGACAATTCATAGCAACACGTGCAATGTCCGGACGGGCATTATCTTGTTGAAAAGTAAGTCCGGGGTGTCGCAAAAGCAACGGTGGCACAACCGGTCGTAGAATGTTGTCTACATACAGCTGCGCTGTCAGTGTACCATAAATGACTACCAAAAGGGTCCGGCTGTCAAAGGAGATGGCACCCCAGAACCACAACGCCCTGTTGTGGGCATGTGTGGCGTGCGATAGTAAGGGCAGGATCCCCACGCTGCTCTGGACGTCTCCAGACACGTCTGCGGTTGTCGTCAGGACACAGTTGGAAACGAGACTCGTCACTAAAAATTATACGTCCCCAGTTAGCGCAGTTACAAGTTGATTGAGCCCGGCACCATTGTAATCAGACTTGACGGTGTACATGTGTGAGAGGTAAGCAGCGTAACGGTCGGCGCGAGTGTAAATTCCGCTCTCTCCGTCCTTTGCAGAGGATCATGTTGGACACATGTGTGCGGGTCACACGTTGGATAATTGACAACTACGATTCCGGTGCTGTGACAGTTGCTCTGACAATCGCCTTATCTTCTCGTTCTGTTGTGGCCCTAGGTCGACCGCTGCCGTCCTGGCGCTGACATCTGCCGTTGTTGACCCACTCTTGCTAGCATCGTCTAATCGCCGCATCGCTGCGACCCACATGACAAGCGACTCTTCGATTCGTCCAACCAGCCTCCTTCAATCCGATAGCACGACCTCTTTCAAACTCTGATATATGCTCGTAATGACCACGAATCTTTCGGCGAGGCATTGGTACAGTCGACGTAAGATATCCGCAGTCGAAATGCAGCAGAAATTTTGACCACAGATTCAGAATCCCTTCTTATATACACCTGCTGAATGCGCAGTTCCGACGCACTGGAGCTCCCACTATTTATTCATTGGACACCAAATTTTATTCATTTGCATGTTCGCTCAAAATGTCTTTGTATACGAAATTTCATTACAATTAGACAACTTCTTCTTGGTGTTGTTGTTGTTGAGACCCAGACCGTCCGAACTACCAGAAAGGTGTAAGGTAACTGTTTGGACGGCCGGGAAGTGCCACACAATTTGGACCGGAACCCAGTGGGGGAGGCATCCACAGGGACCGTACCCTCCTTCCCCTACCACCAACCTCTCGGAAGGACTTACGGACCCACATGTTTAACGTGATCGTACTCCGCGTGAACACGGCGGCAGTTTTGGCAGTGGCTGGAATCGAACCCGGGCCTACCGAGTACAACTCCAGCGTGCTAACCAATGGGCTACCGCGCCCAACTTCTTCTTGGTGTGTCGATTTTTTTGTTATAGAGTGTATATAGATTTCCTTCGTAAGTGCAACAAGCCTGGTCCAGAACGCCTAAACGAGTACAGACTAAGCATGCCAAACATGAAATGGTTAAAGAACATAATTTAATACAGTGGCGCTACCTAGTGTGACTGAAGGTAAGTAAAACAAAAGTACTCGTATGTGGGAAATAACTCGGCAAGTTAGAAAGTTTAAATTTGGTATGTCATAATCTTCCATACATTTAGGATACATATACTTTAATAAATGCATTCTTTATATATTTAAGTTACATACAAATAGTAAAAGGGGTGTACTATAAAAATTTGGTTTTTGCTTTTACTTGTTCAGATTTCGAGTAAAACTGAACTGTGAATACATTAGTGGGTAAATCATGAAATAAATAGGAAGATTATAAAATGAAATTATATAATGGTCGTGTACCTTCGTCGCACAGATCACACATCTAGTGTCGGCATGGACCACTAAGATAACCCAAGGGAAATAGGTGTCCATGACTCCTGTCGAGAAAAGAAAAACAGTCTTGGCAGTTTGGAGTATTTTATTGCTTTCCTTACAATACATAGTAATGTAAAGGAAAAGTATTGGTATCGTGTCAAAAGTTTTTAACGGATTCACACGTTTCGGATACTCTTGAACCCGATAAAACAATTTTTAGCATAACGTGTGTGTATCTGCCTGGACAATGTATATATTTACTCTAGCTGAAAATCTAATTGGTCAATTTTAGCAAAATATGGAACATGTGAATTAATAATTTCAATATTTTGAACTTTTATTTTCGAAAAAAATCAAGAAAGTCGCTTTTGTAAAAACCATATGTAAATAGTAAGCGACAAAAATGTGTATTAGAAAAATAAGTATTAAAATCTATAATAATTAAGGTGGTATCACATCTACTTCAATATATAAGCAATAAAATTAAAAATACATATAGATAAAAAGGTCATTTAATCAAATAAAACCATCCTATAAGACGTACAAATGTTAAAAGTCCAGAGCGCTTTCGGGTATAGCTATACCCTTCATCAGTGGTTATATGAAAAATTACCGTGGAAACAAACTCATATGTAGACCAGATTGGCAGATAAATTTGCATAAATCATCTATGGAGTAATGATAATACAGGTATAAACAGGCTATTGAAGATTAATCAATTACAAGATTACAATAGAAAGCGTTATAAACGGGAGATTTAAAATTTAAACAAGTATTAAATATAAATACAAAGAAAAGACAATGAAAAATGTCTAAATTGCAGCCAAGCATAAATTACAATAAACTGAAACGTCACAGATCACTATGTAGAGGTCTGACTAGCACAGAGTCGAGAACGAGTCGCCAAGCGCAACTTAAAATTTGTACAGTATCAAAATTACAAATGGAATCACGGTAGATATAAATAAACAGGGATTCATTAAGAAGAATATTACGAGGGTTATTGCAACGAATTAAAAGGAAAGTCTTTTTAAAAAAAGGCTGAAAGTTATCATTAACAACGCATTGGGCAAAAGGGGGATAAAGTTTACCATTCTTGAAGTCACGAGCATGTTCAGCTAATCGGATACCAACATTACGTTTAATACTAACAATGTAAAACTTGTAGTCATTATCAGGTAAAAGGGGTACAACGTACACCTTAGCTTGGCTTTTAAAGTTATCTCTATCCCTAAACTTATCAGTACGAATGCAATTGAATAAGGTAGTAATATTCGAGTGAGCAGGTTTAAATCTAAATTCATGGCAAAATTGAAAGAGAAGACTGGAAAATCTTCGGATGATACGGAAGACTAGATTTATACGGCATAAGGTCAACAACAGCAACAAGTTTAGTATCTGGTTGTATAAATTTACGGCGAATATGAGCGAAATTTTTATAAATAAACTCAAAGGAATAAGCGGCTTCATGGTCAAGATTAAAGATAAAGTTAATTTCATTAGTTTAAGCCGAAATAAACGTGCAAATATTAAAAGTACGATTAAAATAAGCGTCAAAGGAAGCTTTATTAGAGGATATAGGATAAGATGAATTAGTAGGAATACAAGAGTTAGTAAAAGTGAGTTTAAGGAAAATTGAGGTATGAAAGAAAAATTGGACTCATGCTCAACGGTAAAATTAATCGAGGGGTAAAAATCATTAATTTTATCCAAAAGATAAGGATACCATTTAAATCATGATCCCAAATAATAAACACATCGTCAACATAACGTCACCAAAGAATAGGTTTAAGCGTTAAAAAAAGGCAAAATCTCGTTCTCGAGCTTCTGTGAAACTGCTTTAGCAAAAATGCTAGATAAAGGATAAGTAGTCTCCGCGACAATGTTCAATGCATAAGTTATTGCGTCGATAGAGATAATTATATAAATTTTAAACCTCCCGTTTATAACACTTCTTCTTCTTCAGTGGCCTGACAGCCCAGGATGGGCCCTTGCCTTCCGCAGTATAGAACTCCAGGCTCCCCTATCCCTGGCCAAAGACCTCCAGTTCAAAACTTTTAAAATTTTAAAGTCCTTTTCCACACAGTCGAGCCATCTGAGTTTAGGTCTTCCTCTTTTACGGGTGCCGAATGGTCTGGCAGAGAAGATCTTTTTTGTTGTACGGCTTTCGGCCATCCTGCACAGGTGACCCACCCATTTAATTCTCTGAATCGTGATGTAATTGACTATATCTGGTTCATTAAAAGACTTATAAAGTTCAGAGTTAGTTCTTCTTCTCCAGATGTTGTTACAATTTAAGCCACCAAAAATACCTCTCAAGATTTTTCTCTCAAAAACAGAAATGATATCTTTAACTTTTTCTGTCATTGCCCAAGTCTCAGCAGAGTAGGTAAGAATGGGTCTGATTAAACTTTTGTAGATTATAATCTTCGTTTTTCTGCTGATGAAGTCAGACTTTAAGTATCTTTTAAGACCGAAAAAACATCTGTTAGCAGCTGTAACTCTACCACGAATTTCGGGCATAATGTCATTGAGAGTATTAACTTCAGATCCTAAATATCTGAAGTTGCTTACAGTTTCAAACTTGTAAACCCAATTTCGAAATAAGGACAGTCATAATTACCACAGGGCATATACTTAGTTTTATTTTGATTAATAGTTAGCATTTTACTGGCTGCGGCCTCTAAAGATGTGAAGGCTTCCTTAAGTAACTCGGGAGTGCGTGCTACAATGTCAATGTCGTCAGCAAACGCAAAAATCTGGACAGACTTGTTAAAGATTGTTCCACGGGTATTGATGTTAGAGTCTTTCACAATTTTTTGGAGTGCAATATTGAAAAGCAAACAGGCCAGTGCATCGCCTTGTCTGAGCCCATTAGAAACAGTAATAGGCTCGGAGAGATTATTCTGAATTCTTACCCTAAGCTTTGTTTCGGTAAGAGTAAGATTAATCAAATTTATAAGTTTATCGGGTATTAGAAATTCTCTCATAGCTTCAATCAATAGTTTTCTGTTTACTGAATCATAGACAGTCTTGAAATCAACGAAGAGATGGTAAGTTGCTATGCCATATTCATTAGCTTTTTCCAACACTTGCCTAATGTTAAAAATCTGTTCAGTAGTAGATCTATCTCTGCGGAAACCACATTGGTAGTCTCCCACAATGTCTTCTGCATAAGTTACTAATCTACTAAAGAGTATATTGGAAAACAATTTATAGAAAACGCAAAGATGACTGATTCCCCTGTAGTTGGCACGTTCCAAAACGTCTCCCTTTTTGTGGATAGGACAAATGATACTCAATTTCCAATCTTCGGGCAAGACTTCTTGGTTCCAGACTGATTCAATGAGGTGATGGATTTCCTCAATATTTTGGCTTGCTGCATTTTTAATAAGTTCAGAAGGAATCAAATCTGGGCCAGGAGCCTTGCAATTTTTGAGCCTCTTAATTCCTTCTCTGACTTCTGCTAAAGACGGCGGTGGAATATTATCAGTGTCTGCAGAAGTATTCGGGATGGTGGAATCCTCATCCCGTGTATGGTCATTCAGCAAATCACTAAAATGCTCATTCCATCTATGAAGTATACCTCTTTTCTATCACTCAAGATGATGTTGTTTTTGTCTCTACAAGCAGTAGTTCTGGGCTTAAAGTCTTTGCGGCCAAGATTAATTTCACGGTAGAAAGCACGGCTTTCATTGGATCCTCTGAGATGTTCAACTTCCCTAAACAGCCTCGTGAAAGAGTCTTTTTTTTTAGCCTATGGATCTTCTCCTGTTTTCTAGATATCTTATATTCTTTAACGGAGGTTTATAACACTTACTATTGCAATTTTGTAATTGATTAATCTTCAATAGCCTGTTTATATTATCATTATTCCGTAGCTGATTTATGCAAATTTGTCTGCCGATCTGGTTGGTCTACATATGTGTTTCTTTCCAAGGTAATTTTTCATATAGCCACTGATGAAGGGTATAGTGATACCCAAAAGCGTTTTGGCCTTTTAGCATTTGTACGCCTTATAGGTTGGATTAAATGACCCTTTTATCTATATCTGTCTTTAATTTTATTGCTTATATTAAAATCTATATTTATTATTAAAAAAGCTTTTATAGTTAACGAGTAATCGACTTGGTAATGGATTAAAATTTTTCAAGTTTGTAATGTTTATATTTTAAAAACTAAAAGAACTAGCTTTGAACAATAAGCAAGAATTTGTAGCTCTTTAAAAGCCCTTGCAATTTGGATTCAGCTCTATTCCCCCCCCACCCCCCCTTGAAAAAAAAAGTATCTGTCTGAACGAGTTCCTTTTTTTTTCATTTTTCATATTTTCACTCGAAATATTTTCGAAATTATAAAAGATAAATATAAATAGTAAGTGACACAAAATATGTATGAGAAATTTAGTTTCTAAATCTATATTTATTTTTATAAAACTTTTTATAGTTTTCGAGTTATCGTCTTTAATTTTCTATATTTTTTTTTTAATCTTCTATATTTTTCTTTAATTTTCTATATCTTTATTTATTTAAAAAAATCTCTTATAGCTTTTGAGAAAAAGTCTTCTCAGTTTGGAGTATGAAAATGTTATGTTTTTCAAGTTTGTAATGCTTATATCTTAAAAATTAAATGTGATAGCTATAAACAGCAAGGTATAATAGTAAGCTATAACAGCTCTATAGAGACTACTCTATAACAGAGAGCTATAACAGCTCTTTGAAAGCCCTATAAGTTTATATAAACAGATTTTGGATAGAATTTTTTTTTTTTTGGTATTACAAAAGTTGAGTTTTATTTCACAAATTTATTTTGAATGAATAACATTTTATGTTTACATTTTAAGTTTTATTTCACAAATTTATGTTGAATGAATAACATTTTATGTTTACATTTTAAGTTTTATTTCACAAATTTATGTTGAATGAATAACATTTTATGTTTACAGTTTAAGTTTTATTTTACAAATTTATTTTGAATGAATGACATTTATGTTATTCATTCAAAACTATTTTATTTCTATCGGAATGGAACCACCGCCGATTTTTCCATTCTAGAAAGAAGAATTGAGCAAGAGAATGGTATCTTGCCAATAATATTTAAAATAAAGGTCTTCAAACTAGTTTATCTTTAAAAATCTGGAATTAAAAATATTTCGCCAAAACAATACTTTTTCTATATAACAGCATGAGGAAGTAAGGAATTTATAACACTCATACGTCCATACGTCAATTTTTAAAGTATTTCTTTCTTCTAAACCACTTTTTTTAGAATAATAAAATGTGTAACAGAATATGCCGTGTTGCATATAAAACCATAAAAGGAAAAGGAAATTCCCGCTATTTCATATATATATATATATATATATATATATATATTGTAGAAAAGTAAAAAGCCACAAAATCCAAGTACAATAGTTAGAAACAAAAGTGGTATCGAAATTCTTGGACAAAAGAACATTATATCGTGTTTAGTTTGCGATTTCAAAAGGGGCTTACGATTCAGATTAAAATTCAATCACGGTTAGATAAAAAAGAAGAAAGAGTCTTATTGAAAATGTTCTCTTTTAAGTTTTTATTTTGTAATTTAGTTTTGGTAAATAAAACGAAAAGCGGGCTTTGTTGGTAATAATACTTGGATAAATTGAATCGAAGACTAAGGATGTTTTCTAATTTTTATTCCCCACTAGAAAATGTTTTCGGTGTTGTCTGGGAGTTAAGATGCAAATCCCTGATTTAAATGACACCGGAACATACAGTGAATTCTTGAAAGTCAAACAACATTTTAACGATACGCCCGCTTAGAACAACAACAGAAAAATAAATAAAAATAAGTAAACGAATAAAAGAATAACTCGATCAGCTTGCGTATTACCTCCTAAATAAACGTGTTTGTAGCATGCTACTTTCATTAGCTCAAGCTAAAATGTATAGTCTTTAAAGCTAATCTAAACTGAAGCATAATTAGAAACTGATATGCGACCGTAAATGAGTGAAAGAAATAGTTTTGTAAAGAAAAGCTACCATATGCAATGAAAAGTTTAAAAAATAATTTTGAAACAGAAATCCTGAAAATAAAATGTAAACTGCAAAGTACCTAATTATCAGATTACAATTTGCCAATAAGAACTTCCTCAAAACAGAAAAAAAAATCTTAATCGATAGAAATACAAATTAAATTTTAAATGCACTTTTCACACGTTCACGTCCGATGTAAGTGAAATTTTCACAGAATGCTTTTAATGATGAAATAATTGTACATTAAAAAAATCAAAATGGTTTCTCTTAAATTGAGAATATTTGTATTTTGCATTTTTTACCTCAATCCCTATCATGACAGATGTAGACATTAATCTGTGTGGGTTCTTTTGCTGTATAATTATGTTCTTAGCGCTTCCGCTAGGAAAATCGTCTGCTTAGATAAATTAATTTCAAATTGGTGAAATTTTGGTCGTATTTCAACTTTCAAGTTCATAACTTGCAAATTTATTCGAAGTAAAAAATATCTGGACGATGCGTATCGTCCATAGATTTGCAGTAAGTCCATACATAGAATTTCACCGCTGATATAATAAAGTAAGATACAACAAAGCAGTGATGGGCAGGCTCATATTATAGCATAGATATGCGGGCCCCTCAGATTTTAGGTCCCTAAAACATGAACACATTTTATCCTCATTTTATTCTTATATGATACATTTAATCATTTTAAACAAAATAGTTTGTGCAAGTTTAATAGTTTACTTTTACAATAAGTTTATGTACTACTTTTACAATAAGTTTATGTACTAAGGTCACGTGCACTTCATATTACGGTATCACTAGCAATATGTACAGGCAAATAGAAGCACGCATCCCATTATATACTATTCCGGCGTGTCATCGCACTTACAATCAATTGGGTGTGGCACTTGAATGTATCTTTAAATCGGCAATGACTAGCTGTTTTATTAATACTTTACAACATAGTTGAAAGAGTTTATGACTTAGTTCATTTTGTCTGTCTGTCTGTCCGTTCGCACAACTGCCGTAAAAATGACTGTATCAAAATGAAATTTTAGTATGTTGTTCAGACGGTCTGTGGGACCTATGGGAATATAAATGAATAGTATCACCCAATTAGTTTTGGATTGAACCCGATTTGAAAAAATGAAATACATTGAATCCTATGGGACCTAATTTTTCAAACATTTTTTTCTCGAATTTAAAATTCAAAAATTTCTTCGAAAGTTTTAGGAAGTATTTAAATTATCCAATAAAAAATATGAAAAAAATTAATTTGAGCAAAATATGTTTGGTAGCTTCTTAAATAATAATTTCACCCATATTATATGAAGAGATCACGTGACCCACTTCAAAATAAAATATGGCATCCATGTTGTATCAAAATCGTGATTTTTATAGTTCTTTTTATTTCATATTTAGTGTTGCATCCGCCCTAAAACCACTTTATTTTTGCTTAATTTCTGTGCATCTATATTCTGAAACAACGCAATTACAATATATATTTGAGTTTAAATGATCATCAAACTTTTATTATTTCTACAACGAAGCCTAATTTTTACTTATGGAGAATGTAAACACATCAAGCTGTAAGATGAGTTATATAAGAATTCCTAAATTTGATTGACGCAACATTATTTAGCTTTGGACGAGTGGATAAATAGCACAAGACCCATTCCGATTCGACCAGTGAGGAACCACTACTGACGATGATGGGATTGAAGTAGCCGATGATGTGAATGACGTAGTGTACACGTTTTTTTGACTAGCGGAGTTCTATTTAGCATTAGTTCTATTTAGCACATTTAAAAAATATGAATATTGATCGAAAGCTTATCGATGGACCAAAAGCTTCACAAATAAAAAACGCACTAAAAATGAAAAGTTTTCTAAAATGTTCAAGTGCCATAAGACATTTTCGAGTAAATTCACTTTTTACAGACACACACACACACACACAAAAAAAAAAATGTTCCCCAGATGCTAATGCAAAAACCAATTATGTTTGCAAAGAAATAAATTGTAATTTTACAGCACTGAAGTCAGATGATTTTTGCAATCATTTGCAAACGGTTTATGATATGGAAGAAATAAAACATGTTCATGATTTTCAAAACTATTCGAGTATATATTAAAGCATTTAAGACTAATAATTTAAAATGTCTGAATTATTTATAATTAAAGAAAATATTAAATTTAAAAATTATATTATTTATAAATTTCATGTTCAATTTTTTTAAACTATTTATAATAATTTAAAAGAATTTTACATTTCAAAAATTATTTTTAAATATAAAGATTAAAAGTTTTTAATGATTTAAAGTTTTTTATAATTTATTAAAACATCTAACAATAGCTAAAACATTATAAATTTAAATGTTGAATTTTTTTCATTTTTTAAATAAAAATATATACGTATGTTTTATTAATATTCCCAAAATTCAAATTCAGGAAAAGTGAACTGAGAGCTTTATGCCATGACCAAAGGCAATCTAAATATTTATCTGGCATCAGTAGCATAGCGCGATATTTTTGATAGGGGAGGCTGAGAGATTGGCAAAAATGTGATATTAGAAGTACAATTTATATTGGAATTTGTATTTTCATAACTTTTAATTTCAATAAGTTTTATTTCTTGGCGAATAAAATAAATTAGTTTTACATAAAAATGCAAAAACGGATGAAATGCACGAGATTTTAAAATGTTACCTATGTAAAATGAATACATATGAGATATAACATTTTAAATGTTTTCTTATTTCTAAATTAAAATCTTACTAAATCTTGGGCATTTAATCTAACAAAGGTGAACATTTAGCCAGTCGATGTTGTACATCATGTTCTTGAGATCCCCTCCCCCCCCCCCCTCCTCTGAAAAATGTGTTGCAGGTGCCTATGTATGAAGTAGAAATATATTAAAATATTATTAGCAAGTGATAGAAAAAATATATTCCTGCTTTTAACAATAAAACTAATGCATCACTAATAAAAGGAGATTGATTTTGTGAGATGCATAATATAAACAAAGCAAGTAATTTTAAAATTGCATCCAAGTAGAACATTATTTCAAACAGGGAAAAATGGTTAGGTGCAATTGACACCTGACTTTCTATTCCTATTTTGTAACCCTGCTAGGCTACTATATTTTATTCGAATTTTTTAAAATATATTTGAAATTTAGTAGTTTGATTTTAATCATAATATTACGTCTCATTCTAGTTTCAAACTTCATATGGACTTTTCACATAAAACTTAATCTATTTCCAATCACTACTTTTAGTTAACTCCCCATTATAATATTAATATTTACATTGTCGAAGCAAGTTCAAAATGCCATTATAAATTAAAACACGCACAAATTTTGAGCATATTATAATACCAGCAATTACTCTCAAAATGACTAAATTATACTCATCTAGCCATCTGTTATAACTTAAATTCAATATTCTATGTTATGCAATAATATGAAGGAGATTTAAATATATTTAAATTTCCTTGAATAATACTAATTGAGTTATACCAAGATCGTAATTTAAAATAAAATGCTCTTTGCAATGGCGTAGTTCACTATAAGCATCAGCTATAACTTGGAATTTAATATTCTAAACTATCTAATAATACTAATTAATAGATTGAACAAATTAATACAATAGTGACTTTAACAGATGAGTGATGCTGAGATAGTATTCTAAACTAAAATCTCCATGCACAGGTGCAGTTCTATGAAGCTGCTATTGGTTGTTGGTTATGATGTCAGAGTGACGTGTACTCCTGACGTCAGAGTGGGTCTTGTGCTATTTATCCGCTCGTAGCTTTGGAGTCTGCAATATAGCTGATATGAATGAAACATTCATTGATTTTACATAGAGAAGCAGACGATTTTATAGCAGACTATTTCAACGAAGTTTTAAGCATAGATTTAAATTACTTTTACCTCCATGGTTTTAAGTTTTTAAGTAAAATAAATTATTGTAATATGGTGATGAATGAAATATTTACTGCTTTTCATCGAGAGCCATACGATTCATATTTTAACGGCGTCACTTGAATAAAGTTCACTTTTTTCGATGAAGTTTTAAGTTTTCAAATATAATAAATTATTGTAGTATTGTGATGCTTTAAAAAGTATTACCGTTAGATGTATCGCATTTTAGCGATGTTTAAACAAAATTGCAATTTGCTTGGAAAGGGTTTCATAATCAATGTTTTAAGCATGATTGATCTTTCTTGTTTATTTAGTACTAGAACGAATTACTTTGCGTACCTCGGGTCTTAAATAAGCGTCCGGTACTTAAATAACACAGATGCATACAACATCACTCAATTTCCAAATCGCTCGTTTTTAACTAGAATCATTCCCGCGCTTCGTTTTTTCCATTCGCAACCATGCCATGTGTACAGCGTCGGCATAATACACCGCTCCTTTTGATACGTCCTAAATAAGTGCGCTACAATTTGTCATGCATACACACAAATATCTGGTTCTTTAACTGCCGTTATTGGTAGAACTACACAGAAATATCTTATATGTTTTCTGTGCCTATATCTGTTAAATTTGTGAAGTTAGAAAATCGGTATTCAAGAAGTTTGACTTTTGAATTGCGTAAAATTAAAATATTTAAAGTTGCCAAAAAAGAAAGTTGTTTTACCCCAGAAGTAAAATAAAAAAAAAATGATTGCTATTTCAGCGAGTTTTTATTTGATTTAAGTCAAATTTAGCACAATGCTCATGATAAACACAATAACAAATTATAAAAAAAATGAAACGGCATATTTCAAATTCGTAACATTAAAAAACCATTAAATTAAATCCATTTCATTAGAAAAACAGTTGTTTTCTTGTTTGGGCAAGAACTTTCATTTTACCATTATCATTTGCCAGTAATATAACTGGTTTTGAAGTAGAAATATTGACGGATTGTCGGCTTTAAATATTAATAAACGTTAAGCTTATCCAATTTTTAAAAAAATCTTGCCGAGATGCACCGTCCAGAAACCTGATTGATGTACCACTGTAGCAACTTTAGTCGCTGGCGATGCTTCAACTTTCTGCTGCAGACGATATAGACCCACCGATACACAGACAAACAAACATTTTCATTATTATGTAAGATTGTGAAATAGTGATGATATCTCTCTATATTAAAAAAAATCTGATGTGGGCAACACATGGCTTTCCTTATATAATGCAATGAATTTACTACTTTTACAGTTAAAAAAAATGTTATTCTTATAGTAGGTACTTATATTATTTCCAAGATATTGAATTTTCTTCAATTAGTCGTCATTTTCATTGATTTAGCGTCATTTTTATCTATTTGGCGAGATTTTTGTTAATTTGGCAACAATTAAAAATGTCTCCAAGTTGGCCACATTCCGCGAAAATCTTGCCAAGCGTTATGGACGGAGAAATAAGTTATTCATACAGCAGATAAATGGCTATTGACGTGCAAATACAAAAGTATTACTCAAAGTATCTTTTTTCATGAATGAAACGAGCTAGATCCACGAGAATGATGTCACCCAATTTATCGCATGGTATTACGTATGAAAAGTGAACATGTTTCTCAATAGGAAATATTTTGTTTGTATTTTATATAACTTTTTGATAATTCTTTTGAAAAATGTGCAATATCTCGAGAACGGTTCATGTTAGCGTTCTAAAATTTATGTCAATCGTTTTCTAATGAAAAATTACATAAGAAATATCTAGTTGCGGAACTTTGTCAGCGGTTTTGATTTTTTTGACAATTTTTTCAAAATTTCACTCGAAAATTTAGGAGGGTTCTGCGTATAAAAACAATAGGCTTCCAGTGTTTACGGATTGTGATTTTTGTACCAATTTCGTTTGAATCGGTCCATTCGTTCGTCAGTTATCGTCTCCACAGACTCACTGACACACACACACGCACACCACACACACAGAGAATGCTTGAAATGTGCTCTCCCGTCGAAAACTCGAATTCGAATTTTCGACACCGTCACAATACTTTCCTTATACATTATGTATATAAGGAAAGTAAAAATGTAGGTGACGCCGCCGCTGTTTGACAAATTTCTCATTTCTGGAGATTCTTTGCTTCGTACCGCAAAAACTATTGCATATAAAAGTATGAAATTTGGTACACTTGTGGAAAAAGCTTTAGGAAATACGGTGAAATAAATCGTTTTTTATATATAATGTAGAAATATTTAATATCATAGTTAAGAAATATTTAATGTTATAGTCAAAAACAAAATATTTGAGCTACGAGTTCGCGTCCTGGATAGACAAACAATATCAAGATCACGAATTTTTCAGGCAGGTACCTACATGGGTGAATTTTTGCAGAACGGAGCCCCGTTTTTTAATTTCGGCGCAGTTTACGATATATTTTATCTTTTATACATTTCTGAAGTAAAAAATGTTCTTTCACGTCTGCACGTTCATCGATTTTGTCCGTCTAGTACCTCAAGATCTATACCATAGAGAAATATGAAACTCTGTACATTTATAGAGAAATAATGGGGTAACACGATGAAATAAAACATTTTACCGATCTCTGCGAGTAGGAGGAAAAGCCTCCCGACTCACGAAGCTAGTTACGTGGGTTGGCGAAGAGGGGGGCACAGTCTCTTAGTGTTTTATAAAACAGTATAAACATGAGTTCTAGTCTTTTGAGTTTTGTTATGATAGCACTGTTTTAAGTATACTTGGAGAATAACGGGTACGCTGTATGTAGATATGCTGTATTTTATACTATATTGTGCAGTTTTATTATTTTGATAGTTAAACTAGTAGAAAATGGATCCGGCATGGCTAAGGATTTATGATGCACATCTCTGATTAAAATTACATCGGAACACACAGTGAATTTTCGAAAACCAAACAACGTTTAACAATAACAACAAGAAAAGAAAATAGCAATTTGTTAAAGTGAGAGTAGGTTTATTAATAAAATTATATATAATGTGATTATGTATATAAATCAATATTTATATCTAGGACCGCGCTACTATTGCATATAATAGCATGAAAAGATCATAAAACGACCCAGCGTGCAGTCGATATACTAATGCAAAAATTTACACACAAGAGCGCTGACCGGCCACACATATAGCTACAGTAAGCCTTCGGGTCTGTTGTGTGGTCTGGGTTTTTCACACAAGGGCGCTGTAGCCCAGTGGTTAGCGCGCGGGAATTGCACTCGGTAGGTCCGTGTTCGATTCCTCCGCTGTCAAAACTGCCGCCGTGTTCACGCGGAGTACGATCACGTTAAACATGTGGGTCCATAAGCCCTTCCGAGAGGTTGGTGGTAGGGGAAGGAGGGTACGGTCACTGTGGATGCCTCCCCCACTGGGTTCCGGTCTGAATTGGGTGGCTCTTTCCTGGCCGTCCAACCTTACACTTTTCTGGTAGGTCGGATGGTCTGGGTCTCAACAACAACAATAAAATCACGCAATCTATGATCATTAGACTTCAATATAAGATTTACTAATTATTGATCAATGGGAGTGGATTTATTTAAATTTTCAAGAATTTTTATATTTTGAACATAGTAAAAAATGCAATGTTTATAACATATGAATTTTTGATGCATAATATATTATTTATATGAATAACATATACTTTATAGTAAAAGAGTCCTAGTATTTTGTAAAACAATACTTTAATATATTTTAAATAAATAAGAACATTAAAACTTAATACAGCATTCATTATAACTGCCAATAAATTTTAATAAAAATTTTTATATTTAATAAATAAATTTACTAGTAAGTCCTAAATTATAAAGTAAAAATTGCTTTCGTTTTCGATTAAAAAAGTCGTATAAATTTCTTATTTTATGAATATTACATTTTTTGTAATATGTTTTTGATCCATTTTCTTACGTTATTAATTGAGGGCTTATTAAAGTGAAAGTTTTTAGTTAATGGGTAATCCAAAATGTAATTAGTTGAATTACACAGCCTTCCACATATACCTGAGAGGCTTTTGTTGATTCTGAAGAGAAATTCCAGAAAAGGACTGTGTTTGATAAGAACCATGATAAATACGTTGAAGGTGTGCACAATGTTTTACCTACTTTTTTTAATTACTTAAATGTATGTCTTCCATCTTTTAAATTATTCTAGTTATTTCACCATTTTGCTATGCAATATCTTACCTGTATTAGACACTTAATTTAAATTAATAAAACTTAGATACGTAATTTAATTAATAAAAATTGCGCAATAGAAACGTGTTTAAAGAGATTAGTAGGCAAAAAAAAAAGTTTTATTTAGCAGAGTAATAAGAAAGTTAAAATTAAAAATGTAGTATTTTATAATGAAATGCAACAATTTCATTACTTTTATTTAAATAATTCATATACTTTTTAAACATGAATAGCAATTTTTTCTTGCAAAGTACCTGTATCGCCATTTATTTAATAATATTAAATCGATAAAAATGGAGTTTAATCGCTGTTTTAAATAACGAAGAGTCGCATCTAAAGCGACATCCTTCATTAGTACGTTACATTTGTGAGTCTCTTGGGGAATCTTCGTTATCAAACCACTCTTCGCGGGACAGAATTTCAAGGTCCAAGTTATTGTCAAATATAAACCACTCTTCCAGATTTGCTGTAATATCACTACAACCTACCAACAGATATATGCAGATCACGTGACAAAAAAACTCCCAATGGAAGGAGCGATTTTCAAAAAGGTTGATTTTTAACTTTTGCAGATCACATTGAATCCGGTTTAAGCGGAGAGACTGAAACTGAGGCTGGTTAAGAAGAATTCCACTATACGTATATAGATAATAAAAATTTTACAATTAAACAATATCATATTGTAGACTACTATTAAGGTCTCCTTATTAGGGAAAGAATTAAAGATCTTTCACTTATAGCCCTTTAGTAGACAATATATAGTTGGCCATGCGAAACCCAGCAGATACTTAAGTCTACGCCCACAGTGCTGAATGTTTGCCCTAGTTTGGTGAATCTTCATCATCCGAATTTTCAACTTGAGGCGCTTCAGTGATAGCCTTGATCAAAACAGTCTTCGCCAGACAGAATTTCAAGGTTCAATTTACTGTCAAATGTAAACCACTCTTCCACGTTTGCTGTAATATTACTACAGCATACCAACGGATATCTGCAGATCACGTGATAAGAAAACTCTCAGTGGGAAGAGCGATTTTTAAAACGGATGATTTTTAACTTTTGCAGATCAAATTGAATCCGTTTTAAGAAGAGAGACGGGCTAACAGAGAATGGTTAAGAGGGGTTCCACCATATGTGTATAGATAATAACAATTGTACAATTAAACAATATCATATTCTAGACAATTATTAAGATCTCCTGATTAGGGAAATGAATAAAGAGATATATTTCATTTATAGCCCTTGAGTAGGCAATCTATAGTTGGCCATGTGAAACACAGTATATATTGAAGTCTATGCCACACTTCTGAATGTTTGCCCTTGCTTTTGGTGTCTGCCCTAACTTTGTGAATCTTCACCATCTGAATCGTCAACGTCATTTTGTGGAGCATCAGTGATAGCCTCCATCAAAACAGTCTTTGTCAGATAGAAGACTGTTTTAGCTTTCATAATTTTGGAAATAGAGGCACAGGAAAAGATAGGGTTACTTTATCGAATTCTGAATTGCATTTATTGTAGAAAGATTCAAATGACGATTAGGTCACGTTTGTGTGGAGATTCCAATAACGATTGGGTAACGCTCAATGTAAGGAAACAGTCAGAAGGCGAGGAAGAAAAAACGACGGACCCTTAAATATTTAGTTCTCCCAATATGATATGATAAACAGACAAACAAATTTTCAAATTTAGTTATATAGATTGAGCCTACTAAATAAAATAATACAATCATTTTCGTAACAGAATATAACAATTTTCTTTTGATCAATTAAACATTTTACTATAATAGTCATATCACTATAATAGTTATATAATATACCATAATAATCGTGTAATTATATAATGCTATCATAGTCATACTATAATAATCATTTTACTATAATAGTCATATCATTTTCTATAATATAAACATAAAATAGTTCTCATTTCTGGATATGCAGCAGCCACTAATTTGTGCTTGAAGTTGTCCATTATGCAGTTTTAAAGCTGAAGGTTAAACTGGCATTGTAATTCAATAACACATGTTTATTATTTAAGAATATGGGGCTGTGTTGAAATGTCGAGCTTTCGTATTTACAAACCGGAAGAAGTTTAGTTGGAAACAGATAGGATTATAAAGAGAAAGCTTCCGTTGATTTCCGATAATACCTCTTTTTTTTTTCAAAGGAAAGTACATAGGGCGGTAATAATAGGATTAAATGAAACTTAGTAGTACTTGGGGCTAAATATCTTAGGATTTGAGGAGGATGGGGGGTGGGGGTGGGGGTGGATGGATGCGAAATTTTTAAACACAAAAAAATAATAGTTACAGATCAGAATTTTCATTTTCGGATGTGTTTCAGTCTAAATTGGGTGTCACTTCCCGGCCGTCCAAATAGATGCCCTACACATATAAGGTCGGACGGTCTGGGTCGAAGAAGAAACACTTTCTCTATACATTTCCCTTTACATTCCCTACATTGCATGCACTGTAGGGAAAATAGCAATACTACCCCTTACACCTTCGGATATTTTACAGAAAATAATAATTTCCTCAAACAGTTAATCCCTATATACCGGAATGCAATAGCTCGCAACAGATTATGAGTTTTCATCTTGATAAGAATCAACGGACATTTCCCTATACATTCCCTACATTGCATTCACTGTAGGGAAAATAACAATACTACCCCTTACACCTTCGGATATTTTACAGAAAATAGTAATTTCCTCAAACAGCTAATCCCTACATACTGGAATGCAGCTCGGAACAGATTATGAGTTTTCCTCTTGATAAGATTCAACGGACATTTCCCTATACATTCCCTACATTGCATTCACTGTAGGGAAAATAACAATACTACCCCTTACACCTTCGGATATTTTACAGAAAATAATAATGTCCTCAAACAGTTAATCCCTACATACCGGCATGCAATAGCTCGGAACAGAATATCAGTTTTCATCTCGATAAGAATCAACGGACATTTCCCTATACATTCCCTACATTGCATTAATTGTAGGGAAAACATCAATATGACTCCTTACATCGTTGGACATTTTACTGAAAATAATACTTTTCTTAAGCAGCTAATCCCAAATACCGGAATGCAATAGTTCGGAACAAAATATTAGTTTTCATCTCGATAAGAATCAACGGCTGCTTTTTTATTCTTTTCCGGCCCTTTCTGAAATGCTTATGACTGATATAAAATTGAACCTGTGATGCTGCATCAATTGATTCAGATATGAAAGAATAAATGCTGTCTCTGGAAGTTTTAAAGGTTGTTGTATTTTCAGACAGATCAGGTTTCTCCTTAAAAGGGATTATGAGGGAAAAGTTATTTCTTCGGAAATGTTGTTTCTGTTTTGACATATTTGGCTGTAAATCTCCATTTCATTTTTTCATATATTCATATTTCATATTAGGATATCTTGAATCGGGATAACGAAAAATATATTTTCCATTAGCTCTCCTTCTAAAGTTCTTTTAAAATGTTCTATAAACATTCTAAAAATAATCTGAAAAAATAAAGAAAAAAGTCTGAGCGTTGTAGATAGAGAAATAGGTTATATTTATAGTAAATAAATGACTATTGACGTCCAAATACAAAACTATTAGCAAAGTTATCTTCTCTAGTGAATGGAGCGAGTTAGATCCACGAGACTGATGTCAACACATTTATCGCGTAATTTTACATATGGAAAGTGAACGTATTTCACAGTAGTTAATACATTATCTTAAATTTATATGATTTTTTGATAAACTTATTTGAAAAATGTGTGTCACGGGGGAAAATGGGGCATTTGACAACATTGAATGATAATAAAAAATGATAAGAGTTTTACTGGGAACTAGATTTTAAAACAGATAATTCACATTTTACATGATAATGATTAAGAAAATTACGTACAAAAATGATGAAATGTTTATTTCAATGGAGGAGACAATTTGTAAAATGTGTCATACTTATATTGTTTAGGGTAAATTAAATACATATATATATATAAAAGGATTAATTACATACACAACAGTAATTTTGAATAAAAGTGTATATTGAATAATAAAAATGTATATTGAAGAATATGAAATATGAACATTTATTTTTTTTACTATATTAAATTCGAGTAAAGAGAAAAGAAAGGAAATATATATATATCTGTTCATATTATTATAGTTATATATGAAATATACTATTCATTGCATGGAAAATTCAAAGTAAGTGAAAATTGTAAAATATGATTTTATGACATTAATTTCGAGAAAAGAGTATTTATGTTAACGATGTCATATAAATTTAAGAATTGAATATATAAATTATGTGTTGTATTATTTAAAAGAATTTATGTGCGGTATCATTTCATAAAAGCGGGGAAGAGCAGGAAAATTTAAAAAGTGGTTGATTATATTTTGATTTGACTTTGAATGATTTAGTGGAACAATTGTATAAAATATAGATAATATACATGAGAAAATGAAAATCATAGAAAACTGTTTCCACAACTTATTTACAATAATATTTTGAAAAGTCAAACTTTGAACTGATAAATTTGAAAATATGTGTTTGAATGGGACTTAGCGCTTGATTATTTATTTAATTCCCTGAGAGATTGTTTTGATTGCAATTTATTTATGTGTCCCTCAGGATGATTGAAAATGATTTAAATGATTTCTCCATTCTCCACTTGTAAATATCATATATATATTTCTGATTCCTTGCCTATTTACTATTTCTGCATTCAAACAGCTTACTTCTGTTTACTTTCGTGTCTTTAAGTCTCCTAAGTTCTTATATAACATTAAAAGTGTGTTGACGGTTTCGCGACCCGTTTTTCACTGAGTGGAGTTGACTATTCACGCCAGTCAAATAAGATTGAGTTTGTTCGAATATCTCCTCACAAAAAGTTTTGAAAAATATAAGTTGCTTGGGTCAGAAATGGACTTTAATTTTGTTTGGAATGCACATTATTATCACATATCACGTCGAACTAGTGTAATCCTATGAGAAGGAAAATACATCATTAGTTGCTATTTTCGAGGGTAAACATTGCGAGTAGAATATTGTCCTCGTAAAAATTCCCGTCGCACCCAGGCCTATGTTATTCCGGTAGCAATGAATGATGTCTTGCTCAAAAATTCAATTCGAAAGTTTGTATGGGCTACAGTTGCACAATTCCTTGTTTAGTCCAACACGTTAATAACTTAAATATTGAGGATGGGTTGCCTTTTGTTTGGCAAGTGAAATTATTACAAAAAAATTGAAACTATTAAATTTTAAAATGGAGAAAAACTTGAAAACATTGAATTAAAAATGTTTGATTTAAAACGTGGAGAAAATATTGAAATGATATTGAAATATGTTTTAAAATAATGAAGTTGAATACATTATATTCAGAAATTTTGAAAATGACATATACTTACGTTCTGCCATTATTATAACTACAAAACTTTTACTACGGCATTGATTTTCATTACGAGTTATTTATGTTATGTCATTAACAAATTATATTATGTTCGCCTCAGTTATTCCATATTTTAATAAGAAAAATCCTTATTTTAAAAAGAATCCCCCTCTGAAATGGAATATTAAATCAAAAAACAGAACGCTTTAAAAAGCTTTAATCGAAATGTATTTGAAATACTGCTTCCTGTGCCCTTTTCCCCGGCTGGCATGATACAAAAGAGAATCTTATTTCCGTGCTAATTGCGCAATCAAGTGCAATAGACTTTCACAATTAAAAGCGCGCGAAGTGAAAAATGATGATATTTGATCAAATGATGAAAAATTTGATCAATACAATGGCAAGTTGACCTCGATCCGGGACGTATTCATAAACGCTCTTAATTTCGACTGCTGGTACTGCTAAGAATACATGTGCCCTTGAATCTTTCGGCACATATCTGTTTTAATTTTGTTTGTGTGCATGAGTGTTTGCCTTTATCAGTAAATCGCCTATATGATTAGATTATGAACTTCCGTTTGCGAACCTTTTTACTTTAGAATAGAAACGGAATTAATTAAGATATGGTATCTTAATGGAGATGTGAAATTAATAACGTACACTTACTTTCGACTTTTACGAGAAATAAAGGTTATGAAACTTGACATTTATATCTCAACATGAAATATGGAACACAATTGAGAGTTGAAATTGAAAATTGAAGAAATTAAAATATAGAATTATTTATATTTATAATTGAGACACTTTCGAAACTTTAAATATTTTTACCGACTCCTATTTTACTCACGATATGAAATAATTTGAAATACAATTGAATGTTGGAGTCTAGAAAACACCTGTTTACATTGTGGTATTAAAAAAAAAATAGAGGCAGCGAACTCTAATATTATTACGTACATGGAATTGAATCTTATAAATTAAATCCACAATTAAACTATTTTATTACGACTTAAGAATTTTTTTCGAAAGTGTGTTTACAAACATTTGAATTTTTGTGATTTATTTACGTGTATTTCAATTTCATGGTGTATTTACTTGAAAGCGTGGAACCCTTGATAGAGTTAATGAACTCTGGTGTTAATTACGAATATATAAAAGAATATTAGAGAATTGTTCGACGAAATTACTTGATTACAATTTACAAGTAATTTGGTGATTTATTTACGTATTTACATATGTTGTGGAAATCTTTAAAGAGTCAGTGAACTCTGATTTTACATTCAAGATATATTTAATTTTTAAAGCGGATTTCACAAACTTAATTTTCTTATAATATTTGGATATTTTATTTTTCTTGTTCACTTTATGAAATCCATATTTTAAAAACAATTTGAATTTATTTGGAAAATTTAATAATTACAGAAAATGGATATTTAGGATTTCAATTGGTTTTAAATTGGAGTTACTTCACAGAAATATTTGCACGCGATAATATAATATAACTTCCTGAATTTGAGAAATTGTGCAAAATGTGAATAACATTGAGTAAAAGATTTTTTTTGGAACTCAATTTAAAATTCTTCCTTGACATCAGCTTTATTTTATTTATATTTAAAAGGCAACATTATTTTATAGAAATCCATTGTTTTTTAAAAGGCAACTTTATGAAATTAGATTGAATTTATGGGAAAATTTATGAAATGACACTATTTACGAATTGTGATTTATTGGCAACATGTTTGAAAATTGTTTTCATTTAAAGAATTTAAATTTTGATCTGTGGCTTTGGTGATTTGATTCGGGGAGTGGCGAAAAATGTCTTCAAAATTTAATTTTGTTTTCTGTGGCCAAGTTTATTGAGAACTTCATAAATAAATATATATATATATATATAAGATACTTACTTACGATGTAAAATGATAACACTTGAAGTTCGTGCCGTGCCAGAAGAGCACTATTTTATTTCGGGGCACAATTATTTACTTACATTTATTTACTACAAGAATTTCATTTACAAATGCTTGACTAGAAGGTGACAATTTTCTTAAAGAGATAATTTCGCTGAGGCTGTTGTGGTTCTCAAAGAATGAGACCATATTATAAACATATACAATTCATTTCAAGTGGACAATTACTGTTTGCATATAATATTAATGTTTATATGGATGTTGCGTGATGTGTGGAGCTTGGACATCCTTTCTTTCGGCCTTATTTGGACTCTTTGCCCTGCAAGTGTTGAATCCTGGTCACGGCACCAATATGTCACGGGAGAAAATGGGACGCCAATCACCAAGCATAATATATGTGATACGAAAATAATAAGATATTAGGAAGTTTGTAATTAGTAAGAAGCAAATATGCTAATGCCGTGAATGTGTTAAGCCGTGAAGTTCGTTGGCACAACCCATAGATGTAACTCAGGTTCTCTTTCGAAGTTCTCTCGTCCAGGAATAAATTCCTGGATGACCTGCAGTGCAATAAATACAAAGGTGCAATAAACCCTTACCTTGTAAGGCGTCATCTCCTGAAAACACAGATGCACAATTTCAAGAGACAAAGATGTTAAATAACCACACAGGTTTAAAGATAAATCACTTTCTTTATTCAATATTGTATTAAGAAGTTAGAGTAGAGAATATGATAGACTGAATCATTATCAGCAAGCACAACATTAAGGAACTGTGACAGTGACACTGGACTCAGGAACCCTTAAAATATATTTTGCAGCCACGGAAATAATTCGATGATAATAAGTTGATCAACGATATAAATAAAGTGGCACAGCAACATTTAAGTATATACTAAGCAATATGATATAATATATTTAAGGTATGGTCTCAAAGCAACAGGAGAAAACTCGCACTCAGAGATAAGCAAATTAGAACTGATAATTAAACAAGTTAATTTAATTTAGGAACGGAAGTCAGAGTTTACGTAATTTAAGAAGATTCTTTATATATGTGCTTCCGTAAGACAGGCGTAGATGCAGAGAGCAATCAACTTTTACCTCCCCAATCGGAGTTGCAGAAGGTTCGGAATCACACATCCGCCTCATATCGCAGGGAATTTGGTTTCATTGTTGCATTCCGTACCATTCTAACATCTCGACCCGGCATGTAGACCTCGGGCCCCATCGTACCTTTCTCGTCGCAGCTCTCTCAGCTAGACGTCGGGTACTCCATCGATGTTCTTCGGCGATGTAGGCATCTTCGGCTCTTCTTCCCATGCCCACGAGAGGCCAGGAGTCGACTTGGGGCCGACTCACGCACTCCGTGGTGGGCAACATTGAAAAATGGTCCAGGCCGACCTGAGAGCGTCGACAACTAGACAGGAAGAAAAAGCCACGAATGCTTTTTGCAACAGCTTTTATTTAACCAGGCGGATTCAGGCCCCAGAATCATTCGGACCTGCGAGAAGACTTATTTACAGCTTTTGTCCAATCAAAAACTTGCAAGACATACCCTCTTCAACTTACGGCAGGGTCCCGAAAATGAAATTTGCCGATACATCAGACCCTCGCCGCAAGGTCTCAAATTCATCCAGAAGTTTCTCTCCAAAATCTATTGTGCAGAAAAGTGCATGCCTTGCACTAACATTACCAGGCCTCGAGCAAGCCACCATCTGCTCTGCTCGGGAATGAAGACCTTGACTTTAACGGTCAAATAATAACGAAACCTCTCTCTGAATGCGGTTTTCACGGATTAATAAAATGGCTAAAAACTTTCCTTTCAGTATAGAATATTTTGTACAATACATATTTAATAGACAAGAGGGATAATTAAAACAGGGTTTAAATGATGTAAAAATATAGAATCTTGATAATTAATATATAATTTGCGATTTTTACAAGGGTTTGGCGAGATTATGAAATCTCGTCACAACATGTGCAATAACTCGAGAACGGTTCATGCTACCGTTCTAAAGTTTGCATCAATCGATTTCTAACGAACAATGACACAGAAAATGATTCATTACATAAGTTTATTGAAAGTTTTGACTTTTTGATGATTCTAAATTCGGGGGATGTTCGGAACATTCGATTGCGTTTAAAAACAATAGGTGTCTAGTATTTACGGATTGTACTTTTTCTACCAAATCTCGTTCAAATCGTTCCATTCGTTCATGAGATATCGTATCCAGACACGCACGCGCGCGCGCGCGCGCACACACACACACACACACACACACACACACAAAAACACACACACACACACACACACACACACAGAGACATTACTACAGAAACGTTTGATTCGTGTCCAGGGATGCTTAAACCGTGCTCTCCCATCGAAAATTCGAATTCGAATTTTCGACCCTATGACAATAGTTTCCTTATACATTATACTATGTATATAAGAAAAGTAAAAATGTTTTATTCTTACTAACCTGCAAAATCCTCATCTAAATGAAATTAGTATTTAGTTATTATCTCCCAAAGTAACTGGCAATGGGCGATTTATTGGTTAAAATATTTGGTTAAAAATTATATTATTGGGTTAAAAAATTCAGTTATTTGGTTAAAATATTTGTTGAATAATATTGCATATGGAATGTGTCCATATTGGATTATGTTTACTATTTTAATTTTATGTAAGTTTTTGGATAGATTCAGTGGATAAACGTGCAATGTCTCAAGAACGGTTCATATTAACGATCTAAGATGTGTGTCATCCGTTTTCTAACGAAAAACTACGAAGTAAATATTTTAGTTAACAGTATTGAATTTTTTAAAATTTTAATAATTTTTTTTAGAAAATATATTCGAAAATTAGGGGAGGGAGTCATCTGAACATCCGATTATTCACTGATTGTAATAATTGTACTTTCCATTATTCACTGATTGCAATAATTGTACTAAATTATTTTTGAAATGTTTTAATTGTTCGTAAGATATGGCATCCACATATATACACATACACTAACATACATACACACACATACTAACATACACACATACTAACATATATGCACACATACTAACATACATGCACACACATACTAACATACATATATATACTAATATACATAATACACGCTAATATGCACATATTAGCGTGCACACAGAGAAATCAAAAACTTATGATTAAAGTTCAGGGCTGTTTGAATCGTGGTCATTCGTCGAAAACTCGAATTCGTATTTTTGATCTCGATAAAATCCTTTCCTTTTACATTTTTCTATGTACTTAAATAAAGTAATAATTATAGTGCTCGTAATTCCGCCTGAAAAACATTTTATCATAAGTCCTGACGCCAATTCTCTCTCATTTCTCATCTACTGTTTGCCAAGTACTTTCAAAGTATTTTTCACTATTTTGACAACAATGAATGACATAATAAAAAATGATAAGAGTTTTACTGGGAACTTAAAATAAATAGATTTTTGTTTCACAGAAGCTTTATAAATCAAAATTACAATGTACAATATGACTGGCTCCAATTCTTGTGTAGTTAATTATTCTTTTCGCAATTTGGACGTTTTCAAATACGAGGTTTTGATAGAAAAGCACGTTTCAAGACCGTTTAACCTTTTGCTTACGGGTGGGACAGCGTCCATACCTTGGAAGGCTTTGCCTCCTATCCGAACTATTTCCAGTCAACTATTTCCAGTCAAACTAATGTTTAAATTGAAAATCGGTTTATTTCACCATGGTTCCCAATCTTTTTAGTTTCCTTATATACATAATGTATAAGGAAAGTATTGTGACGGGGTCGAAGATTCGAATTCGGATTTTCGACGGTAGAGCACGTTTCAAGCATCCCTGATCACGAATCAAACATTTTTGAGGTGATGTCTGTGTGTGTGTGAAAGTATGTGTGTGGGTGTGTGTGTCAGTGAGCCTGTGGAGACGATATCTCACGAAAGAATGGAGCAATTTGAATGAAATTTGGTACAAAAATAACAATCCGTGAATACTGGAAGCCTATTGTTTTTATAAGTAATCGAATGTTCAGAACCCCCCAAAATTTTCGAGTGAAATTTTGAAAAAATCATCAAAAAATCAATATCTTTAATAAAGTTACGTTAATAGACATTTCTTCTGTAATTTTTCCTTAGAAAACGATTAACATAAACTTTAGATCCCTAGCATGAACCGTTCTCGAGATATTGCACATTTTTAAAATAAATTTATGAAAGCATCCCATAAATTAAATAAAATCTATTAACTGTTGAGAAACATGTTCACTTTTCATATGTAATATCATGCGATATATTGGGTGACATCATTCTCGTGGATCTAGCTCGTTCCATTCATGAGAAAAGATACTTTGAGTAATACTTTTGCATTTGAACGCCAATAATCATGTATATGCTATAAGAATAACTTATTTCTCCATCTCTAACGCTTGGAGAGATTTTGGCGACGAATTTGGCGGAATATCGCCAACTTGGTGACTTTTTAAAATGTTGCCAAATTAACGAAAATCTCGCCAAATGGTTAAAAATGACGCTAAATCAATGAAAATGATAACTGATTGCGAAAATTCAACATCTTGGAAAGAATATAAATATCTACTGGAAGAAAAACCTATTTTTTTGTACTATAAAAGTAGTAAATTCACTGCATTATATAAGGAAAGTCATGTGTTGCCCACATCAGATTTTTTCTACAAGTGCACAAAATTTTATATTTTTATATGCTATAGTTTTTGCTATACGTAGCAGAAAAACTAGAGGAAAGAGAAATTTGTTAAACAGCGGTGGCAGCAGCGTCAGCTACATTTTTTTAATATGAAGTATGTCCATGTGTGTGCATATATGTCTGAGTTATGAATAGCACAATTTAGGAATGAATGCATTCAAGAATGATTTAAAACTAAATAATGCACAATATTCACTCATCTACCCTATAGAACACAAAAAAAGTTAAGTGTTACTACGTAAGTGTTACTACGATGCTGCCAAATTAGAAAAAGTAAATAACTAAAAGTTCCATAAGTTTTAAAAGATTATCTTGTAATCATAAGCTCACAAAAGATATATGATAGCGTTTTTTATGCAAACACTATTACGCATGCAGTTAACTAAATAAATCAATTTATAACTAAAAAATCTGATGTGGGCAACATATGACTTTCCTTATATAATGTAATAAATTTACTACTTTTACAGTTAAAAAAATGTTATTCTTATAGTAGATACTTATATTCTTTTCAAGATTTTGAATTTTCGACAAATAGTCGTCATTTTTATTGATTTAGCGTCATTTTTATCCATTTGGCGAGATTTTCGTTAATTTGGCAACATTTCAAAAAGTCGCCAAGTTGGTGACATTCCGTCAGATTCGTCGCCAAAATCTCGGCAAGCGTTATGGACGAAGAAATAAGTTCTTCTTACAGCAGACAAATGACTATTGGCATTCAAATACAAAAGTATTACTTAAATTATCTTTTTCCATGAATGGAACGAGCTAGATCCCCGAGAATGATGTCACCCAATTTATCGTATGGTATTACATATGAAAAGTGAACATGTTTCTAAATAGGAAATATTTTTTTTTTATTTTATATGACTTTGTGATATTTTTTTGAAAAATGTGCAATATCTCGAGAACGGTTTGTGTTAGCGTTCTAAAATTTATGCCAATCGTTTTCAAATGAAAAATTACATAAGAAATGTCTATTTGCGTAACTTTATTAGTGGTTTTGATTTTTTGACGATTTGTTCAAAATTTTATTCGAAAATTTAGGGGGGTTCTGATTATTCGATTGCGTATAAAAACAATAGACTTCCAGTGTGTATGAATTGTGATTTTTGTACCAAATTTGGTTGGAATCGGTCCATTCGTTCGCCAGTTATCGTCTCCACAGGCTCACTGACACACACACACACACACACACACACACACACACATACACACACATACTTTCACATACACACACGCACACACACACATACTTTCACACACACACACACACATACTTTCACACACACACAGACATACTTTCACACACACACATACTTTCACACAGACACACACACACACATCACTTCAAAAATGTTTGATTCGTGATCAGGGATGCTTGAAACGTGGTCTTCCGTCGAAAACTCGAATTCGAATTTTCGACCTCTTCACAATACTTTCCTTATACATTATGTATATAAGGAAAGTAATTAATTATTGAAATAATATTTTTTATTTTGAAAATTAAACATTTCAAGGCTTTTAGCTTTTACGGTCAATTTTGTGATGATAGTTTTAAAAATACTTTTCTTGAAATAAACAATGAAGTTACTTGCGAATTCGACTGAAAAACGCCCTTCCGCAAACAAGGTCAATACTGACTCATTTTTCATTGAGTACATGCCAAATACTTTCAAAGTGTTTCACACTTTTTTGACAACAATGAACGACCTTAAAAAAAAAATTTAAAAAAAAACTGTAAAAAATTCCTTTTGGAATGAAACGTAAATGGGGTTCTTTTTTCAAAGATTCTCAATAAATAAAGAAAGTTCACATTTTGATGTGTGCTTTCTCAATTTTCCCCTTATTAAGCAGGTTTTAATTCTTTTGTAAATATTGATTTATAGTGTTTCTGAATTGAAATTTTAGAATTGCACATTAAGTGGATTTTTAAGATGGATTTGCTCTAGAATAAGAAATGTATAAAATATCATAAAAGTCAAAGTCCTCTCTTGATTTTTAACACTTTACAACATAGTTGAAAAGTTCATTCTGTCTGTCTGTCTGTCTGTCTGTCTGTCAGCACGATAACTGCTATAAAAATGACTTTATCAAAATGAAATTTTCGTATGTTCTTCAGACGGTCTGTGGGAGATATGGGAATATAAATGAATGATATCACCCAATTAGTTTTGAATTGAATCCGGGTTGAAAAAATGAAATACATTGAACCCTATGGGACCTAATTTTTCAAACATTTAATCGGATTTAAAATTCACAAATTGCTTCGAAAGTTTAAGGAAATATTCAAATTATCCCATAATAATATGTAAAAAAAATTCAGCAAAATATTTTCAGTAGTTTTTTAAATAAAATTTAAATTATAATTACATCCTTTATATGAAGAGATCACGTGACCCACTTCAAAATAAAATATGGCATCCATCTTGTGTCAAAATCGTGATTTTTAAAGTTCTTTTTAATTCATATTGAGTGTTGTATCCGTTCTATGACCGCTTTATTTTTGCTTAAATTCTGTGCATCTGCATCCTGAAACAACGCAATTACAATATAGTTCAGTTTAAATGATCATCCAACTTTGATTATTTCTACAACGAAGCCTACTTTTCACTTATGGAGGATGTAAATACCAAAAGATGTAGAATGAGTTGTATAAGAATTGCTGCATTTCTTTGAAGCAAAATTATTTAGTCATGGAGTCTGCAATATAGCTGATATGAATGAAACAATCATTGATTTTACAGAGAAGCAAACGATTCTTTGATGAAGTTTTGAGCATAGAGTTAAATTACTTGTACCTCCATGATTTTAAATAAAATTAATTATTATGGTATTGTGATGAATGAAATGAATGGAAAAATGTTTATGAATAAAATGCTGCTTTTATAGAGAGAGCTAGGCGTGTTATTTTTTCTATGACTTCATTTGAATGAATTTCAGTTGTTTCAGTTTTCAAATATAATAAATTATTGTAGTATTATGATAATTTTAAAAATATTACCGTGGAATATATCGCATTTTAGAGATGTTTAAACCCGGCAATTTATATTTCAATGCCGTCATTTAAATGAAGTTCATTTTTTTCGATGAAGGTTTAAGTTTTCAAATATAATAAATTAATGTAGTGTTGTGATAATTTTAAAAATATCACCAAGGAATGTATCGTATTTTAGAGATGTTTAAATAAAATTGTATTAAAGTTGGAAAGTGTTTCATAATCAATGCTTTATGCATGATTGATCTTTCTTGTATTTATAACGTACAGCTGATTGAGATTGACTGACTAATGGATGTAGTATTATGTTTTTGATTCTCTTTTACACAGCTTCAATTTCTTAAGGTAGAAACTTGAAACTTCGCATACACGGGGAACGTGCTCTATAAATAGCGAAAATAATATAATACAATAATAAAATAATAAAATATTTTTCGAAAAATTTATAACTTGCGGAACTTTTTGTTCATAGTCTTTCAGCTATCATACAGGAACGGAAGGACACTAAAAATTCGTTTTCATGCCACCCTGCGCAGAAAACAAAAACTTAAAATTTCCTTAATGAGCTATGGTGTATAATCAACCGTTCCTTAGATATTTTAATTTATAGTTACAGCAGACGATTTATTTATTATATTTTATGAATGAATTTATTTATAATTTTTGATTCTCTTTTCGTAACTATGGTGAACGAGCTACGTTTCAAATACCGAAATCTTTTGTTGATTATCATTACAATGAAACTATTGAAAATAATGCTATATAATGAATTGATTTTCGGTCTTAAAATATTTGAAAACGTTGAAAATAAAGCAACATACAGTGATTGGAGATAAAATATTGTTATACATACGTTAATTTTCATGTTAACAGACTTATAAAACGTGCGTCATTTTTATACTTAAATTTGGAACGGTTTTTGATATTCGGAATTTTTATTAAGTTGTCACTTTGAGTGATTGCTAGACATTTGTGGATGGAAATGATTAGTATACAGGGTTTCTAGGAAAGTTCTTATCAGGAGAAATTTTTCGAGAACGAAGAGAGTTTATTTTTTAAATTCATAGGAAACCCTTATGGCGTCCTTTACATAGGAACCCCATTTACATAGGAAACCCCTATGGCGCTTCACGTCAAAACAACGTTGGGCCTGACTACTTTCTCATGGGGGGGGGGGGGAGGGGGAAGGGACTATCTCGCTTCCTTTTAGAGAGACAGAAAAAAGTCAATTGCAAAGTTGTGGGACGTTGCCAAATTAGTTTAAAAATGTGTTTGTCTGACAGAAAACTAAAAAGAACTCTGAAAACTAGGGAATATACTGTAAATTCGCTATGTGAAACAACATTAACGTACTCAGACGATTTAAATGCTTTGCATTGGGAAAAGCTATGTATATAATTATTCGGTTGCACTGACATTCCAGTTACATTTTATAAAAATTAGAATACTTTTGCAATATGCTTAATTAGTAAACATAGTAAACATGATTCATAAATTCGAAATGAAAATAGGACGAGATGATAAACATATAGCAAAAGGATACAATACTGCAGATGGAATGTTCTATCAACCTCAGATGAGTTTACTTATTTTTGCTGGCTTCGATTACGATGACGTTTATTGACACATTGTCTGTCAAATGAAGAAACATCGTTAAAACTAAATGTCTTGAATAAGTTGTTACACAACTGTTTCCAGATGATTTTGCAGTTTAAAAAATCGTATGTGTCGTTTAAAAATAATTATGGACAACAATTTTTAGCTTTCTCGGCCCCCATAAAAGAGGGGTCATCCCCCCCCCCCAAAGTTGCCTTGTTGTGTAGCGCCATAAGGTTTAGTATGCAGCTGCATTTAAAATAAGGATAATTTTCTTCGTTCTCAAGAAATATCGCAACAAACATAGTACATACAAACATACATACACAAATATACGCACACGAACATACATACACACATTAAAATACAAACATATAAGCATACAACCACACGTACACGAACATACATACACACATTAAAGTACAAACATACACATGTATAGACATGATTTCAAAACTGACTGATTCGCATTCATGGATGTTCAAAACGTGTAGATTCTTAAACATACAAGTGTCAGATTTTTAACCCCATCGCGATAGCTTTTCATTGTAGGGAAAGTGGAAAATGAGAACAAGCTGTCAGGTTAACTTGTGTCTTTTTAAAGTAATTACGTAAAGCTATATCTTTAGAGAATATTTGCTACGGTACTCAAGATCAGAAAGATCAACAGAAAAATTAGCAATTTTACAGGCTTTGGCATGCTTTTAGTCATTTCAGATTCTCTGAATACGCTTGGGGGTGAGCATTCACCTCCCCTTCATGTGAGTAATCGCATTTCGCCGAGAATGAAATTTTTTTTTGTCGGGAGCTCTTGGAACAGTTGTTGCTGTCGTGTGATATGTCATCCTTTTGACGTTTGGAATGGCAGCGAAATTCTCGTATTTCAATTATGGATTGCTTCTTGTTCTTCGCTTCAGACGTGGGTTGTCCCACTTTCCAATAAAAAAATTAATTGAAGTGTGGTTCAACTCGACTTTCTTATACCACAATCCGTTTTAAGTACCCTTTTTACTTTCCTTATATACATAATGTATAAGGAAAGTATTGTGACGGGGTCGAAAATTCGAATTCGAGTTTTCGACGGGAGAGCACGTTTCAAGCATCCCTGATCACGAATCAAACATTTTTGAAGGGATGTGTGTCAGTGAGTCTGTGGAGACGATAACTGACGAACGAATGAACCGATTCGAACGAAATTTGGTACAAAAATCACAATCCGTAAACACTGGAAGCTTATTGTTTTTATACGCAATTGAATGTTCAGAACACCCCAAAATGTTGGAGGGAAATTTTGAAAAAATCGTCAAAAAATCAAAACCAGTAATAAAGTCACGCAAATAGACATTTCTTATGTAATTTTTCATTAGAAAACGATTAATATAAATTTTAGAACGCTAACATGAACCGTTATCGAGATATTGCACATTTCTCAAAAAATTATCAAAAAGTTATATAAAATAAAAAATATATATTTTCTATTGATAAATATGTTAACTTTTCATATGTAATACCATGCGATAAATTGGGTGACATCATTCTCGTGGATCTAGCTCGTTCCATTCATGAAAAAATATACTTTGAGTAATACTTTTGTATTTGAACGCCAATAGTCATTTATCTGCTGTAAGAATAACTTATTTCTCCGTCCATAACGCTTGGCGAGATTTTGGCGACGAATTTGTTGGAATGTCGTCAACTTGGCGGTATTTTTAATTGCTGCCAAATTAACAGAAATCTCGCCAAATCGATAAAAATGGCGCTAAATCAATGAAAATGACAACTAATTGACGAAAATTCAATATCTTGGAAAGAATATAAGTATCTACTATAAGAATAACATTTTTTTAACTGTAAAAGTAGTAAATTCATTGCATTATATAAGGAAAGTCATGTGTTGCTCACATTAGATTTTTTTTAATCAAATTTAACAAGAAAAGTTTTGAAAAATTTGTATCATGAGTTCAAATGATTACAATTATAGCGTGTTACCCTTCATTTTAAAGGGCTTGAAAAAATCTTTTGATACTATACTTGGCAATGTACCTCTGAGGGGGCTAATGATGTCACAAACACAAAAATTATATCGTGGTTACCTTCATAACAATGATTGAAAATATAAAGTCTCGTTATCATTGAGCCATAAATAAACCCTTTTATGCATGACTCTATCAAATTTTGTCCTATGGTGTACGAAGTTCTCGCTCGAATTAAAAAAAATTATCTAGTTCCTGATTATTTGACAACAAAGCCGGATAAAGGTTTCGTGGAAATCCATTAATACTGGTAGCCGCTATTGTGTACACAAAAAATCGACCACAGACATAAACGCAGAGGGACTTCCAAAATAATCAAAACGTGTTCAAGAGGTCTTAAATCAGATATTGGCATCAAAATCTAGAAATTTTTTTGCGAAAACAAAATTTCTCAATACTACTTATGAGAAAGTAAAAATTTGATGTGGGCAGGATATGACTTTTTCTATAGACTCAAATTTGTATTTTCCAAACACTTCTTATTAATTTCACGTTAACACTCTTTGTCCTTTTGTGCAACATATTTAACAGACTCGCTCTAGGCTGGCGAGTTAAGCTCCCAAAGCACTTAGTGGCGTAAAACTAAGAATCCCATTTTGTATCGTGGAACGTTTTTATCTATCAAATTTTTACGTCGTTACGCCATTTACGCACGCCATCTTTTACGGGCTCGTTCTCTGTTCCCGGAACATGCAGAGAGAGTTAAAACTTGGTACACAGAATATTTTCATATATCAAATTTTTACATCATTATGCTACGTCATTTACGTATGTCGTAATTACGTATGTCACTATTTTTGTCCCTTTTCATGAATTTTCTTTGCTAATTACGGTTCACTAAAATTCAAATGGCATGTTATCCTAGTCCTAAAAGGATTTGGACGTAAGATTTGGATAGAGTGGATATATACATTAACCACTTCCCTTGCCAATATAAATGAAAAGCCTTCTAAAATAGGAAGTTATGTTATTTTTATTACCTTTTCAGGTACAGAAACCTAAAATAAAGAATCTGCAGGAATCTAAAAGAAAATACATAATTCTTAAGTATAAATTTAATATTCAGAGCTATATACATTTGTGGCAGTCTAAGAATTACTACAAAAACTGTTAAGCGTTAAAAAAACTGAAAAACGTTAAATTATGATTAAATTCTTACTTCTTACCAACTTATCTTAAATCAGAAGCGCATGCTGATTAAAAACTCAGTAACTCAGAATTTTTCTGTGAATAATATTTATTTGCTCAATTCATTTTTGCTGAAAAGTACTGAAAATCTGTAAACAATTCGATATACTGAGATACTCTCTCTCTCTCTCTCTCCCCGTAATTATCTATGGTGTTATCTACGTAGCGGGCGCTTATTTAGGTTCCGAGCAAAGCCGGGCTATTCGTTCTAGTTTAAACTAAATAATTAAAATTATATCTAAAATCTTCATTAACACAGCATAAAATAAATTGGTTATTAGTTGGCTTATACCAAACATAAGTATTCTTCAGGATACAAAGATAGATAAATCACACCGACAAAAGAAAGCAGGAGTTTGTAAATATATATCTCCAACCTATGAAGAGTTGCTAAACGTAACCAGAAACAATGAAGAGAAAAATCTGATGTGGGAGGCACATGACTTTTCCCTGTAGACTTTTATTTCATTATGCATCAAATTGAATTTAATTGCAGAAAATAATATGGATACTTTTCTGATATTATATCCAATTTGGCATTTTATTGCATCTTTGTTCCGTTTGGCAACTTGTTTCACTTTAAAATTTTCAGGTCCTCGAAATTCCAAAAAACTAAAATATCTCGAGAAGGGTTGGTTCATCCTATAGTCATGAGGTCAGTCTTATTCGCTTAGTTGTCGAAATTTACCTGAAGAACAAGTGCTTAATTAATGTATTTTTCAATAATTTTAGTTATTTATATCAGTTTTCATTATCTTTGCGGGCGATTTCGCAAAAAAAGAGTCTTTATTTTTCTGGATCCTATCAAAATCGAATCAGCATCAAGATAACCATCAAATGACTTAATAGGTTTTCAACTCCACTGAAAATCGTCTTCATTTCCTCAAAATTAAAAGTTTAAACATCTCGAGATTGGTCAATCTTTAGGCTGGATTTTATTCCTTTGGACGTCAAAAATTACGTATGAAGCAAGCATTTAACTGATACATATGAGCATATGTAATAGTTTGTGTTTTAGTTCGGATTTTGGATTTGCGGGTTATTTCGCAAAAAAAGGCAGATTCTTTTTTTGCGAATCATACTAAAATCTAATTGGCACCACAATATCCCACAAGCGACTTATCTACCGAATTTTGTGAAATTGGGTCAATTAGATTTTCAGTGGATACATACAATTTTTGTAGGTCAAATCGCAGAAAAACGCAGGTTCTTTTATCCCGAATTGTACCAAAATCTAATCAGCACCAGGGTCACCCACAAGACTTACTTACCAAATGTTATGAAATTCGGTCCATTAGTTTTTTGAGTTAGAGTGGATACATCCGGTGCACAGACAGACCGACGTCACGCTAAAAATGTTTTTTTCGTATTCTAAAGGTGTCAAAACGTGTAGATCTGTCGAAAACTCCAGTTGTGATTTTCGACATGATTCCAATATTTTCCCTATGCATTACCATGTATTGCAGGGAAAGTAAAAGAACAACGGAAAGATTTAGAACACTTTTCATGAAAAAGATCTCAAACTTAAGTGCTTTATTAAAAAAAATCTGATGTGGGCAACACATGACTTTCCTTATATAATGTAATGAATTGACTACTTTTACAGTAAAAAAACATGTTTTTCTTATAGTAGATACTAATATTATTTCCAAGATATTGAATTTTCGACAATGAGTCGTCATTTTCATTGATTTAGCGTCATTTTTTTCCATTTGGCGAGATTTTCGTTAATTTGGCAACATTTCAAAAAGTCGCCAAGTTGGCGACAGTCCGCCAAATTCGTCGCCAAAATCTCACCAAGCGTAATGGATAGAGAAATAAGTTATTCTTACAGCAGACAAATGACTATTGGCGTTCAAATAAAAAAGTATTACTCAAAGTATCTTTTTCCATGAATGGAACGAGCGAGATCCACGAGAATGATGTCACACAATTTATCGTATGCTATTACATATGAAAAGTGAACATGTTTCTCAAAGGGAAATATTTTTTTTTATTTTATATGACTTTTGATAATTTTTTTGAAAAATGTGAAATATCTCAAAAACAGTTTGTGTTAGCATTCTAAAATTTATGCCAATCGTTTTCTAATGAAAAATTACATAAGAAATGTCTAATTGCGTAACTTTATAAGTGGTTTTGATTTTTTGACGATTTTTTCAAACTTTTATTCGAAAATTTAAAGGGGTTCTGAACATTCGATTGCGTATAAAAACAATAGGCTTCCAGTGTTTACGGATTGTGATTTTTGTACCAAATTTGGTTCGAATCGGTCCATTCGTCTCCACAGACGTCTCCACAGACTTACTGACACACACACACACACACACACACACACACACACACACACACACACAGACATCACTTCAAAAATGTTTGATGCGTGATCAGGGATGCTTGAAACGTGCTCTCCCGTCGAAAACTCGAATTCGAATTTTCGACCCCGTCACAATACTTTCCTTATACATTATGTATATAAGGAAAGTAATAAAGAGAAAACTAAAAGAATTCTGTTCTTACAACAGCATTATTATCCAATAACTCGAAATATATACTTTTAAAATGTATACTTTATGAACAAATTTTTTTTTCACAGGATTTAGAGCTGAATTACTTTGTAAAAGACGTGATAATTCTAAAATGAGATTCTATGTTCAGAATAACCAAACACGTATATTTTTAACAAAATGGAATTTCTGTGCCAATACATATCACGTTTATAAGAGGAATTTCGTGTTGAAGCAAAACATAACCCGCTCTGACAACCACATTCAGTGCCCCGACCATCAAAAGTGTTTAAAGATATTTCACGAACTCAAAAGTCAAAGCATGTATTTAAGATTGACAAGAACATTACATATAAATACAACTTCTGACCAAATAGTCTTTTCTCTGAATAAAAATGTCTGAAACTATGACTTATAAAACTGATGTTTACGTGCATTCCATTCTTTTAAGTTTTAGAAAAAAGGAAAAATCATCACTTGAATCTGAAACGAAATACAATTTTCGAACGTTTTCCAAACATTTTCGAATTCGAGATTTTGACGAGAAAGGCTGTTTTAAGATATTTACGACAGACATTTCGAACGCTTGGAAGAGGTCCGCTGGTGATTATGCGTGCGTGAGTATGTATGTGAAGTATGGATACGATTAGAACTGAACGTAATATTTTATATTCTATAATTCGCATGTCGATAACTCGAATGATGCAATTTAAAATTAGTATACCATTTTAGCATTTTTTTAATGGGAAATAATAATAATAATTCCTTGAACACTGGTGATAGTACACAGTCTATTAAATATACTTTGAATGGAAGTATTCTTTGAGTTGCAATAATAACTAAAATACAAAACACGCTAGACTCACTGGATGCGTAGCAAACAACTGGATGCATTCTTTGAGTTGCAACAATAACTAAATACAAAACACGTTAGACTTATTGGATGCATAGCAAACAACTGGAAGCATAACGAAAATCCTCATTCAAGGGTTTGAAAGAATGGGGTGAACGATAGTCACTCCCATCGACTCACTGGTGGTTGTCACATGAAGTGTAACGCACCCAAGGTACGGATGCTCAAGTCCTCAGGACGAGTCGGACGGTCTGGGTCTTCAGCACCCAAGGTACTTTAAACTAGATAACGTCCACTTTATAGAATACTGTCAACAGCGGCATTCCGGTCTTCTGATCTCTGACCCTCCCTGTAACGATGGTTTCTTCATTGAAGAAGTGCCTAGCACATTATGCTTTAGATTTCGGACTGTGGCTGGAGTATCCTGAGGATATGGTATTAGTTGTACGGATTGCAGGTTGACCAATGGAAATCCTCCTGGAGTGGAGGTGGGTGGTCTTTAGTTTCCAGTGTGGGCGGTCTTCCAGTTGCCGAGGTGGGCGGTCCTTCCAATGGAAAGAGTTGCACGAGGAGTACTGGAGAACTGCAGCCTGCCGCAGCTGTACAAAACCACAGCAAACAAGTTAAGAATTGTTCGGGGGGTTTTCCTGACTTTTAAGATTTGAGAGGTACTTTATTAACTCGAAAGTTTTAGCCCTGGGATCTCTGTCGGATTTTAGTATATTCATGACTTCCCGAAGGAGACCCTGGATGTCTGTGATTTTAAATACTGTCTCAAGCTCTTTAAAGAATTTTAAGAATTCTAAAAATAAATTAGTGCCCTGATCAGGGGTTTTAGTACTATGTTCAGATGGCGTGGTGTTTGTTCTCCTGCTCTTTGGAGATTCCTCCTCCCTGTAACGCACTGTATCCGTCACTAGTGTCGAGCATCTATTCGAGGAACAATAGTCACTCTCTCCAATGATTCACTGGTGGGCATAACAGAAAGTGTGACATGCTTTCCTTACCATATTCGTCTCAATTGAGCGTCACTATTGGAAGAGTTGCACTTGTCTGGATCTCTTCGAAACGAACTTGCACTACCGTGTTAAGTTTCAGTTAAAAAATACTGCGAACTTCTACATCAATTAGGGGCTTTGACATACATTCATTCATCATGGACGAGCGAAGCGCAGTACGTTATCCATTCTTAACGAAGCGAAATCAACATTTTTCTGAATTTTGTTATCCCTTTTACTCGAGAGCTACAGAAAGAAGATGAAAATTTGCACACACATATAAAATTGTACACAGGTGTGCAGAATCAAAATTTTAATAATTAAAATGAATTATAACAGACGGAAACGCCGATTTTTAAATCGCGTATGCTTACTACGCTTCGTATAAATAACAAGTAAAAACAGTCATTTTTGAACAGTTAATGAAAGCTTGTGATTAAAGCATGCATTGTGATTTAAACATGCTCCTGTATATTAAATACGTTTTTGTGATTTAAATGTGTCACTTTGATTGCATTGTTTTCTCTTTGCATTTTCACTAATTAGTTTAATTTAATATTCAAATTCCAAAAACTTATAGCTCTGTTGTATTAGGATTCTCAAAAATTGAAATTAAATATTTATACTTCTAATTTTAATTTGAAATCTTTCGCAACTCGCATACTTCATAGGTTTCGATTGCATTCAAAACCTCGCTTTTAGCTAGTTATAAATAAATATGGTTTATTACGCTTATAATAAATATGGTTTACGCGGAAAAAGCGTAATAAACCATATTTATTTATTACGCTATAAATAAATATGGTTAATTACGCTTTAATGGGGTTGAGGAGATATTATCCGGAATCTTTTACAAAAGTTTTCTATTATCCTCATATACATTCATCTTTGCGAAGATAAAATTCGATTAATATTTATTGATAACTACCGGTTTTTTTTTATGAAGAGTTAAGTAGTGTAGGAAGCAAATTTATAAAGTTTAGTAATGAGAGAAAAGCAACGTGATAAAGTAACTAAATTGGCGGATAATGGTATTTTTTAGTAATTTGATCATTTCACGCAAAGCACGTAATCTGTTGAAAATTGTGAACGGTAATTTACTTCGAAACTTCTACGACTAATATTGAAAAGTAATAATTGATAAGTAAATTATTATACAGATGATGTCTTTTTATGAAAAGCTGAGTGCATATGATATTATTAAAATAAAATATTTTTATTTTCTTTGAAACTTAGAATTCGCGTTTAAATAATGGATGAGAGTAAATTTGTTTCATAATGCTAATTTCTCAAAAATTAATACGAAAATACACTACGTGACAGTGAAAATGAGACACCAAGAAGGAGAGGGCAGAAAGTGATGAAAATCGACAGAGAGAGACAGCAGCGAACAATAAGTGCAGTTTATTGCAACACTGTTTATTGCACCTATATACTGAGTGATAACACCGTCTGATCAGTAGGTTGTAGAACCACCGCGGGTGGCGATACAGAAAGCAACACGTCTAGGTACAGAATCAATGAGTATGCGGATGGTGTGCTGAGGGATGGCTGCTCATTCGCTGTCAACAATTTACCAGAGTTCGTCTTCTAAATGCGGCGGTGGCTGCACACGCAAGCGACGTTCAATCACGTCCCAGACGTGTTCGATTGGTGAAAGATTAGGGGAGAATCACCTGGGTACCTTGCAGGGTATGTTGGCTGATGCGCGCCGTGTGTGGTCAGGCGTTATCCTGCTGGTAAATGGCATTGGGCACACCCTGTAGGAAGGATAATGTCCCCTGCCGTAGCACGTCATCCACGTATCGATGGGTCGTGATAGTGTTCCCAATACGGACCAGAGGTGACCTGCTATCGTAGGCGATGGAGCGCCAAACCATGATCCGCGTTGTCACGTGGTGTGGCGTTCCACAGATGTGGCCGGATTGGACTTGTCACCACTTCGGCACCAGACTCGTACATGGCAGATGTCATTGCTAAAACAGAAGCGTGACTCGTCTGAGAACACGACTCTGTGCCATTCCGCCGTCCACGTGGCTCTATCTCGATAATCATTGCAAACGGAGGCGTCTGTGCTGTTGGGTCAATGGCAGTCTTCTTAACGGGCGCCATGAGTACAGGTTTCCGGCGACCAATCGATGGATAATGGTCCTGGTCGATATGGGGGCATCAAAGGTGTCCTGCACATGTTGCAGAAGAGCGACGCAATTGGCCTACGGGGCCGCCAACGTTTGCTGGCGAGGCGTCGGTCCACGCGTGCTGACGTCTCTCTGGCCGTACCGGCATCTCTGAAACGTGCCACATTCTCGCGTTCCAGCCGTCTTCGCCACAGCCGGTGCACTGTGGACGCATGCAGGTGGCTGTCTGCTGAGATTTGGCGTATGGACCAACCTGTCCTTCTGAGTCCGATCACTATACCCCTCTTGAAATCGTCTGTCGGCTGGAGCTGCCTCGGTTTGCGGCGGCCTGGCATTCTCTGCCGCTATACGTTTCCTCTGAGACAAAAAACAAATTGTAAAATGACTTCCATGGCAGACAGAGCGGCGCGACTATTGCCGATTCTGCAGGTTCCTTCCCTTATATCTCACTCAAAGTGCGCAGGACAACTGCGCATTTCGCATCATTTACATAACTCGGCGAGCTGCGTCTACCTTGCAATTTGTATATTTTTGTGCCCACTCCTTCTTGGTGTCTCATTTTCACTGTCATGTAGTGTATATTCTAATATCATCGCAAGAGGGTGTTTAGGAGTACAAAATATACGTCAATGGGTATCTGCAATTTTGTTGGGTGTTTCCAGTAAAAATTTATAATCAAAATAAACAATATATATTTTTATTTTTAGTAGTATCACTTAATATAATAATTATTCGCCAATCAGCCTACAGTATCGTGAACCATTTAGCCATCCCATGACGTTGCCCCGGCACACCAGTGGGAGGCGGAATACACTATGCCCAACAACACAACATCCATGTCCGCAGGTAGGACTCGAACCCACAACCCGGCAGCGGAGCGAGCACGAGGAAACGCTAAATAAACAATATTATGTGTGAATAAAGATTAAAAATCTATATAACAATTGTATCTATACAAGTCTGACGTACAGGATCTTTTAAAAGTCCGTAAAAACTTTAAAAATTCATTAGAAATCGAAAAATTATCGCATTGAGGGACGGTTTGTACAATAAGTATTGCCAGGGCGGGTTTTTTTTAACGTGAAAAAATTTTATAGGTTAAAAAATCATTATAGGTGGCGCTTACCCGAATACATCTTCTAGAAGCATGCAAATGAGGCTGTTATAAAAGAGCTGTAGTGCTCTGTAGATTCTTCATTTGATTCATTAGTAAACTGTGCAAAAAATAAGTTTTTGCTAGAATGTTAACTTTGATGGTAAAAGCCTTGTTAGTGAAGTTGTATTTCGTGAGGGGAGATACAGCATCAGATGCTTTGCGAAAATTCCGATTTAGGAAAAATCTAAAGAAACAAAAATGTCCTATCGCCTGTTCTGGGTTAACTTAGAATTGTCACATGACTGGAAGAAACTGGTCGTTTGGAGAATCGTACACGAAGCGAAGACTATCGTTATCGGAGTTCCGTGCCAGTACTGTGGCATCTGAACTTGAAAACCTAGCATATGAAACAGCGGCTGGGCGATTGGATATTCCTGTGTCCTTGGTATGGCGTATTCTTCACGGTATTTTAAATCTGCATCCTTACAAATTACAATCACTTCATCAGCTTTTACCGGTAGATACAGCACAGCGAGAAACGGTTGCCAACTGGGCTATGTCAAAAATCGCACAGGAACCACAGTGATTATTTAATGTGTTGTGAACAGACGAAGCTCACTTTTCACTGCATGGGAATGTGAACACACACAACTTTCGTATATGGGCCACGTGAGTATATAGAGCAGTCACTTCAAATACCATGAGTGATAGTTTGGTGTGTATATATAATATATATATATATACTATATATAAATATAAAAAGTATAAAAAGCATTTAAAATTTGAAAAAAGAAGAAAGGCTTAGCAAGAAGCTTACTTAATGGCGGTAAGGGTTTGTGACCTTACACCCCAGTTGTCAACAAGCTTTTCATAAATGCCGCGGCATTGCACTCCTGGACGCCAGCCCTGGCTGAAGCCAACCCCCGGAGTGACAATAACAATCATCACGAGACCGTTAAAAAAGAAAAGTCCAATGATAAGATGAAGTCCATTACTGGATGGCAAACTAGTCCTTCAGACTACAATGACCTGTATATATCTGCGTGTTATCGTTGTGCGGTCCTGTTATTCATAGTATGCGAACCTTCATCGACCAAATTGATATAAAATTGATTTTAACTCTGAACAATGTACATTATTATTACCATAGAAATTATCAATATAATGTAGCATAAAAGAAATGGGGTATTGCTGTAGATATGCTTGTTGCAGAAATGTCCTATCAAAATCAATACGGATGTCTTCATTGTTGATAATTCTCTGTATTCTTATATATGTACTATATATATATATATATATATATAGTATATATATATATATATATATATATATGTGTGTGTATGAATGTACACAGAGATCATATCAAAAAATATATTCTAAATAATAATTTTCTTCCTACTTCCAATAAAATTGAATATAAACACTTTGCCAAACACGGTTTTGAAAATATTACTATACATATTTTAGATATAAAAACAAAATCAGCAGATAGGATTTATTTTGAAAACTACTTTATTAAATCACAGTGTACTCTTTTTCCATATGGATTAAATCAAATGTATCTAAATGGTAACGTTGTAAAAAATAATTTTGTAGATAATAAATATTCTATTTTTAATCACCTTTTTTTGAAACCCCATTTAAATGATAGTGAATCAATCAAACTCAAAAGATTTAAACGAGGAAAGGGACATTCCTTACTAAATGATCATAAATCTGAGATTATAACTCTTCATAATCAATTTAATAGAACTTTTCAATGGAAATTCATAAGATCCTGGGTTTTTGCGGTAAAGAAAAAACATTTAAATAAGGTTTATGCCATTTTTTTAAAATTAAATCTTGCTAATGAACATTTTAATCATATTTTCTTTGATTTGCTTATTACAAGATCACAGTTTTTAAAATTAAAACTAAATCAATTTCATTATAATAATACAACTACTAATTCTTATTGTGTTATCTCTTTCAAACATCCTATATATAATTCTCTAAAGTTTGGACATCTGTTTAACAAGTTTAAACATTTATTGCCTTTTGGAGATTTATGTGTTTCAAAGACTTTCAAATACAACAAGCCTATTGGTAGGTCTATATTTAATTATAATGAAGTTTCACAATCGCTCTCTATTGATTATTATTCTCAGTGAATTGTAGATAGTGAATGTATTTGTAAATTAAACAAATTTGCTAAATTTCTAAATCCAGACTTGGGGCATATAGTTACAGGAGATTTAGACATTGTTAGTGACAATATGTTAAGAACCATTATGTCATTTGACACTAAATTTAGGATACCTACTTGTAATAATTCTTTTAGAGTTTTAAAATCAATTAATCTAGATCTTGATAAATATATATATAAATTAGCTTGTAAATACGCTCTGCCATTAGAGGCATTTAATATGTGGAAATTTACTATATTAGAATCAATTAAAAATACTATTAGAGATATTAATTGTCTAGATCTTTATATAATATTGATAATATTAAAAATCCCATTAATGATTTAAAAAGATCCTTTGTTATCACCTATGTTGATAAAGCCTCTAATAATTATGCTATTATCTGTAAAAAATTTTATATTCAATTTCTGTTAGATTATTTAAAAAATAATAGTCTTTTTAAACCTGATTTACATTCCATCAATAGTATTATATTGAAAATTATCAATATGTATAGTGATTTAAATATTAAATATAAATATCTTAGATTTCCTTATATAGTGCTTATTCCATAATTTCATAAAAATCCTATTAAATTTAAAAGAGTTACTAGTGGCCATAATACTTACTCTACTACTGCGAGTAAATTATTACTAAATTCTTTAAATCTAATAAGTAATAGTTTAAGCCAGACTAGCAATAATTACCATATTCTAAATAATAGTAAAGAATTAAAGAATAACTTATCTCTTAGAAAAATAATAGGATTTCAAATTTTTGATTTTAAAGATCTTTTTAATAATATTAAGATATCTGATCTATATGATGTAATTTTAGCTCTATATAATGCTTATATTACACATCTTTCAAATCAAATTAAATTTATAAATTTTCCTAAACTTCTTCACTTTGTTGTTTTCAATAATTATATTTTTCAAGGAAATAAATTATACTTACAAGTCTCAGGATTTCCACAGGGTGCCTGCAGTAGCAGTATGCTAGCTAATTTATATCTTTATCATTATGAAAAGTCATTTACTTCAATAGATTATACTTTTTACAGATATGTTGATGATCTGATTTGCTTAGTACATACAGAAAATTATCTCATAGATATAGATTACTATCCAGACAATTTGGAATTAATTCCTAATGAAGCTACTATTAGTAAAAATGTTAATTTTCTGGATTTAAATCTTTTTATTGATCCTTCTAATAGAATTGTTACAAATTTATATGATAAAAAAGACTTTTATAATTTTAATATTAATAAAATCTTACCATTAATTAATAAATTCCTGCAACTCGATGCAATTGTTTAGAAATATTATTTTATAGATTATCTGATAAAAAATTTCATGCTATGCATATCAATAATCTCAAAATTACTAGCAATTTATATAAATATCCCTCTTATTTAGTAAATAGTGTTGTTAAAAAATTTAAAATAGCTGTATTTTTATAATTCTTTTCATAGTATCATATAATTCTATTCATAGTATCTTATATTAGCCAGATATCTCCATTCTCTCTTTTTTTTTTGTTACATTCTCTTCCACTTCAGCATTACTATTATTTGCCCCTCCTTTTAGTGGCTCTTTTTGTATATTAATACTTTTTCTTAACATTTCGCTTAACTGTTTTTCAATTCTTATGAATGGCAACAGTAAATGGTTTTTTATTTTTTCTTTACGAATGGCAACACTGGTCTCTTCTATCAGTGTTCCCGGTTTCAACTCGATTGTACATACGCTGTGCTTTTTCCAGGTATTCATTTTTTCTTTTTTATTCCTTCTTTATGTATGTCGTCTAAGTAGAAATAGTTTATAGATATAATCTATCTATTTCTTCAGAAACATACATTTTTGTGTTTGCTTCTACAAAAAACTTGGGCATGATTAGATTTTTGTAGAGGTTAACAATTCATGATTTAGGCTTAGAGCCTCGTCCACGTGTATAGCATTTGTGCTTGAATTCGCTTGTTATACTTTTTTCGATTCCATACCTTTGTATTATGATATTTTTCATTGACTTGTTGATTCGATATTTATTTTAGTTATTTATTTATTTCCATTTACTTGAGGATTAGTTGATTTTTACTTTTGTTTTGTAAGCCAGTTAGATAGTTGAATTTAATTTAAGTTTTTCTTTTTTCGTTTCCATGTCTTTGAATTTTGTTGATTTTCTGTAACTTGATAGCTTGTGTTTTGTATTTTTTATCCATTTGATTGATGATTTGCTGTATTATATTTTATTCTGTGGGTGTTTTAAAAAGTTAGGTTTATCGTGTTACATCTTCTTACTTTTCGTTCATTGGATTTTCAAACTAATTATTATATATATATATATATATATATATATATATATATATATACTATATATATACTATATATATATATATATATATACTATATATATACTATATATATATATATATATATATATACTATATACTATATATATATATATATATATATATACTATATATATATATATATCTATATATATATATATACTATATATATATATATATATATCTATATATATATATATATATATATATATATATATACAGAGAGAGAGAGAGAGAGAGGCAAATACTATCGCTATTGTCAGAAACTGACTATTCTATCGGTTTTAATTCGAATTCAATAGCTGTCCTGACGAGAATGCAATGTCGAACTAATCGCCATTTTTTGTATAGTTCCAGTTGAGTGTTCTCCATGTCTTGATCTTCCATCTTGAGCTATTTATTATTGCCTTTTCTCATTTTTGCTGTGTTTGCTTTATATTTCATATATATATATATATATATATATATACATATATATATATATATATATATATATATATATATATATATATATATATATATATATATATATATATATAAAGTTTCTCAAGGATGGTTAGTCCTAAAATTATGCGTATAAATTAAAGCTTTTAATTGATACATTTGATCATAATATAGTCTTTTATTGAAGATTTTTGCGGGGCATTCCACAAAAAAGCAGGTTCTTTATTCTAAATCGTACCAAAATCTTATTAGTATCAGGGTAACTCAGAAGTGACTTAACTACCAAAATTTGTGAAATTTGATCTATTAGTTTTTCAGCTAGACTGATGGTTATTTTACCGGCTTTCAACCAAATTATACAAAAACCTAATTGGTACCAGAGCAATCTACAGGTGACTTATCTAACAATTTTTTTAAAATTTTATTAATTAATCTTTTAACTAGAGTTGATGCATACATTTTATATACAGTCAGGCATATACACAGAAATTTAGACAATCACACACAGATATCCCGCCAAAAATAATTTTTTCGTGTTCTAGGGTACCCGAAACGCATAGTTCCGCCGAAAACTGGAGTGGCGATTTTTGACGCGATTCCAATACTTTCCCTATACATTACTATGTATTATAGGGAAAGTAAAATGGTGAGTATCACATGAATTTTATCAAACATAAGATTCATTATTCTTAAGAATAACATTAATGCATTGGATCCATATTCATGAAGAGAATAAAATTAACACACGCATGAGCGACTACCATAAATTTATGCAGATATGATTTCTTTAATGAAGCGAGAAGAAATTATCTAGTTTAGAAATCTGTTACTTTCTTAATTTGGAGGAACTATTTAAGAAGTAACAGAACAGAAAATAATTAGATCAGCGGACTTTTACGTGTTTCACCAATAAACAACGCCGTGGAAATATTTAAGCATATCGTGTAGTTTGTTGAAAGTTGTAAATAATAATTAGTTGGAAAATTCTAATTTATTTAGTTGTCGACTTTCAGGAAAAATACCCAAACTGCAAATCTTTGTTTTGAAACTCGGGTTTTAAATTAATATTTGATACGTAAATTATTTGTGGCAAAAGTTTTCTCATACTAAAGTTTTCGCGAAACATGTTTAATTGAAAAGATCTATTTCTCAGGATCTGCTATGGATAGAGATTAAGATGATGTCTGATATAGATGCTGCATCAGGAGGGTATAGATTCAGCATTATCTGGAAGATGGAGAGTGTTAATAAAATAGTTGAGGTTACTATGGATTTCCTCATTTGTACTTTCCCTTCAATACGTGGTAATGTATAGGGAAAGTATTGGAATATGTCAAAAATCACAACTCAAGATTTCGACGGATTATACGTTTTGAGAACACGAAAACACAATCTTTGGCGTGACGTCTGTGTGTTTGTCTGTGTCTGTTTGTTCTCTCTCTCTCTCTATGTGTGATGTGTGTGTAATGGATGTATCCACACTAATTCAAAAACTAATGGATCAAATTTCACAAAATTGTATAAGTCACTCATGGGTCACCCTGGTGATGATTACATTATGGTACGACTCGGGATAAAAGAACCTGCATTTTTGTATGAAATGGCCCTCAAAAATCGCATATATCCACTCTTTAAATGAAAAAACTAATTGACCAAATTTCACAAAATTGGATAAATAAGTTACTTTGTGGCTTACCCTGATATTGATAAGATTTTGTACGATTCAGGGGATACATCGTTCAAATTTAAAATAATGTATGCTCAAATGTATCAATTAAATGCTTGATTTATACTCAATATTTTACAATGAAAAAAATAAGACCAACCTGATAATTCTAGGGCTAATCGTTCTTGAAATATTTTACTTTTTATTTTACTTTGCCTTTAAAAATATATTCAGTTTCCAAATGGAAACGAAAATTGAATTAAAACTGCATATTCAGATTAATTTCAAACAGTTATAAGTGTTATATAGTGCAATTAAACTCAATTTAATGAATTATTAATGAAATAAAGAGAAAATGAATTATTAATAAAATAAAGAGAAAATGAATTAGAGTTTATAGTGAAAGGCTTTGAGTTGTTCATATTAGATTTTTTCCCTTCCGGTTCAAAAATCTTCCTCAACCATCTATTTCGAAAGATTGTTTATAGATAGGGCTTATATGATGAATGATATGGATTCAGAATTAAATTTTGGATGATTTACTAAAGATTTTCACTTCCGGTTCAATTTTTTTTTAAACATCTGTTTCTTTGAAAATTGGCATGACTGTTCCAAATAAGTATGAAAAAAAGAATAAAATTATTTAATAATTTTATCAGATATGAAGTGTATACACCATGTGTCACCCTATGAAGGATATTTCATGTATTCTTTGAAAAGCAATGCAGATTTTAACATATATTTTTAAAAATAATTGAAAACTAATGGAACGTAGTCATGGATGTCCTATATATAGAAAAAAAGATGGAAGAAGAGATTGTAAAATGAGATGAAAGAGGATATTAAATCCGTACAAGAAAAGATGAAACTAGATAAGTTCTGGATAAGAGGAGATAAAAAGGTTCGAAAAGAGATTATTAGCTGTCGAGCGAGAATCTCCAGTCGACAATACGAATTTTTGCATGCAGCCAGTACGCAAAGTAAAATCCCATACGTATGACGGACAAAGCATTTAGACAAATTTTCGGGTGAAATTTTATATTCATAAACGAATGACTGAAACGAAAAGCCTGTCCACTTGCTGTTGTCTTCGAGGTACTACGGCTGATGTTTCACAGATATACCTAAAGCTCCTATTACATGACAGTAATTTGGGACAACAAACCTTTCGCAAAACAGCTTTGGGACGTTTGTGACGTCACTCCACGCAGCACAGAACGAAAGTGACGTCACTACAAGCAGAAAATGGGAGAAGCAAGCTTCCCCATTTACTGCTCGGAGTGACACCACTTTCGTTCTGTGCTGTGTGCAGTGACGTCACAAACGTCCCAAAGCTGTTTTGCGAAAGTTTTGTTGTCCCAAATTACCGTCGTGTAATAGGAGCTTTACAGAGGAACGTCTGGAGCTCAAAGTGCTGGCGAATGTCCTGGAACTCCTTTACGGAAAGAATAATTTGATTGAGACGAGCTGAGTTTAATTGAAATCCGCCACCAATAGGAGATGGCGCCCGATATGGAAAAACTTTCACAATTATCATTTGCAGATTGATCTATGGATGCTATTGAAAACCTTGAAACTCAATTTCTTTTAGAGGCCATTCAAGATTCAGATAGCTGTTCTTATGGACGAATGCAAGGATCTAAGGTCTCGTATATAAATTATTAAGAAAGCCTAAAATGATTCAAGGTGCTTTAATTCTCAACAAGGAGAGCATTCTTTTGAGCATCCACTGATTTTGTGTGAAGATGAGGTGTCCCTGCAAATCTTCGTTCCCCTTTTAATCCGTGGTTTATTTTTCTTCTTCTTCTTCTTCTGAACACTACTCAACTCTGCTATTCGGCCTCAACCGCTCACCAGCTTTGTACGCGAATTCAGTAATCCTGCCCCATGGCTCGCGGTAATACTTGATTTCTTTATCCTCTATTTATGCTTGCAGTGTGGGTAATGGTATTCATAGTGACGAACTGTTGTCATATTTTAAACAAGTATTTGTTTGGTTTCATTTAAAGTGGATGTTTAGACCTGACGAGGTATCTAATTTGAATGAATCTTCAAATTGAGCTTAGTGCTGTTCATTTTCTTTTTCAGCATGGCTGCCGCATTTTAACTGTTTTGGTTATTTTATCGCTTCAATGTTTTGTCATTACTTGGCATTAGTTATTAATCATCCATTTTTCTAATACATACATACATATATATATGTATGTACATATATACATACATATATACATACATATATACGTGTATATATTTTTTTTTCTGTAGAAAAATCTGTCTCATTATACACTAACAATAATTATTGGGACTTAAATTAGCTGAGAAAATACTGAACATGCATAAATACATACATAGCCGCATGCGTTTTAATAGTACAGATTAGGTTCAGTAAATGCAATGATTCAGTTTAATAAATGTAGGATAAACTACCATTATTTTATTCCGAGTTAGGTTCTTAAGTGATGCATGAAAAGAAAGTGAGTTTAGAATTCTGCTACCTTAATAATTTCAAAACCTGCAGAGAGGAATAAAAGAGAAAATAATTAGTCTTTTGCAGGCTTTAATAATAGACAACGCTGTGAAAAGTTTTAAGCACATCGCGCAGTTTATTTAAACTCGTGAATAATTAGATGGAAAATTCTAATTTATTTACAAATCATCATTTAAGAAAATATATGCAAACTCTAAATCTTTGTTTTGAAACTGTAGTCGTACCGTAACAAATAAGTAAAACATTATGATTTACTAGCCTATCAAAAACAGAAACACCAACCCTCTTGTGGATTTAAGTTGCAATTTTAAGTATTAGTTTGTATGTTAAATGTTTGCGTTTAGCATCAAAAATACTTGTCTTATTTGAAAATTTACTTTGGATTATATTATCTTAATCGTTGTTAATAGCATTCAAAACCTCAGCTATTTAGGTCAAAGGGTGAGGGGGTGGGGCTTCTAGAGGGTATGACAATACTTTATGAAAAAATCGGTGGTGGCTGTAGTTCGATGGAGTCGAAATGGTTTTGCTTGAATAAAAAAATATGATGTGAGCAGCACATGATTTTCCTCATATTCATGACTCATATTCATGTTCTCTTTATTTCTTAATTTATTAAGTTTAATTGCACTAAAATAACACCTATAATTATTTTAAATGACACTGAATTTGCAATTTTAATTCAAATTTCGTTTTTATTTGATAACTGAACTTATTTTCAAAAGTGGTGCAGCAAAAATGGGAAATAACTAAAATTTCTCAAGAGTTGTTAGACGTAGAGTAATGGGGTTGGTCTTGTTATTTTCATCGTCAAGAATTTCGTCTGAAACAAGCATTTATTGAACATATAGTCTTTTATTTTAGATTTTGACGATTTTTGAGGGCCATTTCGCAAACAAAAGGCAGGTTTATTTTTTCCGACTCATGCCAAAATCTAATATATATTAGGGTAACCCACAAGTGACTTATCTACCAAATTTTGTGTCATTTGGTCTATTAGTTTTTTAGCTAGAGTAGAAACATATATTTGTGCAGGCTATTTGGCAAAAAAGGCTGGTTCTTTTATACCAAAGCATACCAAAATCTAATCAGCACCAAGGTAACCCCCAACTGACTTATCTGCCAAATTTTGTAAAAGTTGGTCCATTTGATTTTTAGCTAGAGTGGATACAAGTATTTTTTGAAGGGCCATTTCGGAAAAAATGCAGGCGTCTTTATCCCGATTTGTACCAAAATCGGGATAAAGATCAGCATCAAGGTATCTCACAAGTGACTTACATATAAAATTTTATGAAATTCGGTCCATTAGTTTCTGAGTTAGTGGATATAAAATCTGCACAGACAGGTCACACACACACAGACGTCATTCTAAAAATAATTTTTTCGTGTTCTAGAGGTCCTCAAACGCGTAGATCCTTCGAAAACTCGAATTGCGATTTTTGACACTTTGCCAATACTTTCCTTATACATTACCATGTATTGCATGGAAAGTAAAAATCGGAAAAAGTACAACACATGTAATTATCTCGAGAGTGTATTTCCTAAACAAATAGTGGCGGTATTATTATTTTCGTCGTCAAAATTAAGCATGAAACATATATCTAATCAATACGTTTAAATATAAGGAAAACTACAGAGCAATGCGAATAAGTACAAATAACAAAATAATGAAGCATACAGCTGTTTCAAGTATACACTGTATCCCCCTCGTCAGTCGCCCTTTTAAAACCTAAGGGGTCTCTTGGATATAATAATCCCTTTGGTTCTTCCTTTTGAGCCCGTTCTTCTTTTGGACTTCGAGTTTGTTGGTTCTCTTGCAATGACGAATGGGATCCAGCGTATTCTCGAAACAGCTGTATGCTGCATTACTGTGTTATTTGAGCTTTTTCATGTTGTTCTAGTTTTTCTTATCCTTTTCATAAAGTGTATTTTACTTATTAACGTTTAAGTGTATTTAGTTTTTCTATTTTAGATTTGATTTGATTTTGAGGACCATTTCGCTATCATTCTCAATTGTACCAAAATATAATTAGCGCCATGATGTCCTACAAGCGACTAACCAAATTTTGTAAAATTCCGTTGAATGGATTTTAAGCTAGAATGGATGCATACAATGTACAGCCGCGGAAAAAAAAACGCCCCACCCTCTGTTAATCGAACATCGTTCACCGTAGAGAAAATTGAATGATACCATTCGATTAGGAATAACATCCTCTACAAATTAATGAGTACGTGATGTCACCCCCCCTTCCTCCAGCCAAATTGTTGTATCTTACTCTTCATTTTGTATTGTATTCCAATTTTCAAATTTGGTTAGCTATATATATATATATATATATATATATATATATATATATATATATATATATATATATATATATATATATATATATGTATGTGTGTGTTTGTGTGTTGTAGCAATAGTGCGTAGATTTTCATTGTCCGTTAGTATTTTAAATATATAATACCCTTTTTGCATAAACTAGCTCCAATCACCAGCTACATTTAAGAAGAGAGGAAGATGGTGTCTTTTCTGCTTTTGGGTGCTCGTTAAAAAATTGCTTCCGGCACCTTTTCAAGAACAGAGAAACAGGTGGATAAAGTATGTGTCTGAATAAGCGTGAGAAGCAAATATTTATGGCATACATTTTGCAAATAAATGACAGTCACATATGAGTGCGATCGGAACTCACCACAAAAAGCGACAACTAAAGTTATTATTTATCACTCTTTGGCGATAACCCGCCAAATCAGCACACTTAGACTCTGTCACTTTCTCGGACCTTTCAAGATTGATGACTTCGGGAGTCTACGGAGGGCGACAGACCCCCTGTAGTTCCCGTATCGTCTGGAAATAAAACTCGTCTCTTTATTCTCCAATGTATTGGGGGCTTTAGGAGCCCGTGAACATTGCTGAACATAAAATATTTATTATAGAACATCTGTGTATGAATTTATAATTTTTTCTCTAAATTACTTGATTGCCTGTTCCACAAAATAGTCAAAACAAGCTAAAAGAAGATCTCCTTAAGTTCAATACAAGTCGTCTGGGGAGAGATAGCTTCACAATGTCTTTGTATTTAACGGCAGAATCTGTCGTTATTTGTTGTCAAGAAAGGCGATGGCGACAAGGCAATAAAAGAAACCGATCCCTACAAGGGAAGCAGGGAACAATTTTCTAGAATTGCACTGCTAAACTGAATACGTTTACAACACTAGTGGGTAAGTTTCATTCATTCAAATTTACAGCTCATATCAATCACATCCAGCGGACTACTAAAACGATTCTTGTCTACAGATTTTTTTTGTGAAATTATAAGGATGGGAAGGCGCGATCCAATTAACCAATTAACGCGACGGGGTATCCATAGTGTCCCATGTCAGACTTGGTCCGACTGAATGCTGAGCAGTAGAAAAGAAAAACTCTTGTTTCCTTCTACAGCTTTGGCATGGCACGAACCAAAGCAGATTAAATGGCTCCTTCCTTGAAGGCATGAACTTGCTTCGCACATTGATTTTAGTGATGTAATAGTTTATATTACTTTAAAGAAAGTGCAAAAAGCAAGTTTTGTTATAGGTGCTACTGCATCTAAATTTTATAAAAAAAACCCAAATTATTCACTGAAACAGAGGCAGTGTTGATTCTAATGATACCATCTAAGATTTAAGGTATGCTGAAAATAATTGTCTTACAATTTTCAAATATTATTTTTAGATATCTTAATCTTCAAACAAAGTTAATCTTAGAATAAATTAAATTTATTTTATCACATTTCTATGCTGCTTTGTAAATTTATTTCATTAAAATAACTATAGTAAAATAATGTACAAAACTTCAGGCAAAATATTGGATTATTAAAGGAATATGAATGCTTTAGTGTTTATAATAATGCGTTTTTAAACTGTCGATTTTATGTTGAACTTGGTAATTAGTAGAGACAAACCATTGAAAGAGAAAATTAATTATATATTGCATTTTGCCAAGACGTATCCTGGGGAGGAAGGGGGAGATTTGGGGGTCGTCTGCCCCCTCTCCCGAAATCCTAATTAGAAAAGGATTTTTTTATTATATGGCATCTTTTGTACATACTCATTGGACATTTTATTTCATAAATATCAGAATTGATACATTTTGGAAGAAACATTTTATGAACATAATGAATGAATTTAGAACAAACACATGGCAATATAATTTTGAATTAACTTCATGTTTCCATTCTCTTAATGTAATTATAAAAATGAACTAGAATAAAATAATTAGTTATGAAACAAAAACGTTTTCGATGAACTTCATTTTATCAATGTTATATTGGCGGAGTGTATAAATCAGGGAGTATCTAGGCAGTTTATGTATTCACCGTAGTTCAAAAGATGTTCACTAAATTTCCTTGAAATTTGGTAGCTATGTTAGTTAGGTATTACTCTGGCGCTAATTTGATTTTTGGCGAATATCAAACAATAATAGTGTACCTTAAAATCTGAAAAATGAGAAGGTTCTATTAAACTATGTACTCTGTGAAGTAGTCGTAGTGCTACAAAATAAAATAAAATGTTACTGCTCTCGCTATGCTGGTATAAACTGCTCTCAACACCATCACTTTTTCAATTGCAGCACGATACTTGGCGAATTGGTATTCAAATAGAGCTAGTTTACTATATAAAAGATGAAATTCAATGATAAACTGCAAAATCAATGTAATTTAGAAATTATAATTTTGCAATGATATAATGCATTAAATCAACAAGAAAGATCAATCATGCATAAATAATTGATTATAAAACACTTTCCAACTGCAATGCAATTTTATTTAAACATCTCCAAAATGCGATACATTCAGCGGTAATATTTTTAAAATTATTACAATACTACATTAATTTATTATATATGAAAACGTAAAACCTCATTGAAAAAATGAACTTTATTCAAATGACGTCGTTTAAATATAAATCGCCGGGTTTTCAGTTTGATAGTCATTTTTACGGCAGTTATCGTCCGAACGGACAGACAGACAGACAGACAGAATGAACAAAGTCATAAACACTTTTCAACTATGTTGTAAAGTGTTAAAAATGATTCCTATCGTTAAAGTTTTCAAAAATGTGCCGATTAAAATCTCTTAGGAAAATTTTAGTAGAGCATTTGGAAGATACAAACTTTTACTGATAATTGTTGAGAAACGGTTTTTGTCAAAAGCAGAGAACTTTCCGTCTTGGGATTTTCCAGTGAGTCAAAACGATTGATGCACCAAAATGGCATGTATCTAAACATGTGCTATTTCCATCTAAAAAGTTACGAAACAAATGAAAGTTGATTTTGTAATAAAATTCCAAGATATTTTGGACATATTTTAGTTTATTTAAATGCTGCATATGCATGTTGATTGGAGATAATTCGGCTATCACACCGATAACTTTTTTTGTGTGTGGTTGTTTGCCACAGAAATGTTGCAATGCCGTTGTTTTTACAAAAATTATTTTGAAGTATCAATTTCTCAGGATCTATTATAGATGAAGCTTAGGTATGACCTGATATAGATCGAGCATTAAATTCTGGAGGAGGTAGGGAGGTTCACTAAAAATTTCCATATCTGGTTCTTTTTACATTTCTAGTTCACAGTTTTCTCTTTTCCTTGAAGCATCCATTTTCTAAGATTGGCTGTAAATAGAGCTTTGTTGATGGAAAGTAGAGGGATTGAGAAATAATTTTTAATTCGGAATTTTTCCTACTTCCGGTTCAAAAAATTTCCCTTGTTTCTTGGAATTGGCTACAGATTTCCAAAAATTTCCAATATATTTTTTGGAATTGGCTACAGATAAAGCTTAGCCAATGATTGATGCAGTCACATTTTGAAGAGGTTAGAGGAAATCACTAAGAATTTCAACTTCCGATTGTGGAAATGTCACTCTCATTAAAAAAATTTACATTTTCCTCGCAACTTCTTTTTTTTTTTGATGAGCTTAGATGATGAGTGATATAGATTCAGCATCAAATTCCAAAGGAAGTAGGGAACCTTCTCTGGAATTAGGTTTTCTAAGGATTTCTACTTGCAGTTTTGCAACTTTTGGTTGAAAATATTTCCTTCAAATGTATATTTCGATTGACTATAGATAGAGCTTAGGTGATGACTGATATAAATTTGGCATCGAATTTCAGGGAGGGTGGGGATTTACTAAGGAATTCTTCTTCCAGTTCTTTTTCCAATTCTGGATAAAAAAAATTTCACTTTCCTTTAAACATTTATTTCTCAGAATTGGTTATGGATACATCTTATGATGACTGATATGTCATAGATTAAGTATCTAATATTTGAGAGGTTAAAAAATTCATTAAGGATTTGTAGTTCTGGTTCTATATCTCTTTCGATTAAAAAATTACAGTTTCTAACAATAATTATTTCTCAGAGTTGGCTATAGGAATGGCTTATACAATGACTGATTCACATCGAACTTTGGAGGTGGTCACTAATGATTTACACTTCTACTTCTGGAAATGTCGCTTCCGATTGTTCCAAACATGTGTATGACTATACGCAATACGTGAGCAAAAAAGTATAAACATATTTCTTCTAAAATGAAATGTACACACCACTTGCCATCATATGAAATATCCTTCACGAATTTCTTATTTTTCAGTCTTATAAAACCTTGTACGTGATATATTTTATGAAATTCTACTCTATTCCTAAATAATACAGAAAAAAGGGAAATGACGGAGTTGAATTTAAGGGCGGGATAGACTAGTGGTCAAGGCACGGGGATTGCATTCGGAGGACCCAAGTTCGATTACTGGCTCTTCCTAAACTATCCGCCTGTTTACGCGGAGTTCGGGCTCATTAAATATTTAGGTCTAAATGTCCTCCTGGAGGTTAGAGGCAGGGGTAGGAGGGTACGGTTCTTGTGGATTTCACTCCACTGGATTCCGGTCTAAATTGAGCGTTACTGTCAGGGAAACTAGAGGTCGGTGATTCAGGGGTTTAAGACCCTTTTGGGTGAAATAACAACTTAAGTTTTTGAATTGATTTTGTATCTTTTAGAGAAGGGAATGTGACCTAGAAGATTTTCGGGGAATTGGGGGTTGGCGTTCCAGGGGCAATCTAAACAGATACTTTACAATTTCGGGTGAGTCGGATGGTGTGTGTCGAAAGAAAGAAAAAGTTGACTTAAGAAGTTAAATGTCGAAATTCGATCCGATTTTATTCTGTTTTTATTGACAGTTTTTAAAATGAAGTCCAGCTTTTCAAATGTTTTCATACAGTGTTGATTACTGACACAGTTAGTGTGAGACCAGAGTACACGTAGACATGTTTATATGATTATTTATGATATCTAATAGGCCAGACAAAGGAGTCAATTTAGAAATTTTTGTATGCCTGGTCTCATATGTCCAGTCTCCTTCGTAAATATAATTGTTGCATTCTCATTATGATTATAAGGTGCTAAATAAATATGTATTTTAAATTTAAAATGGTTAAAGTTAATTGTGTGGTATGATGTTAATATATTTTATTCCAGGCACTCGTACTAAAGATGTTAATGGTGGGTTACTGCGGCATTTCAAAGAATTAACGCAATGTGTTTAGTTAACTCCAATAACTTTTTTAAATGTGCGCCACAGTTAGTGAGTTCCAAATCGAAATAATTATGGTTGGTTGGTTGGTGTCGTGTTGGTTGGTTGGTTGGTTGGTCGTGTCCACTTTGAAGTCAAATAGATCCATGTGCGTGAATTACTATGTGCGTTGGTTGGTTGGTTGGTTGGTTGGTGTTGGTGTTGGTTGGTTGGTTGGTTGGTCGTGTCCACTTTGAAGTCAAATAGATCCATGTGCGTGAATTACTACCCTTGCCAGATCCACTATCCTCTCAGAATAAAGTTTACCTCGGAAAGGGAATTCCCCCAAGCTTTGCAGCTCTGCAAGTATAGCCGGACATGTAAAGATATGTCCTGGAGAAAGCCCCTCCTCAGGACAATTTCTGCAGTTCTTATATGTCCTGGTACCGTCTTCATCCATTTTCATGCCACCGAAGTGACAAGTTCTCAGTCTGGTAACGATCTTAATGATTTCTCTATTTGCATTGATTTCACATATCTGATGACTCATCTTGATAGATTTCTCTCTGAGTCTATATCTGGCATTTGCATCATCTAGGGTGGCCAGGTTTGTGTTGTTATTGTTTAGAGTTCTCGCCTCTAGCCAATTCATCTGCTGCCTCATTACCCTCAAATCCGACATATGCAGGAATCCATTGCAAAATGCATGCTTTACCCATCTGGTCTAATGAATCTAGTTGTCGGTGAATATCTTGAGTGAGTCTTGAGAGTCCTAGTAGAATTGCCTCAAGGGAAGCTTTTGAGTCACTGTAGATTACAAGTCCCTTTGCCCTGTTTATTTCTGTTAGATGGATGTATTCTCTCAGGGCCTCCCAGATCGCTATTAATTCACAAGTAAAGTTAGACGCGATATTGCCTGCTCCATAACTTCGGAGTCGAGTTGTTGCATCTGGTAGGGCCAGAGAAATGATTATGTTTCTACTAAAAATGTTTTTAAATAAAGGGCTTCCTGATTATTACTCATCATGCTAACAAACAGACAGCTTTCGACTACAAGTAAAGTTATTGTGAATATTTAAAATTACTTTAAGAACAGAAAACGTTTGTTTTGAAGTTTATAGCTTCAGTGTTTCTTAGTGACGTTACTATACAAAGAACAGCCCTCTTGTTTAAAGTGAAAAGATGTTGCACCAGCGTCAGTGAATTCAAGAACGTGTTTGTTTGGAGATAGACGCGTTCTTCTCTCAACTTTGCTTGCCTCAACTTGTGTTTTACCTCAAAATTTGGCTCACACTTTAAATTAATCTTTTATGTTGTTATCGTAACAGATTATCAGTTCTAGACATCATTTTTATATAACTTTTACATTAACGAATTATTAATTTTTCTGATATATATATATGTGTGTGTGTGTGTGTATGTGTAATAGTCTGAAAATCAAATGATAGAATAGGGAGAAGTTGCAACTCAAAACACCCTAACTTAAAATATGCCCACATAATAAAAATTAGTATTACATAGAGAATCATCAATCAAATTAAAAATAAAATGCAAATTTCTAGTCATCAAGCTGAAGATAATTAGGAAATATCAATGGAATGGAATCGATAATTGAAAATCAAATAAACTCCAAGTATTAAAGGTATACACGTGGCGTCACTAGGCCTAAATAAATGAATTGTTCATTTCGAAAAAATTTTCTTTCAAGTCCAAGTATTCAATCAAAATTAACATAAAATATGAATGTTTCTGAAGAAATAGATCGTTTATATCTATAAACTATTTCTACTTGGACTATATACATAAAGATGGAAAGATTATAAAGGCAACAAGAATACCTGAAAAAAACTCTGCATATGTCCTAACCATTGGAGCCCAGAATGAAGAGACTAATGTTGCCAATCGCAAAGGACAAAAGTAGAGAACTACTGTTGCCAATCGTGAGAAATAAATAACAGTAATACGAAAAGGCAATAAATGGTGATATTCTACAGTAAGAGTTACATAATTATGGGGCATATAATATAATCGAAAACAATGAGGCTAATGTATAAGGGAATGTAAATAGAATGTAATGTTTATTCAAGAGAATGTTGATGTCTGGCTAATGTAAGATACAAAGAAGGGAATTCAAGTTACACATACAATTACCATATATATATATATATATATATATATATATATATATATATATATATATATATATATATATATATATATATATATATATATATATATATTATGGTAATTTGAAGTTAGATATATAAAATATTGTGAAAAAACTGGGCATTATTAAAATTGTATTATACACTCATTACCATAAAAATTTGCGCACCAAGAAGTAATTGTGGGATCGTAATGAAACTTGGCATGAAAATACGTGTCAGGCAAATATGCAAATGATTAGAAATACAACGTGATTGCATAATGCCACCAGAGGTCGTTGAACTTCGTTCTCCCTGGAGCAGAAAAAAGGTACCCAGAGGCTTTTTGCCTATACTTAATCTGTTGCAGAGGGACGCATTTTCATTAGGCATGCCGGTACACCGCCATCGAAGACAATATGATCAGCTGTAAGAGTTCGAGAGGTGAAGAATCATCGGGATGATGGAAGCCGGGTGGTCAGTCCGGCCAGTAGCCCGCCATCTAGGCCTTTCTGACTTTACTGTGAGGAGGTGTTGGGACTAGTGGACGAAAGAGAGGTTGCATACACTCAGGACGTCCTCGGCAGATCAATAGCCGAGAAGATCGTCACATCACCCGACAACTCGCACAGCGTCAACTGCATCATTGTCCGCCATCCGGACACAGGCAGTATCTTCACTACGGGCCCCTGTGTCTGCCCGAACCATCGCGAGGCGCTTGGCTGAAGGGCATTTGGTATCGAGGCGCCCAATACGTGTGTTTCCAATGACACCCAACCACCGTCGCCTCCATTCGAACTGGTGTCGCGCTCGATGGGATTGGACCGCAACCATATTGAACCAGGTCGCCTTCAGAGACGAATCGAGATTCAATTTGCGTAGTGATGACAACCGTGTACATATGTGGAGGTCCCATGGTGAACGCCTGAATCCTGTCTTCGCTTTACGCAGCACACCGCTTCCAAGGTGGTGTGATGGTATGGGTTGCCGTCGCATACGATACTCGGTCATCTTTAATATTGATCCACGGAACCACGACAACGCAGCTGTGCGTTAATGACACCCTTCAGCCACATATGTAGCCACTCATGGCAGAGTTCTCATGAGGTATTTTTCAACAGGACAATGCTCGGCCACACACAGTAAGGGTGTCACAGGAATGCCTCCGCCACATTATCACCCTTCTCTGGTCTACCCGATCCCCAGATTTGTCACCCATCGAGCATGGCTGGGATCATTTGGGACGGCAAGTTGGACTGTCTACGAGTTTTGTCGAACTAGAGGCGCGCTTACAACAAATGTGGAATGAGATTATGCAGGATACCATGCGGGACCGGTATACCTCATTGCTCGCCTGTATCGCATCGTGTATTTACGTTAGAGGTGGCCTAACAGGGTACTGGAACCCCCATTCATTTGTAGTTTTTCCTGTAGTAAATGATCCTTTTGCTTTGATATTGTAATCACTTATATCAACTTTGCACTCACATACATAAAATTTTGTTCGATTAAATTTTGTTCGATAAATTAAAAAAAATATTAACTGTTGGGAAACAGGTTCTCTTTTCATATGTAATATCATGTGATCAATTGGGTGACATCATTCTCGTGGATCTAGCTCATTCCATTCATAAGTAAAGGTATTTTGGGTAATAATTTTGTATTTGAACGCCAATAGCCATTTATCTGCTATAAGAATAACTTATTACGCCGTTCATAACGCTTGGCAAGATTTTGGCGACAAATTCGGCGAAATGTAGCCAATTGGGCTACCTTTTTAAATGTTGTCAAATTAACGAAATGTCGCTAAATCAATAAAAATGACGATTCCTTGACGAAAATTCAACATTTTGGAAAGAATATAATTATTTACTACAAGAATAACCTTTTTTTCCGTCCATAACGTTTGGCAATATTTTGGTGACGAATTTATCGGAATATTTCTTACTTGCTGACTTTTTAGATATTATCAAATTGACAAAAATGTCACCCAATGGTTAAAAATTCGCCACATTGATGAAACTGACGCCAAATCAATGAAATGACGACTAATTGAGTTTAATATATTAGAAAGAACATAAGAGTAGATTATAAGAATAACCCATTTCTCCGTCCGTCCGTCAGTTTGTCCGCAAAGCCCGGAGAGAAATTTAGCGGGATTTCGCCAACTTAGCGACTATTTTAAATGTTTCCAAAGGGACAAAAATATTGCCAAATTGATAAAAATGACGCCAAATAGGAAGTAATGTTTCATAAATTCTGATTTCCGTCATATGATGGGCATATCTTCTAGTATTTAAGAAATGCTTTTCTCTCCGTTTGTCTGTAACACTCTCTGATGCATATAGCGAACTTGGCGAATAATCTAGCGATGTATCGCCAATTTTGAAATTTTTACACCCCAGATTGACGAAAATACCGTTAAAATTACAAAAATGACGATAAATTCATTAATTATTAAAATATTTCAATATGAGGACTATATAGCTTATTGAGGATGCTATCAATATTGATTTATTTACATTGATTATTTATTTATTTATTTATTGGTTTATTTACAGTTGCGCGAAATATAAGTTAATTCTGTACTTTGATATAGTATTACCGGTGTCATCCGGAAAATCGCTAAATGTGCAACTGAACGTTAAAAGCACAGTTCCGTGGATCTTATACATTATTACTTTCCTTATATACATAATGTATAAGGAAAGTATTGTGACGGGGTCGAAAATTCGAATTCGAGTTTTCAACGGGAGAGCATGTTTCAAGCATCCCTGATCACGAGTAAAACATTTTTGAAGTGATGTTTGTGTGTGTGTGTGCCAGTGAGTCTGTGGAGACGATAACTGACGGACAAATGGACCGATTCGAACGAAATTTGGTACAAAAATCACAATCCATAAACACTGGGAGCCTATTGTTTTTATACGCAATCGAATGTTCAGAACCCCCCTAAATTTTCGAGTGAAATTTTGAAAAAATCGTCAAAAAATCAAAACCGCTAAAAAAGTTACGCAAATAGACATTTCTTATGCAATTTTTCATTAGAAAACGATTGACATAAATTTCAGAACGCTAACATGAACCGTTCTCGAGATATTTCACATTTTTCAAAAAAATTATCAAAAAGTTATAAAAAATAAAAAAAAAATTTCCTATTGAGAAACATGTTCACTTTTCATATGTAATACCATGCGATAAATTGGGTGACATCATACTCGTGGATCTAGCTCGTTCCATTCATGGAAAAAGATACTTTGTGTAATACTTTTGTATTTGAACGACAATACTCATTTATCTGCTGTAAGAATAACTTATTTCTCGATCCATAATGCTTGGCAAGATTTTGGCGACGACTTTGGCGGAATGTCGCCCACTTGGCGACATTTTTAATTGTTGCTTAATTAACAAAATCTCGCCAAATTGATAAAAATGACGCTAAATCAATGAAAATGACGACTCATTGAAGAAAATTCAATATCTTGGAAAGAATATAAATATCAACTATAATAACAACATTTCTTTTAACTGTAAAAGTAGTAAATTCATTGCATTATATAAGGAAAGTCATGTGTTGCCCATATCAGATTTTTTTTCTCTGTAAAAGGAATAAAGTCATTGCATTATGTAAGGAAAGAAGTCATGTGCTGCCCACACCAGATTTTTCTTTTGTGGAGAGTAAACATGGTTAATAGTGACAGTGCTTAGTTTATGGATGGGCAGTCCCGGTTAAGACTTTTGAAAAATGTTAGTTTGGAGTTATTGTTGACGAGTTTTAAATTATATGTTTTTAAAGGTACTCCATCTCCAAAAATGTTCTACTGTAAACATAACTATATTTCAAAATTTTCGCATTGAAATATGCCTTCATATTATATATTCAATTATCAAATATATTCAAATTATCAAGTAGACAATAAGTAATATTTAAGAATATTTTTTTATCGAATAAGCTTAAAATAACAACAGCAAATAAATAATTCTGTGATATTCTCAATTCAACAAAATTTCTCTTATCCTCATCTTAAGCTTTATTCAAAATTGCAATTAAAATATTTCCTTCTAAACACTTGTAATTTACAGATTATAATAGTATAAAATGCTTTCTTAGCAATATGTAATTTAGAATCATTTTTAGAAATTCTTCCCTAATTCCGATTAAGGCAGCTTAAGACTGAATTCATTTTCACAGATGCACGATTTCATAATGCACGAGCTTTGTTCGTAATGAAGAATTTCAGTTCATTCGCTATTAAAATATAGATGAACGAAATTACGACTTTGCTCTTGTGTTAGAACATTTAGATAAAGAAAGTATTAGATTTATTCTTATTTTAAGTAAAATATGTATTTATAAAATTTCGTCGAACTAATCCCATTACTTTTAATAAAAATAACTTCTTAGTTTAATAGAATCTCCGTTTCTTTATTACAATGAACTTTTCAATTAGTTTTACTTTTACATATTTATGTAAGTACATGAATTTTCCAGTAAACTTGCAAATTCTCATTTCAAGGAAAATAATTTCATTTAACTAGAGAATGGCTCAACTAGAGTTTTTCAAACAAGAATTATGTTTTAAGTACTAGGTGATTATATATATATATATATATATATATATATAATGTATATATATAATGTATATATATATATAATGTATATATATATATATATATATATAATGTATATATATATATATATATAATGTATATATATATATATATAATGTATATATATATATATATGTGTATATATATATATATATAATGTATATATATATATATATGTATATATATATATATATATATAATGTATATATATATATATATATAAATATATATATATACATATACACACACATACATAATTAAAAATTTTATAATAAAAAAATTGAAAAATCTGTGTCGTCATTCAAAATGATCACAATTATAACATGTTACACTTCCTCGTAAAGGTATTTAAAATCTTTTGATTGATACCAAGTCTAGCAGTTTACAAACCTGGGGCGAAATTAACCTCTTGCAAGGGCTAATAACATCACGAACACAAAAATTGTATGGCGGCTGTTTTTCACAACAACTATTGAAACTTTTAAGTTTCGTGACCATGAATAACCCCTTTTATGCAAGAGTATGCCAAATTTTGTGCTATGATGCCATTCCAGGAAAGTTTAAAATTTCGAATGCATTTCGAAGTTTTCGCTCAAAATTAAAAAAAAAAAATCTATCTAGTTCTAGATTTTTCATTAACAGTAGAATATGAAGTTTCGTGAAATCCATTAATATTTTGTGTACACAAGAAATTGACCACAGACAGACAGATTAAGTAGATCACTCCATAATAAGACAAAACGTGTTCACGAGGTCACAAAATATATAGTGGCTTCAAAATCTTCAAAGCGAAAATTTTCGTGTAAACAACACTTTCTCAATACTACGTGTAATGCCAGAAATGTAAAATATTAAAGATTTGGAAGAATTAAGAAATGATGGAGCAAGGAATGCGGGTGGAATGAATATCCATACGCTAAGCACATTGACTGTAATATACAGGTGGTCCCATGTCTTACATACCACGTCCCATGTCTACATACCCCGCTAAGCCATTTGGCAGCAACTGAGACGGTGACGCCATGTCTACGGATCAGCCCTCATGTCTACATACCAGCACGTAGACCGTCCAGGGGAAAAGGGATATAAGTGAGAGTTGCTCGGAGTTGAAAGAGAGTTAGGAATTGGTCAAGGCAGGCTGTTGGAGTTGGACTAGTGGAGAGAAAGCTGCAGTAGCAGTGTTAAGAGTTGTGTGTGCGTCTCTGATATAGGAGTTCGAAGGAGAGCTCATGTTCATCTGGTACTTCAAGTTGTAAATTGTGATAAAGCATCGGTGTTTTTCAAGATATATAAAAGAAATTCAGGTACCGTACAATTATAACTATATGAGGATAACCTCTTTGTCTGAATTTGTGTTTTTTAAGGAAAAGCTAATTAATGCATCCCACCAAGTGTTCCAACCAAATATCAATTTATCTAGCATTACACCCCCCAAACTACCTTTGAGATGTATTCCACTATTGTGATACTTATTTAATTTGTAATTTAAAGAGTGTAAATTAAGTATGTGATAAATGAATGTTTGTTCTTTTACTATTAATCTTATTTTAGTTTGTTAACTTAGTATCCCGTTAAGCACAAAATTAGGTGGGTTTTGCGGCCACCAAAGCAATGTACTAACCCAAACTACTGATGGCTGTAGTTAATAAGTTAAATGATGTAGAGTTACGCAGTACTTTTTTAAGATAAGTAATTAACTAAATCAACACGACACAAAACAAATCGGCACACTACGTATGAGAGAGAAAGTAAAAATCGGAGTTTTATAATTCCATATCTTTGAAACTCACTGCATTTTGTAATTACAAATGAAGTTATTAACTTGCATATCATTACAATCACCCCATTTTTTGGAAAGTTATTGTGCTCAATGCAGGGAAATTTATTGCAGTATCTCGAGGACGGTTGGTGAGAGCTTGTTAACTGTGATATGGATCCACTTTTCAAGCCCTATACGTATATAGTGTTCACTTGTTTGATAATAGTACTGTTACCTGAAGTATTGTATGGGTATTACAGGATAAAAGGGTGTGCACGAATTTATGGATAGCTAACTCTTTAAATTAATGTATCCATAAGTGGAAACAGTAATAATGTAACACTATAGATAATGTAACACTATAGCTATCTTACAAATCACTAAACAACTGTCAGGTACAATAAAACAGCAATTAAGTGCTCAGCTAATTCTCAAAATAGTAGATACTACTCGCAAAAAACACTGGTGTATCTCACAATTTAATTTGGCTCGGATCACGCCAAAGCAGTCTAACTGAACGATGACTCTCTTATATACTCTCAGTGGAAAGAACTCTAAAATTCGACGAACTTGCGAAATTATTAATCACAAACTATGAAATTTCTGAACTTACCAAAAGTCTCCGTTGAAGATATTTCGCAAAATTTGTTGCCAAGGTCAAGCGACCCTTACCTTTAAATGATAACAGTGCTGGCTTATAAATATAATTTTTTTTCAGGGAAATAGGTAATATGCCGTGAAGAAACTTTAGATATTTGTAATAGTATGTATATATTTTAATTAGTATATAGTATATAGAATATGTAGTATTTTACACTCAAATTCACGGTTTTTTCTTAATTTTCTAAAATAAAAATAATGAAAAATTAAAAATAATAAAAAATCAAATAACTATAATAATAAAAATTTAAAGAAGAGTTTATATGTTGACACACATACTGAATAGGAATTCATTTTAGATAATATACAAAATTAAGCATTCATTTACAACCAGCAGTGTTAAGTCCATGGGGTATATCCTAATATACAGGCGGGCCTCTACGTGGCCCTTCCCCAGCTGGTTGTGGTCAAGTTTCACTCTCGTTTCTGAATAATAATTCATAATTACTGACGAATGATTTATCTCTTTACCAAAAACCATTGGTTAGTTTCCATACTTAGCTAGATTCTATATTTAAGTAGTTCTGATGATGTAGGATGTAGATTTTGGTTTTAATTTTGAATAAAGGCTAGAAATGTATTTGTAACTATAAATAGAAAATGGACTTGAATTATTTGTGCGATAAACACCACAGTTAAATAATTGTATAAATACAATGTCGCAATTGGGTCTCTAGGAAGATGAAATGATAACAATAAGTGATTTAAAACGAATTGCTTTTGCTTTGTAGCGAATTAATGGAATAATTACAAAGGTTGTATTTATTCAATTCAATTTTACTTTATCTCTTGATTTTATATTAGTGTTAAATTTAATTTGAATACAGCAGAAGTTGTTATTGTTATGGAGAATTTAAACAGCAAAATATGTAGAATGAGTTGTATAAGAATTGTTGCATTTCTTTAACGCATAATTATTTAGCTCATAGAGTCTGCAATATAGCTGATATGAATGAAACATTCATTGATTTTACACAGAGAACCAGACGATTTTTTCGATGGAGTTTTAAGCATAAAGTTAAATTACTTGTACCGTCATGGTTTTAAGTTTTTAAATCAAATTATTATAGTATTGTGATGAATGAAAGGAATGGAAAAACGGTTATGAATGAAATGCTGCTTTTATAAAGAAAGCCGGTCGATTTATATTTCGATGATGTCATTTAAATAAAGTTCATTTGTTTTCGATGGAGTTTACAAATATAATAAATTATTGTAGTATTTTGATAATATTAAAAATATTACCGAGCAATGTATCGCATTTTAGAGGTGTTTAAGCAAGGCAATTTCAATGCCGTCATTTGAATGAAGTTCATTTTTTTAGATGAAGTTTCCAAATATAATAAATTAACGTAGTATTGTGATAATTTTAAAACTATTACCGTGGAATGTATCGCATTTTAGAGATGTTTATGTAAAATTGCATTGAAATTGGAAAGTGTTTCATAATCAATGTTTTATTCAAGATTGATCGATCTTTCTTGTTTAGAATTTTTACATGATAATTCTATAAAAAGTTTTCTGAACAAATATGTTTAAAATCTACTTTCAAATACTCCTTTCAACCTTTCAGTACTTTATGTCGAGTTAAAATTACTTTATGTTGTCTTAAAATTATGTCGAGTCGAAATTGCTTTTCACAGATTTAGGATTATTACCAATATATTGATCATGAGAAAGTAATTGAGATGCAGAGATATTTAAATATAAATTATCGAAATTAGGAATTTAGTGACTTTATGAAAGAGAGTTTGCATATAGATTGGATTTATTATTTTGCGAGTATTATGGAGTTATGAATTTTCCTGAACTGATCCTTTAATTTTTCAATTTAAATAACTTTTCTAAAGAGAATATTTAACACTGTGTTCGACTTTTTTTATCTTTCGGATTATATATTTTAAAAGAATGAAAGGAATTTTGATAAAATTAATTACCTTATTAAAATAGAAGTGAAAAAATCTCATCTCAAGTTAGTTTAGTGCTGAAGTGTGCAGTGGAGATAATTTTAATACACGCATACAGATACACATATACAGGGTGATTAAAAAAAAGATGGACCAAACTTTACGAGGTGGTATTACACACCAACCCAAGCCCGGCCGACCAGATGGCTACTCATGTCCTTTTAAATTATAAAATGACATTTAATAATAAACAATAATTACAGTAATGACTCAAAACAGCGATCGCCAACCGGAATCCACGTCTCCCAGCGGCGATGAAGGGATTGGCGACACTCTCTCATATATATATATATATATATATATATATATATATATATATATATATATATATATAATATACAGTGTGCCCACTTATATCCGTTACACCCCCCTTTCCTTCTAAACGGTGGCAGCTTAGGCCATAAAGTTGGTGTCTAGGTATAGTAAAAAGGCTATGCGCTACTCGATAAGATAACTTACAATGCCATCTATCGGCAAATTTTGGAAATAGCGGTCCTATCTCGTAAACGGTGAAAGATACGTGAAAAAAGTCAATTAGAAAGTTGTAGAGCACTCTCGATTTAGTACGAGAAGATACCTTGCGCACATTAATACTCAAAACAGATTGAAAAAAAATGAACATTTGTTTGATTGTGAAGCGAAGCGAGAAAAGACCACCTTACGGACTAAATGCGAGCCTGTGCTGTGGCACAGGGGAAACGCACGTGATTCGCATTCATGAGGACCATGGTTCTGTCCCCACCGGTTGCTGACTTTCTGCTGATCTTGCAAAATCGTCTCTCCAAACACACAGCTCAACTCAACCATGTCTGGTATAAAAATCACATGGATCTCATGTATTAGGCAAATGAGGATGGAACGTCATATCTGTTCACCAGAGACTACTACTATAAAAGGATGTTTCTGCTGGGTTGTACGTTAAAGCGGAGAGTTATGGCAAAATTTGGCAGTAACGAGTATTGCGAGATGTTGTTAATTTACGGTGAATGTGGACGTAAGGCAAAATCAGCTGCAAGGCTGTATCGTGAACGTTTCCCTCAAGGCCTGCATCCTACACGGCAGACCATCTTAAAAGTTATAAAACGCTTAAGGGAGACGGGCTGCGTGACCAGCCGACCTCGAATTCGTACACCTCGTAATGTAGGACGCAAAGTGCAACCTGAAGATATGCTAGCACACGCTCTCGCCCATCCAACACAAGAATGATCAGTGAAAATTGTAGCCTCTCAAAAAGCCGCGTCTGGAAAATCCTGAAGGAATCAGGTGCTGATCCATACCGATCCACACCTGCGCAGGGATTGCTGCCAAGAGATGCTGAGAGACGTTACACGTGGTGCAACTTTGTGATGAATAACTTAGAGGTCCACCCAACATTCCTGGCAGACATAATATGGACGGATGAGGCATGTTTTTCGAGGAACGGAATGTTTAATAGACAGAACGTTCATACCTGGTCGCTGGAAAATCCGAGATATGCCGTCGAAGTTCGACATCAACAACGCTGGTCGATTAATGTTTGGTGCGGAATTTTTAATGACAGGCTCATTGGACCAGTATTTTACGAGGGCACGTTAACGGGATAACGGTACTTGCAGCTTCTGCAGGATGTAATAACCGACTTTGTTGAGAATCTACCGTTGTACCAACTCCTAAATGTATGGTTCCAACATGACGGCGCACCTCCGCATAAGATTTCAAACGTTCAGCAGTACTTAATAGAGACATTCCAGAATAAAGTCATCGGGTATGGTGGTTCCGTCGAGTGGTCCCCGCGCTCATCTGACTTGACCCCATTGGACTTCTTCTTATGGGGACACAAAAAAGGGCAGGTATATGCGACCCCACCGCCAACATTGCAGGATCTTCGACGACGCATTACTGATGCTTGTGCGTCCGTAACATCTGCCATGTTGCACAATGGGCAGCGACAAATCCAGTGCAGAGTTCAAATGTGTATAGTGGCTAAGGAGAGCATTTTGAGTAATATACTATTGTAAATAAATGATCCCGAAAACAGGGAAGTGTCTCAGTTTCTTTCTTTCACTCTTTATGATATGATAATTTTCGAAATCTTGACCAAACAAATGTTCATTTTTTGCATTTTGTTTTGAGTAATAATGTGCGCAAGGTATCTTTTCGTACTAAATCGAGAGTGCTCTACAACTTCTTAATTGACTTTTTTCACGTATCTTTCACCGTATACGAGATAGAACCGATAATTATAAAATTTGCCGATAGATGGCGTTTTAAGTTGTCTCATCGAGTAGCGCATTGCCTTTTTATTATACCTAGACACCAACTTTATGGCTTAAGTTGTCACCGTTTAGAAGTTAAGGGGGGTGTAACGGATATAAGTGGGCACCCTGTATATATATATATATATATATATATAATCCAAGAAATAGAAGAATTGAAAGAATAAGGGATAACCAAATGCTTTGCATTTAATGGTTGGTGAGGATTGCGTTTCCCCCTCCCGTTTAAAACTGCTTTTCCAGCCTAGGCAAACGAAGCAATATATATATATATATATATATATATATATATATATATATATATATATATATATATATATATATATATATTTGTCAGAACGAAACATCCGGCATTTCCCGGGTTTTAAATAAGCGCTCACTGCTTTAATATAGATAATGCAGATAACATAACTCAATTTCCAAATACCTGTTTTGAATCCAAATCATTCTGCGCTCCGTTTTTTTAATGCTCATCCATGCTGATTGTTGTACAGTGAATTGTACATTGCGAGTCTATAGGATTCTAGCATGCACTGATTGTAATAGTTGTACCAAAAAACATAAGAAACGCTCAATTCGTCCGTGAGATATCAATATATAAACTCATGGACACCCACACTAACATTCATACATACCGATATCATCTCAATATTCGATTAGAGTTAAAGGATGGTTGAAATGGGCTGTTGAGTATATAAAATTTGAATTCGAACTCTCGAAAACATCACGAAATAACTTCTCTGTACCTTATGCTATGTATAGGGAAAGTATGTAGATAAAATTTTTGAGAATATTTTTATCGCGTACACATATAAAATAATAATTTATTAACTTCGATATTTCAAATTAACAAAATCTTCATTATCTTCACTTCGAATTTAATAATAAAATTTCGCGGGTTCCGGAACTTTTCGATTAAAATATTATCAAAACACGCTTTATAATTTTCAGATTATAACGCTGTAAAATGTTTTCTTGTCGTTATGTGTTTAGAACAGCTTTTAAAAACTCTTATTAGGCAGGCTCGAATTTCGATTAAATCGCAAATGATTTTCACGGATTTCACGTAACAATTGATTTTTGTTCGGAAAAGGAAAAAAATTCGGATTGGGCAGAGATATTGAAATATCAATGAACTATAAAACGGCTTTAGTGATTTTATGCTAGAAAGTTTAGATAAAGTAAATGTTAAATTTATTCTTATTTTAAGTGAAGCAAGTATTTATAAATTCAATGTAATGTATAAGGAATAGACAAGGAAAGATAGTATAATGTATAGGGAATAGATAAGGAAAGATAATGTATAGGGAATAGATATAGAATAATGTATAGGGAATATTTAGGGAAGGATAGAATAATGTATAGGGAATATTTAGGGAAGGATAGTATAATGTATAGGAAATAGATTGGGAAATATAATATAATGTATAGGAATAACATAGGGAAAGATAGTATAATGTACAAAGAGAAATATAATGTATAGGGAATAGATAGGGAAAGCTAGTGTAATGTATAGGGAAAAGATAGGGAAAGATAAAATAATGTATAGGAATAATAATGGGAAAGATAGTATAATGTACAGGGAAATATAATATATAGGGAATAGATAGGAAAAGATAGTATAATGTACAGGGAAATATAATATATAGGGAATAGATAGGAAAAGATAGTATAATGTATAGAGAATAGATAGAAAAATATGCTATACTGTATAGGGAATAGCTAGGGAAAGATAGTACGAGGTATAGGAAATAGTTAGGGAAATATAGTATTAGTGTGTCACAGTCTGAAATTCGAATTCGAGTTTTCGAAGGACGAACATGTTTCAAGCATCCATGAACTCGAATTAAATGTTTTTAGGGGATGTATGAGTGCGTATTTGTGTATGTATGTGTATATTTATGTACGTTAGTGTGTGTATGTGTCGGTGAGTCTATAGAAATGATATCGTACGATATAATGAAGCGTTTGGAAAATAATCTGGTATGATTATTGCAATTAATGAATATTGGAAGCCTACTGATTTTAAATGCAAACAAATGATCCGATAACCCACAATTTTTGAAATAATTTTTGAAAAATCATTAAAAATTAGAATCTTTAATATATATAAATAAATAATCATTTCATGCATAAATTTTTCCGAGAAACCGACAGATATAAATTTTAAAATCCTAACATGACCCGTCTTTGAGATATTGCACGATTTTCGAATGAATGTTTGAAAAATCATTAAAAAGGCAGGACTTTTAATAATGTTAAATAAATTATATTGTGATACGTAATGTTTCATTACAAAGCGAATACCATAATATTTAGAATTAGAACTTTAAAATTAACTTGTATTATTGCACGTGTTTAAAATAAAGGCATCGAAAACATTACTTAAAATGTAAAAAAAAGTATAAGTACTTTTTACTATGTTCGCTTTCATGTGCAATATTATGCAACCAATCTGTTAACATCATTCTTGTCGAACCAGTTCATTCCATTCACGAGATAAGATACATTTTGTAAGTTTTTTGTTTATTGAATTTTGATGGGGATTTTGCATGTGAGTATGAGATAAACTCTTTCGTCTCATAATCTGCGAAAAACGTAAAATTTCCATTTACGTCACGTTAATTCAATACCAAAAACATTGTGACCACCATTCTTATACACCATTGTTCCATGACAAATATGGAACATTGTGAGTAGTGGAGGGAGTGCAACCTCTAAAAATGGTCCCTGTGTTACTCCTACAATACTTACATGTTTCCCTTGGGCAACACCTGAAGTGACAAGTGTGAACAAGCAATGTTTCTGCGAAATATGGACAGAAATGGCTCAGTTACAGAGGGGCTCACAGCAGGGCACTTTGAGGAGAGCTGACCCATTGACCGTTTTCGGCCGCACGTGCGCCCAGGTACGTGGGAACTTTGGCCCAACTGTAAAACATTAATTCTTGGGTGCTCATGTTGTGACGAGATTTCATAATCTCGCCAAACCCTTGTAAAAATCGTTATTTATATATTAATTATCAAGATTCTATATTTTTACATCATTTAAACCCTGTTTCAATTATCCCTCTTGTCTACTAAATATGTATTATTTAAAATATTCTATACTGAAAGGAAAGCTTTTAGCCATTTTATTAATCCGTGAAAACCGCATTCAGAGAGAAGTTTCGTTATTATTTGATCGTTAAAGTCAAGGTCTTTATTCCCGGGCAGAGCAGATGGTGGCTTGCTCGAGGCCTGGTAATGTTAGTGCAAGGCATGCACTTTTCTACACAATAGATTTTGGAGAGAAACTTCTGGATGAAATTGAGACCTCGCGGAGAGGGTATGTTTCCTTTTTCGAGACCCCGCTCTGGGCTGGCGAGGCTATGTCTTGGAGGTTTTTGATTGGTCAAAAACTGTAAATAAGCTTACTGGCAGGTCCGAATGATTCTGGGGCCTGAATCCGCCTGGTTACATAAAAGCTGTTGCAAAGAATTTTCGTGGCTTTTCTTCCTGTCTAGTTGTCGACGCTCTCAGGTCGGCCTGGACCATTTTTAATGTTGCCCACCACAGAGTGCGGGATTCGGCCCAAGTTGACTCCTGGCCTCCCGTGGGCATGGGAAGGAGAGCCGAAGATGCCTACATCGCCGAAGAACATCGATGGAGAGCCCGACGCCTAGCTGAGAGAGCTGCGACGAGGAAGGTACGATGAGGCCCGAGGTCTATGTGCCGGGTCGAGATGTTAGAATGGTACGGAATGCAACTATGAAGCCAAATTCCCTGCGATATGAAGCGGATGTCTGATTCCGAACCTTCTGCAACTCCGACTGGGGAGGTAGAGAGAAGGAGTCTCCTAAAAGTGACTGTAGAGATGACGGTCAACCGATGATTCCTCGCCCGAGGACCCCGCACCCGATGACGGTTCAACGAAATATTGAAGGTACGCAATGCATGTCCTTTACACTCAGTCTGTTGACGCTATGTTACTGCTCTCTCTCTCTCGACACCGTAGTCGCTTTTACACTTAAGTAAAGTAATCAGTGTTGTTGTTGTTTTTAATTGTATTTTGATAGATACTTAAAATTATTACGAGTGTGATTTTAATTATAACCTTAAATGAAGGAGTTTAATTGTATACTTTAAATGTTCATAATTATAAGAAGTGCGCATAAGGCACGTAACAATTATTGTTGCAATGGAAATACACATGAATGTCAATACTAATATTAATGGGAAATAATTATGGTTTACTGAGAGTGTCAATTAAATCAATTAAATATGTTCTTATTACTTTTAATTTCTTTTCTGTAAATAAATATGTTATTGTTCTAAGTTTTGTTCGCTGTCCTCATTTCTAATTAATATCTTATTGATTGATTATATGTATTTTTATTCGACACGGCCAATGTCGGAGATTGCTTTAATGGGTAATAATAATAATAATGATATTTTTACGTTCTGACCGGACGTGTGGTGGAAATCCAAGCAACAACCATTATTTCGATAGTGTTTTATGTAGATATTGCATTATGTAGTGAATTATGAGAATATCGCATTATGTAGTGCATTATGTAGATATCGCATTATGCATTACATTAGGTAGACATTGCATTATGTAGCAAAAGTCAAGTTCTTCCCACCTCAGATTTTTTTATGATTTATAACTCTTTAAATCAAGATGTTACAAAAACAAGTAAATTATTTTATGCTTTTAGTTAAATTGCAGTATTTTCAAAATCCTTTTTCAGATAATACTATAATATTTCTTCTTCGCATTATATAATTAAAATTACTTTCAAGTACTTCTTTCAACGTTTCAGATTATTTTAATCAAAATTGCTTTTATCAAATAACGATAAATATATTTTTTTTATGAAGTAATTCAGAAGATATATTTAAATATAAATTAACGAAATTGCGCATTTGGTGACTTTATGTTTGAAAATTGTGATAAAAGACTAGATTTTCAATATTAATTTATATATAAACAGGATGCAGAAAATGTCTTTAATCCTTTTATTTTTCAATTAAAATAACTTTTGTCTTCTGGATCTTTATTGTGTTATTTTAATATTTAACTTTTTCATTAACTTTTGGATAATATATTTTAAAATAGAAAACTTTTGATAAAATTTTGGATCTTTATTAAAAGAAATGCGAAGGAACGTTTTCTTTATCATTTCACGTTAATTTAAATGTGAAAAATGTGCTGGATATTTTTAATTTCAAAATATATTAAAATTTGCATTTCATTTTACATTTAAAATATTTAACTTTCGATATCGTCACTGAAATGTTAAATACCAGACAGCTACCTAAATATTAAACTGATAATCGAGTTTGTATCTAGTTAATTGCTCGCGGTGTCGTAAAACCGTGCGCTAAAATATATGCACATGGATAATCAAAAATAAAACTTAGCAATCCTTTATATAAAACAATAATATAATTTTTTTTCCCAATTAATATTAGAATATCCCTTCTCTCTGTCTATCTATTTGTCACATTTGTAGAAAAATTTGGCGCTGTATCACCGGAATACCTATCAAAATCGTTTTTTCACACTTTACTTCAAAGTATATTTTGGGGTTCAAGATCGTAACGGGTACGATCGAATACTAGACGAATTGTCCCCTCGCAACGGAATTTCAGCTGTGACGGGAAAATTAAAATTTGAGATTCCAATTTTCTCAATTGTATCACTATATTCTCCGAAATGGATATGCAAGCGTATTTCCTTACTAAAGGTGATCTGTGCAACAATCTTGCGATTCTGATAACAATTAAGAGTTTGAATCATATTCAAACGTTTTTTTTAATTATTTTTTACTTTCTCTCTATATACAGTATAATGTTTAGGGGAAACATTGAGACGGGGTCAAAAATTCTAATTCGAGTTTTTGACGGAAGAAACTGTTTTAAGCATCCCTGAACTTGAATCGATCGTTTTTGAGGTGATGTGTGGGTGTTAGTGTGCGTGTGTGTGTTAGAGTGTGCTAGTGTGCGTGTGTGTGTGTTAGAGTGTGTTAGAGTGTGTTAGAGTGTGTTAGCGTGCGTCTGTGAGTTAAGTGTATGTGCATGTGTATGTGTGTGTGTTACTGTATGTGTGTGCGTGTGTTAGTGTGTGTGTGTGTGTGTTAGTGTGTGTGTATGTTAGTGTGTGTGTTAGTGTGTGTATGTTAGTGTGTGTGTGTTAGTGTGTGTGTGTTAGTGTGTGTGTATCCTTGAGTCTGTGGAAGCGATATTTCAGGAGCGAATGGAGTGTTTCGAATGAAATTTGGTACAAATATAATGGGGAAAACCGGAAGCCTGTTGATGTTAAATGCAAGATCCCTCAATTTTAGAATGAAGTAATTAAAATTTGAAAAAAAAAATCAGAAATGGCTCGCAAATATCATGAAATCTGAAATAAATGATTGGAATTGTTAAAATAGATTAATTATATACTTGATCTTCATGTAATTTTCGAGAACAAAGTGAATAAAACCAACTCCATGACTCAAGGACGAACCGTTCTCGAGATATTATTTTCGCGATTTAACACTCGAACACCCTTGTTGATCATAAGTTTCAATGTACTTTGTGTTTTAATTACTTCGCGAAAGTTGGGGTCATAAAAAATCCTACTGTTTAGGCACAACCCATATAAGAGACATCCTTGGACCTTTTTCAGGCTTGAGTGATGTATTTATTTTACTAAAATATCTATGGTATCAATGGAAAGGGGGAGGAAGTAATGTTTGGCGCAGTGACCTGTTCGTCCCGTTTTGTTTCTATTGTTCTGATTTCAGCCAATTTGGTGTGTATTGTTAGCCTTGTTGTACCCGTGGAGAGGTTTTCTAAATGATCTACTGAAAACATCCACAGCTTTTCATAAATTGACCTTTTTTAAAATGCGACCTGGCTGTTCGCCGAAAGCGGCTAGTATTACAAATATTTAAGTAAAATTTCTTAGAAATAAAAATTCTAACGCCAAATCATAGAAGTTTCTTTATTTATCGAGCTTCACTTAAAGTTACTTACAGTTCATTTTTGAGTACTTTATTAAAATTTAAAAGCAATTGTTAGTGGTTTATGAGAAAGTACACATTAAAGCTTATTTACGCTAGATTAATATATATATTATATGCACCTAATTTTAAATGGCTTTCATAGTACCTAATTCCACTTTAAATTTTGAATTCATTTCCCCCTTATTTATACATTTAGCTTTTATCAACTAGAAGATTACTTTTTTCATTATCATCAATTTTTCTTATAATCACAGGAAAAATATGGCATTTAATGAGGCGTTATATTATGCATGAACGAGAAATAATAATGTAGATACTTTTGTGGGGGCTTCTAACGTAAAAGTTTTTAAAATCTTTCATTGTGGGCATTGTAAATAATTAAGGTTTAATGTATCGTCGTAATTAAGTTTTTTCGATCGCCTTAATCAGCTCATCTGTTTTTAATACTTATTTCATGCTATTGTTTACTGGGACGTTAATAAACAAGTCTTAAAATTTTAATTTATAAAGCATAAAAAGCCAAGAAAATTTATTTTTTTTATTTTTGCTGCAATGCTTAATGTGTGTACGAAAAATATGGCGGGCAACACGTCGCGAAAGTGCAGCCTTTTTCTGCACCTTATGATCATAACAGCCAATTCGAGCGAATTCAATTAGGCAAGTTCACTAAAAATCACCATTTAGCGAGTTTTTTGGCAATCTATCTTGTTCTTCTTCAACTTTTAAGTAGTTTGCTTATTTTAAATTATTTAAGTTTTAAAATGTTTTATTTTACAGCCTTTAATACTTAAACTTAGGATTTTATTTTAAGATTTTTCTATTTTGAAATAAATCACACTACTAAATTTTAAGTTTATTTTTTTATGTGTAATTAAATAAAAAAAAATCTGATGTGGGCAGCACATGACTTTCCTTATATAATGCAATGAATTTACTACTTTTACAGTAAAAAGAAATAGATTATTTTTATAGTAGTTATTTATATTCTTTCCAAGATATTGAATTTTCGTCAATGAGTCGTCATTTTCCATGTCGTCATCATCAATGAATAGTCAATGATTTAGCGTCATTGTTATACATTTGGCGAGTTTTTCGTTAATTTAGCAACATTTAAAAAAATCGCCAAGTTCGCGACATTCTGTCAAATTCGTCGCCAAAATCTCGCCAAGCGTTATGGACGAAGAAATAAGTTATTCTTACAGCAGATAAATGACTATTAGCGTTCAAATACAAAAGTATTACTCAAAGCATCTTTTCTCATGAATGGAACGAGCTAGATCCATCACTATAGTGGAATTGCGCTTCAGACGAGCTGCAATTGCAAGATAAAAATCCTTTACGAAGGCCGAGCATTCGTCCCCGTTCGAACTCCGTAACTTGCTCATATGGCGCTCTCTGTTGTCATAGATTCATAGTGACTTGTCATGAAACGTGTACCGCTGGACGACAACCATAGACTATTTTGAACGTCCCTCTACAGCGTTCTATTTATGCGCCAAAACAGCAGTTTAGAAGGTACGGCTCAGCCAACGTATGAGTGGTGACTATGAAATTCTAACCATTTGCATCCTAATTTGCATTTGTTAATTTGCATCCCTAATTTGCATTTGCTGTAAATTTCAGCTCAATCGCGAGATTTCTTCATGGTGTTGCAATTGTTACAAACATGAGTTTATGTTGCATACACGTAATAAAAGAGTGTGACTATGATTTTTACTTTCTCTGCAGTACATGGTAATGTATAGGGAATGTATTGGAATCATGTCGAAAATCGCAACTCGAGTTTTCGATGGACCTACACGTTTCGAGACATCTCGAATACGAAAAAACTATTTTTGGCGTGACGTCTGTGTGTCTGTCTGTCTGTCTGTGTGTCTGTCCGTCTGTGCAATGTATGTATCCACTCTAACTCAGAAACTAATGGTCCGAATTTCATAAAATTTGGGAAGTAAGTCACTTGAGTATGAGTCTGGTGCTGATTAGTTTCTGGTACGATTCGGGAAAAGAGAACCCGCTTTTTTTTGCGAAATGGCCAGCAAAAATTTCATGTATTCACTTTCGTTAAAATACTAATTGATCAAATTTCGCAAAATTTGGTAGATAAGTTACTTGTGGTATACTCTGCTGTTTAAATTTTGCTATGATTCGTAAAAGAACAACTTGCCATTTTTACAAAATATCTCGCCAAAATCGCCAAAATCTAAAAATTTATATCGATTAAATGCTTGTTTTATACGTAAGTTTTAACGAGGAAAAGAATAAGACCAACTCCATTACTCTAGGATTGATCGTTCTCGAGATATTTGAGATTTCTTGCATTTTTGTTACGCCGCTTTTGGAAAAATATGCAATTACCAAATAAAAACAAAAACGGAATTGTAAATGCAAATTTAGTGTTATTTTGTGCAATTAAGCTCAATTTAATGAATTTTTAAAGAAGTAAAGAGAACATGAATATGAGTCTGCAGGGAAAGTCATGTGCTGCCCACATCAGATTTTTTTCAAAGGCGGCGTAGTAAAAATGCGAAAAAACTCAAATATCTCGAGAACGGCTAGTTTTAGAGTAATGGGGTGGGTCTTACTTTTTTCCTCGTCAAAACTTAAGTATAAAACACGCATTTAATGGATATATTTGAGCATAAGTAGTCTTATTTTAGATTTTGACAATTTTTGCGGGACATTTCGCAAAAAACGGCGGGTTCCTTTCCAAATCGTACCAAAATCTAATCAACACTAGGATATCTTGCAGATGACTTATCTTACAGATGACTTATTGACCCAAATTTTGTAAATTTGGGTCAATTTGTTTTTTAGCTAAAATTGATACAAGAGATTTTTGCAGGCCATTTCGCAAAAAAGCGGGTTCATTTATCCCGAATCATACCCAAAACTAATCAGCAAAAGGGTTATCTACAAGTGACTTACATGCCAAATTTTAAGAATTTTGGTCCATTAGTTTTTGAGTTAGAGTGGATACATACATTGTCCAGACAGACAGATAAACACACACACACACACAGAGACGTTACGATAACAATAGTTTCTTCTTATTCTAGAGGTCCCAAAACGTGTAGATCCGTCGAAAACTTGAGTTGTAATTTCGGCATGATTCCAATACTTTCCCTATACATTACCATACATTGCAGGGAAAGCAGAAATCTGATGTGGGCAGCATATGACTTTCCCTGCTTACTCAAATTAATTTTTTCTTTATTTCTTTAAGAACTCATTAAATTGAGTTTAATTGCACAAAGTAACACTAAATTTGCATTTTTAATTCAATTTCTGTTTTTATTTGGTAATTGGACATATTTCCAAAGACGGCATAAAAAATGCGAAAAATTTCAAATATCTCGAGAACGGTTAGTCCTAGTGTAATAGAGTTGTTCTTATTCTTTTCCTTGCCAAAAATTACGTATAAAACAAGCATTTAATTGATACATTTGAACATACGTAGTCTTCTTTTAGATATTGGCGATTTTTGCAGGCCATTTCGTAAAAAAAGGGAGGTTGTTTTTTTCCGAATCGTACCAAAATCGAATCAGCATCAGAATATCCCACATGTGATTTATCTACCAAGTTTATGAAATTTGGTCAATTTGTATTTCAGCTAGAGTGAATACATGAGATTTTTGCGGGCCGTTTCGCAAAAAAAAAAAGCGGGTTCTTTTTCTCCGAATTGTACCAAAAACTAATCAGCACCAGGGTCACACCCAAGGATCTTACCTACCAAATATTATGAAATTCGGTTCATCAGTTTTTGAGTTGGAGTGGTTACATACATTGCACAGACACACAGACAGACACACACACACAGACGTCACGCTATAAATAGTTTTTCCGTATTCTAGAGGTCTCGAAACGTGTAGATCCGTCGAAAACTCGAGTTGCGATTTTCGGTATGATCCCAATACTTTCCCTATACATTATCATATATTGCGGTGAAAGTAAAAATTTCTGAAAGAATTTCACGCTGAATTTTAACAGACTTTTAAATTTAGAAGTATGTATTTGAAACCAATTGCTGAAACTTGAAAAGCGAGGTCATCTATACCGAAACACCCTTATAAATTTACTAAAAGCTTTATCTGAATAAAGCAATTATTTTATGAAACAAATAGTTACTTTAGTCCTTCAATTTTAAAGATTTCAAATCTCTAACATTTCCTGCAGCAGGTGAAGAGGTAGTAAAAAAGAAGTTGAAGGGTGCACTCGAATGAGAAGAAGCGAAAGCTTAAATCCCTACGAACGTGAAAATAGGGAAAATTACCGGGATTTTCAAAGGTAAAGGGATTTCACTTTTCCATGATTGTTTTGCTTCTTTTGTGACTCAAGCTTTTATAAGTGGCTCTTATATGGTAGAGCTAAAAGAAAGGAGCGAGATTTTCCTTCCGACTTGGGTATCTTAAATTACCTAGAAATCGTAAAAGCGTAGTTTTTGCAGTTAATAGAGTGGAAAAGTTTATGAAAGAACGTGTAATTTAGAAAATATATTTCCCGAATAAGCTACTGTTTATGTAAACAAATTGATGTCGCATGCAGGGATTGGAAACTGGAATACTTTTCAAATACAAAATTCAAAGAAAGGATACAAAATACTCAATTCGTATTTTGAATCTTATTACTTGTGATGACACAAAAATTATATTTTATAATGCTTAAAATAATTTTAATAGTGCAAATAATATTGTGAAAATTAAGTCAATAAATTACTCTACGAAATTTTGGCACTTCATCACGAACGAAAAGCAAAACGCAATATTATTTTCATTTGCATATAGGCTAATTGTATGTAAACCCATAGATGTGCAAGACAGGCATAGAATTTTTATGTAAGTCTTAGTTAATTAAATTTTAATTAATAATATTAAGCAGTATTGAAGGAAATATGAGTACATTTTACCGTGTCGAACAGACTCCCAACTTATGATTGGTAGCTTACAGAAAGTCATAAAGATGGCCATGTTTTCTCTCTCTCTCTCTCTCTCTCTCTCTCTCTCTCTCTAGATAATATATTTTTATGTAAAAAAAGTTTCACAACTATGGTTGTCATGAACAACTACTATTAAAATGCAATTATTGATGCTGTATACAATTATGTGTCTTCGTGTCGATTTTTATAAACAATTTTAACTGTGAGAGCAGAAATATCAAATTGCTAAGGCAATAAAGCTCATGATTGAACCAATGATACGTAACTAAAGGTGCAGCTGAGTGGCGACAACGGTGACACTAAATCTAAAAGAGTCAATAATGCGAAGATATGACATCGCGCTGAGAAGAATTCATTGATAGTAGGGAGGGCGAATCTAAACCCCAAGCGAAATGATGTGGCTGCAAGGAGGAAGGTCAGCGAATACAATTCAATGATTATAAAGAGCAGAAAAGAGAGAGAGGCGTGATTTTAATAGAATGATATTCAAGAGTTATAAGAGAGAGAGAGAGAGAGAGTCGTGTTTTCAAGCAGTTTAGTGGCTATTCATTTTGAGTAGTAAAAATGTTATAGAAAAAGACGAAGTCTGTCTCCAAATATCAGCAAAAGAATCGGCAAGGATTCCAATCATGCTGAGCTACAGACCCGCAATATAGAGGTATGTGCCAGTCTCCATGTAGGTAAAGGTTAATTTTTGATCTTTGGAATGGGATTCAAAAGACCTGATCTCACACGGTACTTTTCTCCTCCATTAGCATTTGTTAAAATCGGTCTAATTTTAACTATATTAATAATAGAGGTGTGAATAAATGAAAATTGATTTTAAAAATTAAAAATGTGGATTTTAATGTGTAGTGTTTTTGATTTAATGATTATGTTAAGGAGCTCGTGCTAAGAATTAATGGTGGGTCATTGTGGGGGTTATTCCTAATTATGTAACGCACAATGTTAATCACCACACAAGTACTATTTATGAGATATAAATCTAATAATTAAATTTGCATTGCCTCAGGCACGGAGACAGTTCTGCTATGTAATCCAATAATATAACCCAAGCCCTAACAAGTTACATGTCACAGTGGGGAGACTGGTCATCCAATAAAATGACAATAGCGGACTAAAAGAAGCACTATAGCAAAGGAGCTTCCTTAGCAACATTAGAATTTTTCAACCACACACACACATGCACGCTATATATATATAGAAAGTTAAAAATAAGGGTGTGTGAGACAAAGTAGTAATCGTGAGAGTTTAGTGATGGATGACAAATCTGATGAAAATGGTACACAGACAAATAAATAAGCAAAGTATGTGCTGGTTTCTATGCCACCATTGGTCGAACCCATTTTAATAATAATTTTGGTAGCAATTCAGAAATAATGGTGACATATTTTGAATTTAGTAAATATAAACGTATTAAATAAATTATCTTCCCAATAATCTAACTCAGCCTAATGCTAAGACTAAAATTAAAATATCTTTGTAACTGTTGTCTAATGTTAATTACCATTATTAATAAAATAACTGAATTAAACTATAAAGGTGTAATTGATGACACCTTGAGTATGCTTTATTTATCTTTCATTTAAGTGATTCGCCGCAGAAGTAATTGGAGGGTTTGTGTGTCCACGTTACCCTAATTTTAACTCAACGCAAAATTATTTCAAAGTAATGAATCCATTATGCGTCTTAATATAATATAGTCATTATCCCTACAACTAAGTACTTATTATTCCTCGTACGACAAAAGTAATTATTGTTCCTACCAGGACAAAAGTAATTAAGAAAACCAATTTTCCTTGATCACGATTGTTACAAGTGTTAACATGTTGTACCATCAGTTAAATCAATTAAATATTTACCTGGTTAATATAGCTCAGATTCGATTCCTTATATTATTATAAAACTCCACCAAACCGACTACAATATTATTGCACTAGAAATGGAAATATAAAACTTTTCAGAGCTGCTTGTAAGTCATCAGAAAATGCCCGAAGATTTACGAGCGTAGCAAGAAGAGGGGGGGGGGGAGGGTAAAATGTCTAACTGAAATCTATGACAATTCCATGTGATGAAATGTGTACGAACTTATAAACCACATATTAGAAATCATGTCATGGAAGGAAAGGCCACTTACGAAATATTGGGGACTTATTTTGAAAGATTGACTGGTCTGCGTTGTCGTCGGATGAGGTTTTGCAAGCGACATATTCTGGAACGCCTCTTGCTGGAGTTATGCCAACCCTCTTGATATTAAGCATATAATAGATTGGTATGACGACGGGAAGGAGCAGGTTGTGACTCTTTCTACCGAAGCCGTAATATCTGTGAATGATATAGAACATCTAAGCACTGAGTACATCGCGGTTGCGAGTACGATTATGCCGCCACCGAATGAAATGCCTCTCGAGACGTGTCATCAGCTGAGAGCTAAAGCTGCACGTGTTGAAGCTGCATTGAAAAACGCTAAGCTAAAAGCCCGAGTTACTGACAAGAAAATTTATTTTCGTGTGATTTTTGTTGTCTCTCAACGCCTTAGTTTTGCAATACGTTCCCTCTGCCCATGGGTTTGTATTAGAATTGGAAACGGCATTTGTAATAGGATTTCACGACAAGCAACTGAAGCACGATCGCTGCGGGCGGTTTCTCACTGGCATCGGAGAAAGTGGGAGATCCGCTCTGACGTGGCGAGGGTACCAGTATGTTGTATACACCGATTGGAGATAATGGTGGCGTGGTGATAGTACAAGATAAGAAATGATGACTCGAATCCTTTAAATTTACCCTTTTCTTTATTTGATGAGGAAATATCATGTTTCAAATCATATACATCAAGGAGTATTGGGCATCAGAATTATTGACGATGATACTTGAAGATACACATAGATTTCCAACATATAGAGCAATATTCATTGAATACAACTGCGGATCCGATAGTAGTTTGTGCCGGTTAGACATCTCGGGATAAACAATCTATGATGAAAAAAATCTCGTGACTCTTCGAAATTACATTAAAACGCGACTTAAACAATTTACTTCATTATTAATTTAATTTTAAATACATCCTTTTAAGAATACATTCCGTTCTTCGCCCCGCGGGCGAGAACACGTCCGACTGCCTTGGAATTACATCGCCAACTGAATCTAATCACCAAAATTCTGACATAAGCGTCTTAGTATGGTTGCGCGCGTTCATAATGAAAAAGAAAAGAGTTCCAATGCTTTAGAATATGAAATGCGAATCCGCGGTAAATGTATAAACTCTCGGGAAAGTAACGCTATGCCAAGGTTTACCGAAACTGGCGGGAAAACATCAAGAAGCCGAATTACAGATTTGGCGCATTATCAATTTGGAATAAATATTTTAAGAACAAGTTTTAGAATCGAAACAAAAATGAAATTGCCGAATATAAAATTTAGAAAGGAAATAATTAATAAACAAGGGCATGCATTTCATAACAGTTTTAAATCCTGATCTTGCCACGGCTTCGACATTGAATGGTTCTCTCAATGGAGTTTAAGAAATCTGAAATAAGAAATCGAGTCGAAACACTCACTTCTTGATGCGGAAGGTTATGCCTCCTCCTCCCACAACAAAAGACATTCTGCACGTGCTAAAGCATCTGACACCAATTCCCGTTTCCCAGTATGTACTAGGAACCTGATATGGATGTTCCCATCGCAGTAAATACAATAGGTACGACCCAAGTCTTTGCCAAAGAATTGCCTCTTCTCTACATTATTTTATTGAAGGAATGCACGACGCATGTGGGCTAGCTTAAAATCATTGCCCCCTACCTCAAGGGTGAGCTGGGGACAACTTCTCTAAACTTGATGTTGAGACGATAGATGAATATAGGACCTTCATGAACGTCTACTTAATGATAGGGTTCATTTTAGGATATTGCTACTAAACAAATGTAAGCCTTAACGTCACGGGGAGAAAATTGGGCTAATTCGAAAAGTATTTTCAGACTTTTTAAAAGTCTCTTCGTGACGTAGGAAGTATAAACTTTGCGCATTTATACCATCATACACGGAGCAGAATCTAAAGCAGCGGAATTTTTGATTTCTTCCCCAGGAGTGGACAAAATGGGGAAGATGGTCAAAAAGCCTTTGCAGACCCCGGTGACCTAAACCTTTACATAACCTAAAATTTCACATAGTATCGATCACGAGACGAAACATAACTAGGCCAACTTTCGATTATAACGTCTATATTCAACAATAAGTGTTACATAATTCAACAAAATAAAACTTATTGAAAAAATTACAACTTAATATAAGAGTGTTAGTTTCTCTGTATCTTACAAGCTTAAATACTAGTACGTTAATAAATAAAACTAAAATTTTCCTATCCCTCTGTAGTACATTACAATCTGCATACTTGAACAATAACAACCTGCATAATACAAACAGGCCATTATAAGGATTCTACGTTTAGAACTTTCTTTAAAATCTCCGCTATTTCGCAGAAGAGGTGAATTTCTAAGAAGAAAAAGGCGGGAACTTATATCCCTACGGATGTGAAAATTGGGAAAATGGTAGGGATTTTCAGTAGTAAGAGGTTTATAGGTTCTACGGTTATTTATTCTTTTTTGTAGCTAACTTAAGATTTGATAGGTGGTTATTTCTCAAAAGTGCTTCTTATACGAAATAGCAGCGTAAGAATTTATTTTCGCTTGTATAATGTTCAATTACATTGCGCGGACAAAAGAACATTGTTTTATGCTCCCCGTTAAGCATTACCATGGTTCTTAACGCTAAACGTAACGTGAACGGTCAAATGACCGGTTGTAAACTTTTGATTATAAAATTTGCATATAATGTTATCGCTTTTTCTCATTTAATTTCATGACTTTTTTATTAAATATATACAATCAATTTTTTAAAATTTATTTTTCTTCTTCCCGTGATTATATATAATCTATATAAATAAAATTGAAAATCTGTCTGTCTGTCTGTCCCTTCATCACGAGAGAACGGATGAACCGAATTTGATGAAAGTCTGTGGGTAGCCAGGAAATAGTCCCACTTAAAATTTAGTCCATGTTTGGAGTTTCTATGATCAGTGGTTCTCGAGATATTAGCAAAAAACGAATATTTCGTTTGTCTCATCATCACGAGAGAACGGCTAAATCGAATTTAATGAAAATTTGTGAGTAGCCTTGAAATAGCCCCCCATAAATTTTGCCCAAGTTTTGAGTTTTTAATACCAGGGGTTGTCGAGATATTAATGAAAAACGGAACTTTATCCTAGGAGTTCTACTCTCTAACTCCGTGGTTTATCCAAACGGAAAGGATGAAAATCGTTTGTTTAAAACGTTAACGTGAATTAAAACTTCATTTCCGAGCTCAGTGCAGGATTTTTGCATTAATTAGTCACTATCTGAAAGCATGAATTGTTTGAAACATGAATTTAAATGGAAGATCTAACTCCATGGTTTATGCTTCACAAGCATTTACTAAACAATGAAAAGTATAAGGAAATCAAAATGGTTATTATTTTTACATTTTATGGCGAAGAAATCAAAATGGTTATTTAATTTCGCAGTTTATGAGGAAGATTCTTTTTTATATTATGTTGCTCAGCAACGCAATTAAATTAAATATGTTTGTTAATGTTTGTTATTATTTTTTTTATTTGTATAATAAATAAATAGATGTAAAAATATATTTTGCAAATGAACGGTTTGATTGTTCTTTTAATTATATAAATTGCGGACTGCGTACATCACTTTCATTTATTTTAGCAAAGAGGTTTCAAGCTCATATATTGTGTTTACCCAATAAATTCATAAATTCTTCTAATACAATTTTAGTGTTTTCATTTAGTATATACAAACGGGATCAGGATATTTTATTTCTCAGATCTGCAAATTCAGAGCTGCGAATTTTGCAGAATATCTCTAAATAACCTCTAGGTAACTTTTCTTAAACTTTACCAAATTAGCGGAAATGTCTCCAAATTGATAAAAACGAAGCAAATCAATGAAATTAAATTTGTTTTTTTAGAAGAGAGTACGGAAATGATGTTTCGGTAGCATTTGTCGGTCAGTCCGTCCATCCTACTTAGTAACGCATTTAACGAATTTTTTTAATATCACCAAATTGATAAAAATATTTGTAAATCCATAAAAATATCATGGAATTGATAAATTAAAACGCTTAATAAATGAAATTAATTGTGTTTTGTTAGGGGATAGTATTGTGATGATGTTTCGTCAATTTGTCGCAAAATGAGACTATCAGTTCTACAGTCCCACTTGGCGATAATTTTGGCAATTTTTTAAGTTATCGCTACATTGACGAAAATGTCGCCAAACCTTCCATGGAGATCGCATTATTAAGACGACATGATTTCCATCAATTTAGTTGAAACAAATGATATCATGTCGCTTAGCAACGGATCCAATGTGTTATGCGGCATACGATTTTTATTAAATCTTTTCCGATTTGAATAATAAAGATATGTATGTAAAATAAATTTCATTGACATTGCATTTTAGACTTGATAAAATCAATTACGGTCTTCAGGTTTAAATATTATTACCATTGATATTTTCGGGGATTGTTGATTCAGGGATTATTGATATTTTCAAGTTATTATGCCATTGTTTTATTATGACAAAAGATGTTTAAACTCATATTTTGTACGTTTTACGAGTAATCTTTTACAAATGCACGGGTATATCTTCTAATCTACGAGAATATAAGTAGTACAGGTATATTGCCATATATTTTGATATATTTTGGCATATATTGGAATCAATTACGATCTTCTGGTATAAAGATTACGGGGATTATTGATATTTTCAATTTATTACATCATCTCTTTTATTTTGGCAAATATTTTTGAGACTCATATTGTAATACGGGTAATCTTCTACTAACACACTGCCATATTTTCTAATCTGTGACAATAAAAGTAGTACGGGGATGCATATACTGATTCAACTCCTTTTTTTTGTAAATTTGCTTACAAAAGGGACAAGGATGTTTTATTCTTCAGATCTGCCAGTGAAGATAATTTTGCATAGTGACAACAGATATTCTTACACTTCTCTTTATGAGCAATAAATTTAATATTTTAACAGAATTTGCACATGATTGAGAATTATAAGTTTCTTTATATTATATACTCCGTACGAAGAACGGGTATGCTGCTAGTCTATATATATAAAATTGAAAGTTTGTCTGTCTGCTTGTCCCGTCGTCACGGGAGAACGGCTGAACCGAATTTGATGAAATTTTGTGGGTAGCCTGAAAATAGTCCCACTTAGAATTTAGTCTATATGTGGAGTTTCTGCGATCAGTGGTTCTCGAGATATTGGCAAAAAACGAAACTTTCGTTTGTCTCATCATCACGAGAGAACGGCTGAATGAAATCGGTCGAATTGAATGAAATTTTGTGGGTAGCCTTGAAATAACCCCGCATAAATTTTGTCCACGTTTCGGGTTTCTAAGCCCAGGGATTGTCGAGATATTATTGAAAAACGGAACTTTTTGCAAAATCGTTTGTTTAAAACGTCAAAGAGAAATAAAACTTTATTTCTGAGTTTGGTGGAGATTTTTTGAGCTAATTAGTCATTATCTGAAAGCATGAACTGTTTGAAACATGAATTTAAATGGAAAAATCTACCTCCATGGCTTATATTTTTTCACAAGCTTTTACTCAACGATGAAAAGTATAAAGAAATCAAAATGGTTATTTAATTTCGCATTTTATGAGGAAGATTCTATCTTATATCATGTTGCTCGGCAACTCAATAAAATGAAATGTGTTTGTTAATGATTATTATTATTTTTTCGATTTGAATAATAAATAGATGGATATAAAAATATATTTTAGAAAAAAACGTTTTGATTTTTCTTTTACTTATATTAATTGCGAACTGCGTACATCACTTTCATTTATTTTGGCAGTGAGGTTTCAAGCTTATAAATTGTGTTTAGCTAATAAACTCATATATTCTGTTTACCCAATAAATTCATTTATCCGATTGTTGAAACAGAAAAAGAGTAGAACGGGTATATCTTCTAACAATATTTTAGTGTTTTCGTTTATTATATACAAGCTGGAACACGATATTTTATTCAGATCTGCAAATTTAGAGCTACGAATTTGGCTGGATATCGCTAACTTGGCAAATTTCTTAAACGTTGCCAAATTGAATGTCTCCAAATTGATAAAAACGATGTAAATAAATGAAATTTATTTTATTTTGCTAGAAGAAAGTACTGAACTGGTGTTTCGCTAGCATTTGTCTGTCAGTCCAACCGTCTTACTTAGTAACACATTTAGCGAATTTTTAAAATATCACCAAACTGATAAAAATGTTTGTAAATCTATAAAAATATCTTGAAATTGATAAAATTGCGCTAAATAAATGAAATTGTGTTTTTTTAGGGGATGACATTTTGAATATGGTTCGTCAATTTATCGCCAAGTGGGACTGTCAGTTCTACAGTCCCACTTGGCGATAAATTTGGTGATTTTTTAAAATGCCTCCAAACCTTCATTAGAGATCTCATTATTCAGACGATATTTTGACCACCAATTTATTTGAAGCAAATCATAACATGTCGCTTAGCAACGGATTTAAATCCAGTGTGTTTATGAGGAAGAAGATTTTTATTAAATATTTTCCGATTTTAATAATGAAGATATGTATATAAAATAAATTGTCATTGCCATCATATTTTTGACTGGATAATATCAATTACGATCTTCAGATTTAAACATTATTATCATTGATATTTTCTGGGATTATTGATTCAGAAATTGATATTTTCAATTTCTTATGCCATTGTTTTATTGCGGCAAAAATGGTTGAAACTCATATATTGTACGTTGTACGAGTAATCTTCTACAAATGCACGGCTATATCTTCTAATCTCTGAGAATATAAATAGTACAGGAATCAAGTACGGCCTTCTGGTATGAAGATTGCGGGGATTATTGATATTTTTAATTTATTAATTAATCTGTTTTATTTTGGGAAATATTTTTAAGACTCGTATTATAATATGGGTAATCTTTTACTAACATTAGGACATATCTTCTAATCTACGGCATTATAAGTAGTACGGGTATATCTTCCCATATAATTTTAGCACTTTTATTTCGGCACATATTGGAATCAATTACTGCCTTCTGGTTTAAAGATTACGGATTTATTGATATTTTCAATTTATACATGTAATCTACCAATACAGGTTACATCTTCTAATATTCGCGTATATAAGTAGTACGGGTTCCATCCAATTTTAACGCTCTTATTTTGCATATATTGATTCAATTCCATATTTTTTGTAAATTTGCTTACAAAAGAGGCCAGGATGTTTTATTCTTCAGATCTGCACGTGAAGATAATTTTGAATAGCGAGAAAAGACATTCCTTAACTTCTTTTTAGGAGCATTATGTTAAATATTTTAGCTGAATATTTTGATTAAAAATGCCATTTAGTATACTATAGGAATTTGCACATGACTGTGAATTTTAAGTTCCTTTATATTATATACTCCGTACGAAGAACGGGTATGCTGCTAGTTTATATCATAAAATTAATTTACAAATCCCATAGTTCCCTAGCCCCTAACAACAAACCCCTTAACAAAGCCCCTTAACAAAATGCTCCTATCCTATAAATAGCCGAACTCGTTCTATTTGGAATTAAGAATACTAATACCCATAAAGCGACAGGGATTACCAAAGATGTTGAACTTATTTTTCCGAAATATACAATTTTTATCGATTTGGAGTCAGTTTTGTTGACGTAATGGCATTTTTTGAATTTGATAACATTTTTGTAAACTTGGCGAAATGTAAAACAAAGGCCATATTACCGATTTTGTCACTATTTAGGTCACTATTAGGTTTGGTTATTGTAAAAATCCCCTTTGATTTGTGGAAATTATAAATGTAATATTCTTGATTCAAAACTCACTGAGTATCACTGTTAGGCCGAGAATATGTTTTGTTACTGGGACGTTAAGTTCCCTTATATAATATAAAAGGAAACTATTGAGAAAGGGTCAACAATTCGAATTCAAGTTTTCGACGTGAAAGCATGTGTTAAGCATTCTTGAAACTCAAATCGAATGTTTTAACGATGATGCCCATGTGTGTATCTGTTTCTTACTCGATATCTTACGAACGAATGACACGTTTCGAAATAATTTGTTACGATTATAACAATGAGTGAATATTAGACGCTTATTGATTTTAAACGCAAACGGATTTTTGAAAGCTAATGGATTTGAAAGCTAACGGATTTTTGAAAGCTCCCATCTAAAATGTTAAATCAAGTTTGAAAAAATCATAAAAAATGAAGACCTTTAAAATCGATTAACACAATAATAATATATGCACACACAGACTGCACGTTGCAAATGGTGGGTTTGTGTTCTAGATCAAAACGTGTAGATCCATAAAAAACCAGAGTTCCAATTTTTAACAGTATTCTACCATTTTCTCATACATTTACTTATATTGTAGGAAAAATAAAAAATCTGATGTGGGCAACACATGACTTTCCTTATATAATGCAACGAATTTACTATTTTTACAATAAAAAAATAGGTTTTTCTTATAGTAGCTATTTATATTCTTTCCAAGAAATTGAATTTTCGTCAATGAGTCGTCATTTTCACTGATTTAGTGTCATTTTTATCCATTTGGCGAGATTTCCGTTAATTTAGCAACATTTAAAAAAGTCGCCAAGTTGGCGACATTCCGCCAAATTTGGCGCCTAAATATCGCCAAGCGTTATGAACGGAGAAATAAGTTATTCTTATAGCAAATAAATAACTATTGGCGTTCAAATACAAAAGTATTACTCAAAGTATCTTTTGTCACGAATGGAACGAGCTAGATCCACGGGAATGATGTCACCCAATTTATCACATGATATTACATATGAAAAGTGAACATGTTTCTCGACAGTTAATATATATATTTTTTAATTTATGGGATTTTTTGATAAATTTATTTAAAAAATGGGCAATATCTCGAGAACGATTCATGCTAGCGTTCTAAAGTTTATGTCAATCGTTTTCTAAGGAAAAATTACATTAAATATGTCTACTTGCGTAACTTTATTAAAGGTTTCGAGTTTTTGATGATTTTTTCGAAAATTCACTCGACAATTTAGGGGGTTTCAGAACATTCGATTACGTTTAATAACAATAGGCTTCCAGTATTCACGGATTGTGATTTTTGTACCAAATTTCGTTCGAATCGGTCCATTCGTTCGTCAGTTATCGTCTCGACAGACTCACTGACACACACACACACACAGACATCATCTCAGAAATGTATTCGATTCGTGATCAGGGATGCTTGAAACGTGCTCTCCCGTCGAAAACTCGAATTCGAATTTTCGACCCCGTCACAATACTTTCCTTATACATTATGTATATAAGGAAAGTAAAAATACATTACCTGCTTAATTTCAGAAATCTAATATATAAAAGGAAAAATTCAAATAGACACTTTTAAGTGAAATATCTCCTAATAGACGCGATACATTTTGATGATATATTTTCATGTCTATGCAATAGTTTGCATAATAAAGGAAATTATGTGTGTGTGTGGGGGGGCGGGGGGTGACGGGAAATCTAAGCGTCGTCTGACCATAAAATTTAGTACACAGATAACCCAGGACCCGAATAAGGGGCGCCTTGGTGATAATTTTTTTAAAAATTTCGACTTAGTTGCTTAGTCATTTTATGTTTTAGCTCGATGTACAACGATTTTGAGAGGTATTAACATAAATCGATTCCTTAGCGACCTAATATTATCACACAGTTTTTATCTGAACACCATAGGAAAAGATTGAAAAATTATCTTTCTAATAAACTTTGAACGGAATCAATACGTTTAATAGACAAATGTTAATGAATTATTAAACGCATATACTTTTTATGCGTTTTAAAACTTTCTGACATTTATATTACGATATAAAAAAATTGACGTGCCAATGAACGTTTATCATTTAACAACAGCTACCAAATATATCACAGACTACTCCAGAAAAAAAAATAATTTCATAAACCCAAAGGTTGATTATAAATTTTTTAACCGAGCTATGTCTTCGATTTTTTGAATGGAATGAATTCTTCGCCATTACGGGGCGAAACCTTTTCCAAAGCTGTTTTTCCTAGTGAGGCGAGTCCCATGTACGGAGAAATGAGCTTATCTACCTACTGAGGCCACTCCCATGTATTCGTTATTCTCTCATACTTTAAACGCAGAGTACAGGGAATTTTCAGCAAGCAGTGAAGTATTTATATAGTCATTAGCAAATTGCGCTGTGCAATTTGCATGGTTGCGAATAGAAATAAACTAGGGTTTAACTCACTTAGACTTTCTAATACTAGCATTTATATATATATATATTTTTTTTTCAAATTTTGCAAGAAAACATTTAAACAATCGGTATCGTAGGATTCAAATGATTACATTTATAGGGTATTACCCTGCACTTTAAAGGACTTGAAAAAAATCTTTTGATTATTATCCTACTTGATAATGTATGTCTTAGGGGGTAACTTGACTCCAGGGGAGGGGGGGGGGGCTAGTGACGTCATGAATAAAAAAATGTATCTATTTTTCACAACAACGATTGAAACTATTAAGCCTCGTGGTAATTGAGATACAAATAAACCCTTTATGCATGATTATGTCAAATTATGTCCTATGCTACCATATTTAAAAATATATATTCGCTCGAATTAAATAAAAATTTATCTAGTTCTGGTTTTTAGTTAACAAAGCCTGATACAAAGTTTCGTAAAATTTCATTAATATTTGTGGCTGCTATGGTGTACACAAGAAATCGACCACAGACAGACGAACATCACTCCAAAAATAACCAAAGCGTCTTCAGTAGGTCTTAAAACATCTATTGTTATCAAAATCTAGCGAAAATTTTCGTGAAAACAATGTTTTCTCTTTACTGTATTACATAGTAGGAGAAAATAAAAATTGAGTGCGAGAATAATTTTTGTTCAAAACAGGTATTTTAGAAATTGAGTTGTGTTATTTCCATTCCCACTTGTATTATTTGCACAGCGGCGTATACTTAAGACCAGAATGATGCCGGATGATTAGTTCTACTTCATTTTAAAATAGATTACTATTCTTGGAGGAGTAAAGAATAATTTACTAAAAACTGGTAAACAGTTTATTTCTCTTTTTAGAATGTACTTTGAAAATAACTGAAAATGAAGTTTCGGACTTTTTCCCTCTCCCTAATTGCATTTTAGTGACACGACTTATGTTTATTGCTTCGAGCCATTAGTCGTTAAATTGAGTTTTAATTAACACGATTTTCCTATTAAAAAGAGTCACCGATGAATTTCTGACGTGAAAATAACAAAACTTTGTTATTGACTTCATGGAACTGTCATAAAGGCTTTAAATAATCTAATAACATTAATTCATTCAATTACTTCGAATGATTATTTATATTATTGCTTTACGTTCTGGGTATGTGTAGTATGAATGGGTATATGTAGCACTTTGAACAATGCTAATTTGTCATTAGAGGTATAGAAAAATAAATGAGTATGTGGTATATTGCTGATATTGTGAATTAGCTTGCATTTTGGCGTCTAGATTGTGTTGAAGACCCAGACCGTCCGACTCGTCCAAAGGACTAAGAGCAGCTATTTGGACGGCCGGCGGCGTCTAGATTGTGTAAAGAACCTTGTTGCCCCAACCGTGAACCGAACTCTAAACCTTCGAACTGGCAAGCCGAGGCTTTACTGTTGAGCTATTGGGACGAAACTTCAAACTCTTATTGTCGAAGTGGACCTCCTTTCTCGTAGGGTCACTTTCAGAGTTCCTTAGGGTCACTTTGAGACCCCTGACATCTTGGTACTGACTTACAGGGTTGATTCGTTCGGGCGTCATTGTAAGGAACCTTGCTACCCCAACCGGAAATCGAACCTCAGATCTTCCTACTGGCCAGCCAATGATCTACCGTTGAGTTACTGGGACGGAATTGCATGTCCTTATCGTAGAAATGGACTCCATTCTTCTTCCTCTAACGTTAGATTGAGGTGTAACTGACAATCTGACTGACCACCTCCTGCTATTTTTACCTCAAGTTAGATTCCTGATGCTATATTTATCCTCCAGGTTAGCCTCCTGATACTACTTTTATCCTCCAGGTTATGCTCCTGATACTATTTTTATCATTCAGGTTATCCCCCTGATGCTATTTTAATCCTCCAGGTTAGCCGACTGATGCTATTTTAATCCTCCAGGTTAGCCAACTGATGCTATTTTAATCCTCCAGGTAAGCCTCCTGATGCTATTTTTATCCTCCACCTTAGCCGGCTGATGCTATTTTTAATCTCTTGGTAACTTCATGTGTGGTCGTTAATTGAAATCGGCGCTCATTATCCCAGAATCCACTGAATCCGTGCTAGTCGTACTAGGGTCACTTTCAGACCTCTGACATATTTGCACTAACCTACAGGGTTGACTTGTTTGAGCGCCATTATAAAGAACCTTGCTGTCCTAACCGGGAATTCGATCTGGCTAGCCGACTTTCTACCGTTGAGCTACTGGGAAGAAATTGCAAATTCTTATTGTCAAATTGAACTCTGCATTTATCAACAATATGGGTTGTTTTAAATGTGAATAAATTATCAGAGGGAACAAGTTTTCAATGTACTACCCTATACACAACAGTTGCGCACGGAAAATTAAAAAAATTAATTAAATCCGTTCAAAGCCTGGTTTTGAGTGGACTCCAGCCTATAAAGTATGCGAGCTGCGAAAGATTTCAAATAAAAACTTAATTTTACAAATAAAGAAATTAGATGTATAAATATTTAATTTTAGTATTTGAGAATCTTAATATAAAAGGGCGTATATGTTTTTAGAATTTAAATATTAAATTAAAAAAAATCTGATGTGGGCAGTACATGACTTTCCTTATATAATGCATTGAATTTATTACTTTTACAGTTTAAAAATGTTATTCTTTTAGTAGATAATTATATTCTTTCCAAGATATTGAATTTTCTTCAATGAGTCGCCATTTTCATTGATTTAGCGTCATTTTTATCCATTTGGCGAGATTTTCGTTAATTTAGCAACATTTTAAAATGTCGCCAAGTTGTCGACATTCCGCTAAATTCGTCGTCAAAATCTCGCCAAGCGTTATGGACAGAGAAATAAGTTATTCTTACTGCAGATAAATGACTATTGGCGTTCAAATACAAAAGTACTACTCAAAGTATTTTCTTCTCGCGAATGGAACGAGTTAGATTCACGAGAATGATATCACCGAATTTATCGCATGATATTACATATGATAAGTGAACATATTTCTTAACAATTAATATATATTTTTTTAATTTATGGGATTTTTTGATAAATTTATTTGAAAAATGTGAAATATCAGGAGAACGGTTCATGCTAGCGTTCTAAAGCTTATGTCAATAGTTTTCTAAAGGAAAATTACATAAGAAATATCTATTTGCGTAACTTTATTAAAGGTTTTGATTTTTTGATGATTTTTTCAAAATTTCGCTCGAGAATTTGGGGGGAGGGGTCTGAACATTCGATTGTGTTTTAAAAGAATAGGCTTCCAGTATTCACGGATTGTGATTTTTGTACCAAATTTCATTCGATTCGCTCCATTCGTTCGTGAGATATTATCTCCACACTCACACACAGAGAGATATCACTTAAAAAATGTTCGATTCGTGATCAGAGATGCTTGAAACGTGCTCTCCCGTCGAAAACTTGAATACGAATTTTCGACCCCGTCACAATACTTTCCTTATACATAATGTATATAAGGAAAGTAAAAATATCTTTCGTTAATAAAAGACTACGATTTGCTAAATGAAAAATATGTTAGCTTGAAAATCGAATCTTATGCAGTTACAAGTATTAATTTCTAATGCAAATACAGCTTTAATTCCTAAAGCAAATGCAGTTCCTAATGAAGATGCAGCTTTAATTCCTAATGCCGATGCAGCTAACTCCTAATGCAGATGAAGCCTGCTTTTGCACGGAGTAAGAAAATTATATTTATATTAATTATAGTTATAGCCCACATCAGATTATAATTATATTTATATTAATTATAATCTGATGTGGGCAGAACATCCTTATAAAATACAATGAATTTACTACTTTTACAGCAAAAAAATAGGTTATGCTTATAGTAGATACTTATATTCTTTCCGAGGTATTGAATTTTCGTCAATGAGTCGTCATTTTCATTGATTTAGCGTCACTTTTATCCATTTGGAGAGATTTTTGTTTATTACAACATTTAGAAATTCGCCAAGTTGGCGACACTCCACCAAATTCGACGTTAAAGTTTTGCCAAGCGTTATGGACGGAGAAATAAGTTATTCTTATAGCAGATAAATGACTATTGGCATTCAAATACAAAAGTATTAGTCAAAGTATATTTTCTCATGAATGGAACGAGCTAGATTCATAAGAATGATGTCATCCAATTTATCGCATGATATTACATATGAAAAGTGAACATGTTTCTCAACAGATAATATTTTTTTTAATTTATGGGATTTTTTGATAAATTTATTTGAAAAATGTGCAATATCTCGAGAACGGTTCATGCTAGCGTTCTAAAGTTTATGTCAATCGTTTTCAAAAGAAAAATTACATAAGAAATGTCTATTTGCGTAACTTTATTAAAGGTTTTGATTTTTTGATGTTTTTTTCAATATCTCACTCGTAAATTTATGGGGGCTCCGAACATTCGATTGTGTCTCTAAACAATAGGCTTCCAGTATTCATGGATTGTAATTTTTGTACTAAATTTCATTCGAATCACTCTATTCGTTCGTGAGATATCATCTCCATAGACTCACACACACACACACACACACACACACACACACACACAGACATCACCTAAAAAATATTCGACTCATGATCAGGTATGCTTGAAAGGTACTCTCCCATCGAAAACTCGAATTCGAATTTTCGACTCCGTCATAATTCTTTCCCTATATACTATACTATGTATATAAGGAAAGTAATAGTTAAAACGTGTTCAGGAGGTCTTAAAATATATATATTGGCTGCAAAATCTTTTAATCGAAAATTTTCTTCAATATAATACTTTCTAAATATTACATGTGAGAAAGTAAAACTATAATGATATATTTTAAATACGCAAAGTTAGAAAACTGATAAATAAATTCTACTCTGCTAAAGAACTGATATCTGTCATTTTAGCATTATCCTGGAATGCCCGAAAACCCAATAATACGATAGCTACGTCAATACTTCCCATAGTTTCGGACAGACTGGGACATCGATTGCACAGTCCACTAAATAGCAAACTGTGAAGGATGACCTTTGATCACGATATCAAAAATCTCGATTTTTAGGGTTTCGGTTGCAAATTAACAGAAAATCAGAAAAAAGAATAATTGAAAAGTGCATTTATTTTAGAATGCAAATATATACATCCGTATTTTTGCCAAAATACAGAAGTATGATAATCTTACATTTTCTGATGTGGTGAAATAAGAAAATAAAATATGCATATATTGATGTATTTAAAAATAAATAAATAAATATGGAATGAACTGTCCTACTGATTCGATTCAAATATTGTTAAAAAATAGTCCGATCTTTCCGGTGATGTCAAGAAGGAAATGCTGTGATGATATATTTGATCACTAAGGTATCAATTTGTACTAAAATCGTACAAAATCATGTTTCAATATAAAATAACTAAAATTCTAATACAAATTAAAAAAATAACACTCGTTGGCGCCATAACCCTGTGGCGTTAACAAAGTTTGTTTTAGTTTAATGACGTTAAAACTGATAATGAAATTTTAAGATGAAAAATAATGTTCTGGAGGGGAAGGGGTTCTTGAAAATTGATTTATAAAGGGAATATATTCTAATGTTTGTGAACTGTGAGATTCTGAGGATTTCTGTACCTATCGTTAAAGGGAAAGGGATGCCTTTGATGTGTACTCACAGCCGGGATCAGCTAGCTGCTCCTATGTTTTTGATAGAGGTCCGCTCCTCTATTTTTTGTTTTACATAAATGAAATTGTATCCGTTTGTCTGCATTTTTAGTATTGCGTCGCAAATGACATGAAAGTATTTTTGAGACTGATGATGTTGAATGTGAATTTAAGAAATAACGATTCTGCTTTAACGATGCTGCTCAGCGAAAAAAAAGTTTTTTTTTAAGGATTGTCCCCATCACCACCCGATGCATAAATGCACCGCGACAATCTCCATAACTTTCTTTTTATTTATTTTTTTATTTCTTCAGTGTTTAACTTTTTTCATTGTGGGCCCAACCACCAACCGATGTAAACAATACATCGCCACATTTCAATTTAAACAAAAATCTAAATACAATTCTAGAATAGAAGTCGAAAACTTGTTAAATCAGAACAATATATAGCCCCTGTTTAAATCAGAACAATTTTAAAACAATCTAAAAAAATACACTATAAACGTGTAAATAAACTACCTGATTATCATCAAGCCGTTACATCTATACGCTTATATTTCTTGAACACGTCATGCATACGAATCTGCGTTTGAAGAAATGATAAAATAGTTTAGAAGCATCAAACATCTCTGCCATATGCACGGCCATACATGTTTAGTTTAAAAAAATACTTGATTTTATGATCAATGTCAATTTATTGCAAATTTTGTTTTCTGTCCTCAAAATTCACTGTCATAATTTAGGCCCTGATGTATTTTTCTTTATATTTTCGGCAAAATTATGCCGATAGTATGAACGTTTTATCCATGGTACAATGAACTCACAATATAAAATTTTATTTTATTAAAATAATAAACAAACCAGTTTTATATATTCGTTTCTCCCAAATATCAGTTAAAAACCCGTGTGAAGGACATGCTTATTCCAATAATTTAAATGCTATTTACATTCTGCACTATTTTGTCATATTTAATGCAATATAAGACTCATTTCTTTCTTACAATTTATGAGGGAACTGTATGGAATGCTTCTAAATAGTTTTTGGTCTATATTATTCGAGTTCGTTTTTATGAGTTGCATCTCTGACATGAAAGCGATCATATATGTTAATTTCTGACTCCATGTACAAACTTGCAAACTAACAATTTCTTCTCGAAATGCTTATACTCAACTTTAATGTCGCAAAATGAATATGTCACCAATATATGTAGTGAAATCACTTCATTATTAGCATTGATAAACTGCAATTAGTGTTGCAAGCGGGATTTTTGGGAAGTGAGTTTCGCTAAAGCTGGAAATTTTCAGTCATTGCACATTTCAGTGTCAAAAAAACTTGCATGACCCAAAATAGAAATTTATTTTTTTACATTTGCAATTATAAATATCTGAAGCTAGGAAAATTTAGAGATATTTGTTAGATTCAAGAATAATATTTAAATTACATGATTTTCTTATTATATATAAGTCAAACTTCAAATTAATTCCACAAAAATGTTTATTCAATTTGTCAATTTTTAAAAGTAAAAACACTCCGAACGATGAAATACCTATTACAATGTGATTTATTCATTCATATTCACTTAATATTGAACGATATTAAGAAATCTATATTGGTCCCTATAAAAATGTAATAATTTCGTGACGAACAACATTTTTATAAATTCATATTTTTAAAGTTGTTATTTTAATAGACTTTAAATTTAAATTAATACAAGTATTTAGTAAATTTGTCTAAATGACGATCCATCATTACAGTTTAAACTGAGTAAGGTTACGGATTAGCCAGAAAATGTAAGAAACTCATAAACAAGTTTATTCCCATTAAAGTTTTCAATGCTCCCAAAATTCTCGGTTTATTCCTCAAAATTCCAGGATCTTGCTTCTCAAAATTTCCGTGTTTTTTACATTTCTATCTGTAATGTAATGAATTCAATGTAATAACAATTTATATTAATAGAATAATTTTAGACAAGAGCTAAATTTGTATAGCATGTCAATTTTTGATGAGATCATTGTCTCTGTTTTACAGCACTTTTCTAATGATTTCACAAAAATGGTACTCTTTGTACAAATTTCATGAAATTTTATAGATTTCGAGACACTTATTCAGCTGACTCTTATTCAGCTGTTGGTAGGGAACGTTTTGGGGGGCTTCAAATAATATTCTCGTTTCTATTATAAATTATGGAGTTTCATCTGCAGTTTTATGATTGTGTTTTAATTATAAAACATTCAGTCAAAAACAAAATGTAATCCAATATTTTCTTTTTTTACACTAAAAATGTCTTATGACATCAAAAATTTTAAAAAGTTTATCTTCCAGAAATATTAATTAGTGCAGACAATATGTTATATATATAAAGAGACATATTTTTATATTGGGTTCAAGTATTCTTCTGAGTGTTCAACGTAGACATCACTGTGCATTATATAAGGAAAGTCATGTGTTGCCCACATGAGATTTTTTTTATATTTATTGTTGCATCCATCCTAAAACTACATTATTTTGCATATCATCTGTGTATCAAAATTTCGTGCCTACGCAATTGCAATATTTTTTATTTTAAATGATCACTAAACTTTGATTATTTCTAGAACGAAGCCTAATTTTAACGTATGCAGAATGTAAACAAATCAAGCTGTAAGATGATTTAGTTGAGTTTAAAATATAAGTTAATATAGTTGAGTTTAAATGATCATCAAACTTTGATTATTTCTACAACGAAGCCTACTTATGGAGGATGTAAATACCAAAAGATGTAGAAGGAGTTGTATAAGAATTGCTGAATTTTTAACGCAAAAGTATTTAGCTCTGAAGTCTGGAATAAAAGTGATATGGATGAAATATTTATTGATTTTACATAGAAAAGCAGACAATTTTATAGCATTGTCTTTTTACTTTCCTTATATACAATAATGTATAATGAAAGTATTGTGACGGAGTAGAATTCGAGTTTTCGACGGGACAGCACGTTTCAAGTATCACTGAGCACGAATCAAACCTTTTTTGAAGTGTGTGTGTTTGTTTGTGTGTGTGTGTGTGTGTGTGTGTGTGTGTGTGTGTGTGTGTGTGTGTGTGTGTGTGTGTGTGTGGGTGGGTGTGGAGACGATAACTGACGAACGAAAGGACCGATTTGAACGGAATTTGGTAACACTGGAAGCTTATTGTTCTTATACGCAATCGAATGTTCAGACCCCCCTAAATTTTCGAGTAAAATTTTGAAAAAATCGTCAAAACCTCTAACACAGTTACGCAAATAGACATTTCTTATGTAATTTTCCCTTGGAAAACGATTGACATACATTTTAGAACGATAACATGAATCGTTCTCGAGATATTGTACATTTTTCTAAAAATTATAAAAAAGTCATATAAAATAAAAAAATATATATTAACTGTTGAGAAACATGTTCACTCTTCATATGTAATACCATGCGATAAATTTGATGATATCATTCTGGTGGATCTAGCACTTTCCATTCATGAAAAAAGATACTTTGAGTAATAATTTTGTATTTGAACGCTAATAGTCATTTATCGGCTGTAAGAATAACTTACTTCTCCGTCCATAACGCTTGGCGAGATTTTGGCGACGAATTTGGTGGAATGTCGCCAACTTGGCGACTTTTTTAAATATTGCCAAATTAACGATAAACTCGCCAAATGGGTAAAAATGACACTAAATCAATGAAAATAACGACTCATTGACGAAAATTCAATATCTTGGAAAGAATATAAATATCTACCATAAAAATAATCTATTTTTTTGTTGTAAAAGCAGTAAATTTATTGCATTATATAAGGACAGTCATGTGCTGCCCACATCAGATTTTTTAATTTTTTCCTCGGCAAATAAAATATTTATATGTTTAGGAAGAAGTCGGTTGGTTAATAGTTGAAAATTTTTAGTACAGCTATCTCTGTCTTTATTTACATTAATTTATCTCTGACCATTTCAATGCACAATCTAGAAACATGCAAGGTACACAGTTCTCTTAAATTGCGGATTACAGTGGATTTCAACTGTGAATGCAACGCGTATTTCCTAATAGGAAAAACAAATGACTTGAAATATGAAATTGTTTTTCAAGCAAATTTAATATAAAATATCTTATAATTTACCTCGTAAATTAATAAAATATGAAAAGCAATTGCATCTATTAAAATTTTTCCAAATGTGAAGATATATATGTATATATATAATACTAACAGGAATAAAGTCAAATATTACAAGAATAATGTTACCTGTGTTGATGCTTTGATGCCGATTCTGTATAGAACATAAGTCCTTAGGGTTGATATTACAGCCGCTTAATTTATACATTTCTCATTCTGTTTACTGTAATACTGAATTCAAATATTAAAATTGGTAGGAAAGGTATAGTTTTTAGCATCGTATGTTTTTTATTTTTTTTTATTTTTATTTTCTTTAAATATTATACAATTCATTACTCTTGATAATTAATTTTTAAGCCAATAAGTACTCAGATCCATAATTAAATGTGTCTTCACGATGCGTTTTTCGCACTAAAATAGGAAAAACAAATGACTTGAAAATTGAAATAGTTTTTCAAGCAAATTTAATATAAAATATCTTATAATCTACCTCGTAAATTAATAAAATATGAAAAGCAATTGCATCTATTAAAATTTTTCCAAATGTGAAGATATATATGTATACATATAATACTAACAGGAATAAAGTCAAATATTACAAGAATAATGTTACCTGTGTTGACGCTTTGATTCCGATTCTGTATAGAACATAAGTCCTTAGGGTTGATATTATAGCCGCTAAATTTATATATTTCTCATTCTGTTTATTGTAATACTGAATTCAAATATTAAAATTGGTAGGAAATATATCGTTTTTAGCATCGTATGTTTTTTTATTTTTTTTATTTTTATTTTCTTTAAATATTATACAATTCATTACTCTTGATAATTAATTTTTAAGCCAATAAGTACTCAGATCCATAATTAAATGTGTCTTCAAGATGAGTTTTTCTCACGTTCCAAGTTATATTAACATATATGTTGTTCTAATGATGAGAGGAAATGTATTATATACATTTTCACACCCCATCTTATGTTCAGATTAATATCCAGTCAAGAAAAAGGCGTACATCCCATTCTGAATGTTTAAAATTTATACCCGTCCGACGAATTTACTCAAAATATCTTCACCTGCTCGATTATCCTCAAGCCGTTACTTCTATAAGCTTAATTTTCTTGAACATGTTATGCATACGAAACTTCGTTTGAAGAAATGATAAAATAGTTTAGAAACATCAAACATCTCTGCCGTATGCACGACCATACATGTTTAGTTTTAAAATATACTAGATTTTATGATAAATGTTAATTTAATGCAAATTTTGTGTTCTTTCCTCAAAATTCACTGTTATAATTTAAGCCCTGATGCATATTTCTTTATATTTTCGGCAAAATTATGCCGATAATATAAACGCTTTTTCCATGATACAATGAACTCTACAATATAAAATTTTAAAGTATTAAAATAATAAACAAACCAGTTTTATATACTCGTTTCTCCCAAATATCAGTTAAAAACCCGTGTAAAGGACATGCTTATTCCAATAATTTAAATGCTATTTACATTCTGTACTATTTTGTCATTTTTAATGCAATATAAGACTCATTTCTTTCTTACAATTTATGAGAGAACTGTATGGAATGCTTCTAAATAGTTTTTGGTCTATATTATTCGAGTTCGTTTTTATGAGTTGCATCTCTGAAATGAAAGCGATCGTATTAATTTCTGACTCCATGTACAAATTTGCAAACTAACAATTTCTTTTCGAAATGCTTATACTCAACTTTATTGTCACAAAATGAAATATCTGATGTGGGCAACACATGACTTTCCTTATATAATGAAATAAATTTACAACTTTAACAGTAAAACAATAAGGAAAGTAAAAAAATAGGTTTTTCCTATATAGTAGATACTTATTTTCTTTCTAAGATATTAAATTTTCTTCAGTGACTCGTCATTTTCATTGATTTAGCGTCATTTTTATAGATTTTGCGAGATTTTCGTTAATTTGACAGCATTTAAAAAAGTCGCCAACACAAAATTTTTTGCCTAAACCTTGCCAAGAGTTATGGACGGATAAATAAGTTATTCTTATAGCAGATAAATGACTATCGGTGTTCAAATACAAAAGTATTACTCAAAGTATATTTTCTCATGAATGGAACAAGCTAGATCCACGAGAATGATGTCACCCAATTGATCGCATGATATTACATATGAAAAGTGACCATGTTTCTCAACAGTTAATTTTTTTTTAATTTATGGGACTTTTTGATAAACTTATTTGAAAAATGAGCAACATCTCGAGAAGGGTTCATCCTAGCGTTCTAAAGTATATGTCAATCGTTTTCTAAGGAAAAATTACATAAGAAATGTCTATTTGCCTAACTTTTTTAAAGCTTTTGATTTCTTGATGATTTTTTCAAAATTTCACTCGAAAAATTTTTGGGGATTCTGAATATTCGATTGAATTTAAAAACGATAGACTTCCAGTATTCATGGATTGTAATTTTTGTACCAAATGTCATTCAGATCGTCCTATTCGTTCGTGAGATATCGTCTCCACAGACTCACTGACGCATACACACACATACACATGCACAGAGACATCACCCCAAAAATGTTCAATTCGTGATCAGGGGTGCTTGAAACGTGCTCTCCTGTCGAAAACTCGAATGCGAATTTTCGACCCCGTCACAATACTTTCCTTATACATTATACGATGTAAGGCATTAAGGAAAGTAATAAATTAGAATGCAGGAAAACAGTAAAATCAAAGTAACACAATAAAATCGCAGAAAAAAAAAGTTTTAAATATACTCTAGTACGTTTAAAGCATAATGCGTGCAAGTGTACACGTTTAGATTAGGCGTTTAAAAGTTAGCTGTTTACATGTTATTACTTTCCTTATATTCATAATGTATAAGGAAAGTATTGTGACGCGGTCGAAAATTCGAATTCGAGTATTCGACGGGAGAGCACGTTTCAAGCATCCCTGATCACAAATCAAACATTTTTGAAGTAATGTCTGTGTGTGTGTGTGTGTGTGAGTCTGTGGAGACGATAACTGATGAAGGAATGAACCGATTCGAACCAAATTTGATACAAAAATCATAATTCGTGAACACTGGAAGCCTATTGTTTTTATGCGCAATCGAATGTATGGAATCCCCTAAATTTTCGAATGAAATTTTGAAAAATTCGTCAGAAAAACAAAACCACTAATAAAGTTACGCAAATAGACATTTCTTATGTAATTTTTCATTAGATAACGATTGACATAAATTTTAGAAAGCTACCATGAACCGTTTTCAAGATATTGCACATTTTTGAAAAAAATTATCAAAAAGTCATATAAAATAATAAAAAAATATTTCCTATTGAGAAACATGTTCACTTTTCATATGTAATACCATGCGATAAATTGGATGATATCATTCTCGTGGATCTAGGTCGTTCCATTCATGAAAAAAGATACTTTGAGTAATATTTTTGTATTTGAACGCCAATAGTCATTTATCTACTGTAAGAATAACTTATTTCTTCGTCCATAACGCTTGGCGATATTTTGGCGAAGAATTTGGCGGAATGTCGCCAACTTAGCGAATTTTTGAAATGTTGCCAAATTATCGAAAATCTCGCCAAATGGATAAAAATGACGCTAAATCAATGGAAATGATGACTAATTGGCGAAAATTCAATAGCTTGGAAAGAATATTAGTAAATGCTATAAGAAAAACCTATTTTTTTTACTGTAAAAGTAGTAAATTCATTACATTATATAATGAAAGTCATGTGTTGCACACATCAGATTTTTTGTACTAAGTGTAGGGAGCGTGTGCGGTTTAAAAATGAACGTTTCTCCCTGTTACTGCAGTTCGTTTTGATAATTGAAATTATGATTCTGCATATCTGCGTGTAAGTTCACGTATGTACGTAAACTTTAATCTTTCTGCCTATTGTAGTTTTCGAGTAAAAAAGATAGCAAAATATCCAGGCTAATGTTGATTTCGCTTCTTTAAGAGTGGAAAATGGAATTCTCTTCGCTTGTCCAGCATAAATTTTAATCACACACGGAATTGAATCTAATTGAGGTTGTAGGTAGATTCAGTTCTAAACAATGCTACGTATATACATCTTATCCAAAATCGTCGGAAAGAATTAAGGTTAAGAGACGAATAACACAGCCGGCAGAAACTTGCATTTTTGAAAATTTGTTCGAAAACTACAAATTTATTGTTCTAACATTCTGTTAGCTATTACTCGAGAACAACTAGATTTAAAAATGTTGTTTTTACATTATTCTGTGATGCGTAAATGTTAAATCTGTGGCTGTACTGTTCTTGAGATATTTTAATTTACAGTTATGACAGACGGTTTTTTTTTATTAAATTTATTCAATGAATTTATATACAGTTTTTGATATCATTGTGGTCGTATGCTATCATTGGGGTAACCGAATTAAGTTTCAAATACCGAAATCATATACTAGCTATTCTTCTAATAAAACAATTGAAAAATAATACTATAACATAATGAATTGATTTTTAAATTGAAAAATATCTGAAAACGCGGAAAATAAGGCAGCAATCAAGGATCGGAAGCGAAATATCGGTTTACCTATCGCAATTTCCATGTAAACAGAACTATAAAATGTACGATATTTTTGTGCGATATTTTAAACGGTTTTTCTTTTTTGACCCAAATCGTCCGACTTACTCGAAGTATTACTGTATATGTTTGGACGGTGCCACCGTATTTAGACCGGAACCCATTGGGAGCGGCATTCACCGGGACCGTACCCTCCTTCCTCTACAACCATCGTATCGAAAGGACTTACAAACCTACATATTTGGGGTACGACAGCCCAGTGGATAGCGCGCGGGAATTGCAATCAGTCGATCTGGGTTCGATTCTCCCCACTGCCAAAACTGCCGGCGTGAGGCACACGGAGTACGATCACGTTAAACATGTGGGTCCGTAAGTCCTTCCGAGAGGTTGGTGGTAGGGGAAGGTGGGTACGGTCCCTGTGGATGCCCCCCCACTGCGTCCAGGTCTAAATTGGGTGGCACTTCCCGGCCGCCTAAAAAGATACCTTATACCTTTCTGGTGGGTCGGATGATTTGGATCGAAGAAGAGGAAGAGGACCTACATATTTAACATGCCTGTACACCACGGGGACAGGTTGAGCAGAGGCGAGAATCTATTTCGTGTCCTCAGAGTGCCATTCTTGCGTGCTAACCACTGGACTGTCCCACTCTTAAGTGGTTTTTGATGTTTAGAAATTTTATTAAATGTGTCAGTGTCCCATTTTAGTATCCATTATTCATTCTACTCCCGGTGAAGTGTGGGTGGAAATGGCATAATCAAAAACTTATTCAGAAAGTAATGATAACCTCTTGCCACGGTAGTTATTATTTCATAATATTTTAGATGCTGAAGCTGGATAATGCTAAAAGGTTCTGCGCTAAGTAAAACATAAAAAAAAAATATATGGCGCAACCTACTTTGAAATCCAACAAGTGTCTGAGTTTCCGTCGTAAGGTCACGTGACGTACGCTTTGAATATAGCAAGTTTTTAGTTTTTTCTCACTACAAAATGAATGGACGCCACAAATTTCGGAGACGTATGGTATGAGCAGCAATACATCACTGATTTTATCAGTGACGATAAACAAATGAGTTGGAAACTGAGACATCTCAACCCTACTCCTCTATTCATCAGGTGGAACTGTGCATTTGCAGAATGAGGATAATGTTTTAGGTAACTAATGTTACTCTAGATAAATGGAACTAGAAATTTATGAATTAACCTTTACGATGTGGTAAATGCTATGTACACTACGATTTAATAAACTGTTAAGCAATTATATTCTGCTTCATATACATTGTTACTTTCCCTGCAATACATGATAATGTATAGGGAAAGTATTGGAATCATGCCGAAAATTGCAACTCTAGTTTTCGACGGATCTGCATGTTTTGAAACCTCTAGAATACGAAAAACTGTATGTGTGCCTGTCTGTCTGCGTGTTTCTCTGTTCAATGTATGTATCCACTCTAACTCAAAAATTAATGGACCAAATTTCATAATATTTGGCAGGTAAGACATTTATGTATGACCCTGGTGCTGATTAGTGTTTGGTACGATTTGGGATAAAAGAACCCGCCTTTCTTTGCGAAATGGCCCGCAAAAATTGCCTCTATCCACTCTAGCTGAAAAACTATTAGATCAAATTTTACAAAATTTGGTAGTCACTTGTAGGTTACTCTGGTGCTGATTAGATTTTGGTATCATTTGGAGAAAAATAACCTGCCTTTTTTTTTAGATATGGCCTGCAAAAATTGTTAAATTCTAAAATAAAAAACTACATATGCTCAAACATATCAATTAAATGCTTGTTTTATACGTAAGTTTTAACGATAAAAGGAATGAAATGAACTCCATTACACTAGGACTAGCCGTTCTCGAGATATTTTAGTTTTTTCGCTACTCCACCTTTGAAAATAAATCCCGTTACCAAATGAGAACGAAAATTGAATTAAAGGTAAAAATTCAGTGTAATTTCAATTAATTATACGTGTTATTTAAATACAATTAAACTCAATTCAATGAATTATTAATGAAATAAAGAATAATTGAATTTGAGTCTGCAGGGAAAGTCATGTGCCGCTCACATCAGATTTTTTGTACAATCATATGATTTTTCTAAAAAACGTAAGAGTGACATCCTTTGAACTAGAATGGGAGATCTTTTGAGAACACAACTACGCCAGCTGTTGAATTTTATGCTTAATACATATCGGTCATCATTAACTTACAGTCATGGATGTTTGAATGGAATTTTTGAACTGTATGGAGAAAAACATATATGTCGAAATCTTTACCAAATTGTCAAAATTCCTCCGTGATTTGCTATTAAATCCATGTCATCCATCATGTTAGCTCTACCTATAGCTAATAGCGAGAAATAAATGTTTGAAGTAAAATGAAACTATTATAACAGGAAATGGAAAAAGAACTGGAAGTGAAAACCCTAAGTGAATCCTCTACCCCCTTTGGAATTTGAAGCTGAATCTATATGAGTCATCATTAGTTTTTCATCTATAATAGATCCTGAAAAATAAATGATGAAAATTTTACAGTAAATACAATACTATAATTTTTTTCCACCAATTTCTTTTAGAATCCGTTGTAGGGGGCGTTCCCAAAGTTATGAGTGCGCTTCCATCGCAGATAAAATGATCCATGGACCGGTTTCGCCCTTATCCGCTCATCAAAATAAATAGCCCCGATACCTGCAATGATAACAATAAAACTCGATGCGTGCTACAATTTTGCGAACTTCTACAGACGGATAAATTCAGTACTACTAAGCAGCTGACTTCAAATTTTCTTCAAAAAAGATTAAGAATAGGCTGCAATGGCTAAGTTCATAATTACATACATGTTATTGTAGGTATCAATTGCTCCATGTTGAGAAGCATAAAATTATTCCATGGATGCGCTTTCTGCATCCCATATTTAGCACTATCTCTACAGGCGGGGTCGGTGGGTAGGAGTTTGACCGTTCAGCATAATCTTTTTTGACGGAATTTGAACCCGACTGACGGATAAAACAGAACGGGTATCGGTTATTCTATGCTGACGAGCAGGTAACATGAACGAAACCGGTTCATAGATGTTGTTATCGGTATTGGAGGAGCAAGCCTCATGCTTGGGAAATGGTGTCAAAATATACTTAAAAATTTTGAAATTTTACAGTTGAATTCGTTTATTAAAGTGCCACGAAGGCATATTTCATTTACCGGAATATAAGTTTGAGCAGCAAATTTGTACATACCATTTATAGTATTACTTTCCCTGCAATACGTGGTAATGTATAGGGGAAGTATTAGAATCATGTCGAAAATCCCAATTCGAGTTTTCGACGGAGCTACACGTTTTGGGACCTCTAGAACACGAAGAAATATTTTTTTATCTTGACATAGTGTGTGTCTGTCTGTGAAATGTATGCATCCACTTTAACTCAAAAACTACTGGACTGAATTACATAAAATTTTATAGGTAAGTTACTTGTGGATTATTCTGGTGCTGATTAGATTTTGGTACGTTTCGAGATAAAAGAACCTATCTTTTTTGCGAATTGGCACTCAAAAATTGTCTGTATCCACTCTAGCTAAAAAACTAATTGACCAAATTTCACAAAATTTGGTAGATTAGTTACTTGTGTGTTTTCCTGGTGCTGATTAGATTTTGGTGCGATTCGGGAAAAAATAACCTACCTGGTTTTGCCAAACAGCCGGTAAAAATCGTCAAAATCTCAAATAAAAGATTAAGTATGCTCAGATGTATCAAGTAAATGCTTGTTTATTCGTAATTTTTGATGATATAAAAATAGACCTCAATTCAAAAAATTCTAAGCCTAACCGTTCTCAAGGTATTTAATTTTTTTCGAATTTTTGATTCGCCGGATTTTAAAGCAAATTACCAAATGGAAATGAAATCGAATTAAAAGTGTAAAATCACTGTCATTTCAAATAATTATGCGTGATATTTAGTGCAATTAAACTTAATTTAATGGAATATTAATAAAATAAACAGAAAATGAATTTGGATCTGTAGGGAAAGTCATGTGCTGCTCACATCAGATTGTTTTCAAATTTTCAAATCAGATTGTTTATCAAATTTTTGAATTTTTGATTTTGATAGTAAAGCACTTTGCAAAATATCCTGGAAAAAAATTCGAAAACTTATTTAGGGCGTATTTTGCCTTAAACAGTATCTAGGGCATGCGGCGTCCTAAATAAGCTCCTAAATATATCTAAGACTGATGTGCAATCGTAATACGCCCTATATTAGCAGCGTTATTAATAAGCACTTTGTCTTGTATGTTTTCATGGTATTAATGTAGGCAGTAAGATGTTGGATTATGTATTGGTTATGGTTAATGATTGCTTGGTATTGTTGATACTTAGTAGTTGGTTGTTTTTGGTTTTAGACTGTTTTTTTATTACATTTATTTAAGCTGTGTATTTATACATAGTGTTGGCTGTGTCACGTAAACCACAGATTGATGACCCCCGTTTAAAGATTAAAAGTGCCAGTCGGATTCTTTATTGAAAAATGGAATGGAATATTCAATTTGCAGTATTTCATCTACTGGTGGTTTTATATAATATAAAAAAAACTGATATATCTGAAGAGCGGTAAAATCTAGAGTAAATGCGGTATATCCTTTTCTCTTTCAAGTCAAAAGTTACGTATGAGACAAGTATTTAATTATATTTAGTCTTTTATTTCAGATTTATATGACTTTTATGGACCATTTAAAAATAAGGTCACCAGAGCCAGAGTTCTCCCAAAACTGCATACCTGCCAAATTTCGTTAAATTTCGTCGAATAGTTTTTGAGTCAGGGTGGACACATGCATTGCGCGATATATAGACGTCACGATGAAAATGTATATTCGTGTTTTGAAGTGTCCAAACAGATCGATTGGAAACTCGAATTCCGATTTTGACCCCATATTTAAGTCAAATAAAATGCATATGGTTTATAATATGCATAACTTTTAAAACTATTTGTCAAGTAAAATGCATATAGGTCATATTATGCATAACTTTTCAAAATATTTATCAAGTGAAATGCATGCAGGCCAAGTAAAATACATAACTTTCAAACGAGAAGGACGAAAGTTCCTGTTAAAAGGTTACACCCTGGAGGTGCATGGTTTTCACTGTCTTACGGGAAATAAACAGGAATAAAAAAATCTTACTCATATTCATTTTCTCTTTATTTCTTCAATAATTCATGAAACTGGGTTTAAATGCACATAATAACACGCATAATTATTTTATATTACACTGAACTTGCAACTTTAATTTAATTTTCGTTTCATTTGGTAACTGACTTATTTTTAATGGTGGCGAATAAACTAAAATATCTTGAGAACAGCTAGTCCTAGAGTAATGGGGTTGGTCTTATTCTTTTCATCGTAAAACAAGACATATTTCCCCCCCTGAATCATACCAAAATCAAATCAGCATTAGTGGTCGCAAGTGATAAGCCACAAGTGATCTACCAAATTTTGTGAAATTTGGTTGCATTAGTTTTTTAGCTAGAGGGAATAGAGACAATTTTTGAGAGTCATTTCGCAAAAAAAAAACAAACAAACAGATTCTTTTATCACGAATCGTAGTAAAATCTATTCTGCACCCTGATAACACACAAATGACTTACCTGTACAATTTTAAGACATTTGAATTAGGGTATGAGTTAGAGTGGATACAAACTCTGTACAGGCAGACACACAAATACACATACAGAGGTAAGTCACGCTAAAAATAGTTTTCTTTTCGTGTTCTAGAAGTACCAAAACATGTAGATTCGTCGAAAACTCGAGTTGCGATTTTCGACATGAATCCAATATTTCCCTAGACATTACCGCTTATTGTAGGGGAAGTTAAAAATATCTAAGATCCACGTCGTCTTTGCAGCGATGCGACATTGATATTTATCAGCTACGAAATTCACACAAGGATGGAATTGAGAACAGCGTAAAACAACATCTCAACTCAACTGCGTTATTCATCAAGCAGAATTATGCGATTGTTGGATGAGGTATTCCTTCCTCAATGGAGATAGAACTCTTGAGAAAGTTATGTTTTCCGGAGTAAAACAGAAATTGTACTCAAAGTTGGAGGTTATGTCACATCACTGAGGATGATGGGAATATAAAAAATCTGATGTGGGCAACACATGAATTTCCCTGCAGATTCATATTCACGTTCTCCTTATTTCTTCAATAATTCATTAGATTGAGTTTAATTGCCCCAAAATAACACACATAATTATTTAAAATGGCACTGAATTTGTCCTTTTAATTCAATGTTCGTTCTCATTTGGTAACTGGACTTATTTTCAAAGGTGGCGTAGTGAAAATGCGAAAAATTAAAATATCTCGAGAACGGCTAGTCCTATTGTAATGGAATTGGTCTTATACTTTTTATCATTAAAAATCCAACCAGCATTTAATTGATATATTTAACATACATATATTTTTTATTTTAGATTTTGAGTATTTTTGCCGATCATTTCTAAAAAAATGCAGGTTATTTATTTTTTTCCGAATATTACTTAATCGTACTCGAATGATGTGGGTTTATTGTGCTGACTGACATAAAAAACAGAGAGAAATGCACATTAATAGTAGATAATAACTATTTTACAATAAAACAATAGCTAATTTGTAGACTATGCTTGTAGTTTTCTTATGATGGGCAGAAATAAAGAAAGTTATTTCATTCTTTGCTAGGGAACATACAGTTGGCTATATGAAAAGCAGCATGTACATAGGTCTATGCCAACAGTGATGAATGTGGGCCTTTGCGTCGGCTATTTACCGTTGATTACAAAACTTGTATAATTTTACATATACAGGCACAAACAACGATCGTATTACTTTCCTTATATACATAATGTATAAGGAAAGTATTGTAACCGGGTCGAAAATTCGAATTCGAGTTTTAGACGGGAGAGCACGTTTCAAGCATCCCTGATCACGAATCGAACATTTTTGAGGTGAGGTTTGTGTGTGAAAGTATGTATGTGTGTGTGTGTGTGCGTGTGAAAGTATGTGTGTGTGTGTGTGTGTGTGAGACTGTGTAGACGATATCTCACGAACAAATAGAGCGATTCGAATGAAATTCGGTACAAAAATCTCAATCCGTGAATACTGGAAGCCTATTGTTTTTAAACGCAATCAAATATTCAGAGGCCCCCTTTAAATTTTCGAGTGAAATTTTGAAAATATCATTAAAAAATCAAAACCTCTAATAAAGTTACGCAAATAGACATTTCTTATGTAATATTTCCTTAGAAAACGATTGACATAAACTTTAGAACTCTAGTATGAACCGTTCTCGAGATATTGCACATTCTTAATAAATTTATAAAAAAATCCCATAAATTAACATGTTCACTTTTCATATGTAATATTATGCGATCAATTGGGTAACATCATTCTCGTGGATCTAGCTCGTTCCATTCATGAGAAAAGGTACTCTGAGTCATACTTTTGTATTTGAACGCCAATAGTCATTTATCTGCTGTAAGAATAACTTATTTCTCCGTCCATAACGCTTGGCGAGATTTTGAAGTCAAATTAGTCAGAATGTCGCTAAGTTAGTGACTTTTTTAAATGTTGCCAAATTAACGAAAATCTCGCCATATGGATAAAAAAATGACTCTAAATCGATGAAAATGATGACTAGTTAACGAAAGTTTAATATCTTGGAAAGAATATAAGCATCTATGTACGAGTACTATAAGAATAACCTATTTTTTTGCTGTAAAAGTAGTAAATTCATTGCATTATATAAGGAAAGTCATGTGCTGCCTACATCAGATTTTTTTAAATAGCATTCATTATAGAGAGGATGAAAAACAATTGAATTACGTTTGGGGACTCAAATGATGTTTGAGTCTCGTTAATTTAGAGACTTATAACGATTGGGTCACGCTTAAAGCGAAGGAAACAATCAGAAGAATATGAAGAAGGACAGACAGAAGGAGAGGCGGATGATTAAATTTTGCTTGGATCCATATTAAGGCTCAACATACTTAACAGTTCTACTAATTTAATCTACTAATAAGAAAGGGATTATGCGCTATCAAATGAGAAAGTTTGTAGCTCTTCTAGCGGTAAATTGAGAAAGTCAGATTTTCTGTTTAGATATATGCGAGATTTTTCAATTACAAAGTTTACAAAGTTCTGGAATGTTCTCTGAGCATAGAAAGACCCGCGATTTACACATAACATGTACAAGGACGATCAAAATCTGATGTATGCAACACATGGCTTCCCTGCAGATTCAATTTCATTTTTTAACGAGTTCATTAACATTCCATTAAATTGAGTTTGTTGCACTAAATAACACACATAATTATTTGAAATTATACTGAATTTGCATTCTTGATTCAATTTTCGTTTTTATTTAGTAACTAGACCGGCGTAGCAAAAATGATTTTTTTTTTAAATGCAGAACTGCTAGTCCTAGAGTAATGGGGTTGGTGTTAATATTTTTATTGTCAAAAATTAAGTACAAAATAAAGCATTTAATTCATACATCTGAGCATATTTAAATTTTTAATTCAGATTTTGCTGATTTTTAGGGCCTTTTTAGCAAATAAGATAACCAACATCTAATCAGCATCAGGATAATCCACAAGTGACTTATCTACCAAATTTTGAGAAATTGAGTCAATTAGTTTTTTTACTGGAGTGGATATAGACAATTTTTGGGAATTATTTAGCGAAAAGAGGCAGGTTGTTTCATCCTGAATCATTCCAAATTGTAATCAACACCAATGTAACCCGCAAGTATCGTACGTATAAAATTTTATGAAATTCTGTCCATTAGTTTTTGAGTAAGGGTGGATATATGAATTGCACAGACAGACACACACACACACAGACTTTATGCCAAAAATAGTTTTTTGTGTTCCTGAGATCCCAAAACGTGGATCCGTCGAAAACTCGAGTCGCGATTTTCGGCATACTTCAAATACTTTTCCTAAATATTACCGTGTATTATATGGAAAGTAGAGGTGATGTCAACAGAAAGAGAACCGCATCATTTGTCTGCCATTTTTGTATAATAGATATTTTTTACTGCAGAGAGGATAATTTAAAAAAAAATTAAAATTAGCATATTAAACGAATTTAAAATTTTTTCATGTGTAAACTACGCAATTTTCTTCAGAAGTACTACAGTGTAAAGATATATGTGTAGCGTTGTCCTATTTCATTGAATTCAATTTTTATTGTTTCTGTATATGTTCTGTGAAAACCGTATGTCTTTCCATACTCAGAAGAGAACGTTCTACATCTTTGAAATTGAAGATTTTATTTAATTTTTTTCGTTCTTGATATAGAAATGCAAACTTCTCAACGCATCACTAGAGGCGCTACAAACTTTCTCAATGAATGAATGGATCATATTCGTTATTCTGTTAGTAGACCCTGCTTCTGTAGCTGTAAAACACTTGAATTGAAAGTTGCATAGGGACTTATAAGGGAACTCTGTATACAGGGTATCCCAAAACGATTGAAACGAGTTTAATTCTTTACCTGTTGGAGATAAGTGGGCAATGCAAATTGCAAAGATGTTGAAAGAAAGGTAGGAAATAAGACTACGTTAATGAAATAGTCCCCCCATTCATTTTCAAAAAGTGACATTTTTTAAATTTTTATACGACTCCCTTAGACAAATTGGGTCAATTAGATTTTTTTTATTTTTAATGCAACAAGATCATTAAAAAACCCTGCATATCTGTATCTTTAAATTTGAGCGAGTTATATTTAATTGAGAATTGAACATTGTGAATGGGGACCCTATATCAAATTAGAAATGTAAATGTGTGACATATCACAAAAAGTATAAAACTGGATGATAATACATAGGATACCTAACCGCGTAGTGAGTACCACTTCTTTATATGATCTCTGTCTGTGTAATGCTTTGTTTATATGCATTTGCGATAAAATTTTTTGACACATATTAACGTATTTTTGTTTTAAACAATTTCCATCGTCAGTTTGTTTATGATCCCTTTTTTCACTGATGAAATAGCCTTTCACATGGTACGGAAAAGTGGTATAAGTCAGATTTTTTTCCTTTATCATAATTCAGTTGGTTTTAAAGATACAGATATGCGGGTTTTTTTAATAATCTTGTTGCATTAAAAACGAAAATTTTCTAATTGACCAACTTTGCCTAAGAGGCTCGTATAAAAATTTAAAAAGTGTAACTTTTTAAAATGAATGGGGGGACTATTCCATGAACGTAGTCATCTGTCCTATCTTACTTTCAACATTTTTGCAATTTACATTGTCGTTTTATCTCCAACAGGCAAAGAATTAAAGCGCGTTTCAATCTTTTTGGGACACCCTGTATAGTATAGTTCTCTTAGTACAGTACAATACTCTTAGAGGTTAAAAGTCCTCCGAAATCGATGGTTTTATTATATGCTGAGACATTAATTGTTTATAGTAATATTTTGTAATAGATTTTTATTAGAAAGTAATAATTAAACCTATTAAAAACAGGAAACAAGCACTAATAATTTTTTTAAGTGAAAAATTTTGATATGTTTTATTTTTGATATGTTCTGTTCCTAGGTCTATAAAAGCGTAAACATTTATCTTTTTAGGTTAGTGGAGGGTGGGAGCTTCTGAACGGCTTAGAAAGACAAATATATATTAGACAATTATCATATAGATGTTCAAAAGAAACGCAGTACCTTCAAGACGATTACAGGCTTATCTTACGAACCAGGATCATGAAACTTAAATTTATCTTTGACTGTAGCGGTGTTGCTTTAATTCTAAAGATTTTTTCATTACACACACAATAATACGCACACATATGCACCAACAAATAACCCCCAAACACGCAGAAACACATACATACACATACATACAAACAAACACATTTAATAACATTTTTCAACTTGACAGGATGTTTATCAGGAAGAATATATAACTTCAAGTTATATTGCAGAAATACTACTAAGAATCGCCATATTGACTTCGATGATAAAATTGTTTTAAAATATTACACTATTATTTTATAAATATGACTCAAATAAAATAAGAAAGTACCATTAAAGTGTACTTTATGCAGTTCTATGCGTTACTTACACGCGATTTACGCTAGGTCGTTTACAAGTAATACGAGTCGAAGTGAACAGAAATAGTGATGCGAAATTGCTTAAGGTAAACTCAAAACTGTTCTTTCAATACCGAATGTTCTATAAAATTCTGAAATATTTTGGGCTGTATGAAAAGATCGTAAAATCTGAAATACATTAAAATAAATTATATGCAATAAAGCTGAAATACATTGTGCTACTTTAAATGATTAACAACTTTATACATTTCAGGGACAATAACGTTGGTATATATGTGCACTGTTTCTAATATTTCAAGAACAAATGGACCCATTCAAATAATATTGGATGCAAATATTACACTCTCTGTGAATATTTGAACCCTGTATATTTTGATAGAAATTGAACATTAAAAACAATTTTAAATTTCCGAGCGTTTTGTTCAAATTTTAAAATTTTGTACTAAGTTTGACAATTATATTAACTTTGTTTTGTCTTATAATATGAAAATAAATTGCAAGATATTTTAATGTCAGAAAAGCAAAATTAGTTTCTAAACTTTCATAATTATATAGGATATAAATACGTTACAAACAAGTGAAATTGCGTATCCATTTTTACTTTTCCTACATACATAATATAATGTATAGCGAAAGTATTATGATGGGGTCGAAAATTCGAGTTTTCGACGGAAAAACATGCTTCAAGCATTCCTGAATGCGAATCGAACGTTTTTGAGGGGATGTCTGTGTGTTTGTTAGTGCAAGCATGTTAATGTGTGTATGATTGTATGTCAGTGTGAGTGTATGTTAGTGTGTGTAAGTTAGTGTGTACGTAAGTTAGTGCGTGTGTATGTTAGCTTGTGTATATGATAGTGTGTGTGTGTTAATGTGTGTGTATGTTAGTGTGTGTGTATGTTAGTGTGTGTGTATGTTAATGCGTGTGTGTGTGCAGTAGCATCCACTTCTCAGTATATCATTTCTTCGAAATTTAATGGTTTTCTGGTTGTTATGGATCCCAAATCAATCCCCTGTCTTACGCACTGTGTATGTGTATGTGTGTTATGTGCATCTGTGAGTCTGTGGAAGCAATGTTCTTTGAATGAATGGAACGACTCGAAAAAAAAATAGGAAATAATATTACAATGGGTGAATACTGAAACCCTATTGATTTTAAACGAGATCGAATATTAGAAGACCATTTTAAGTTTGAATGAGTTTTTGAAGGAAATATTAACATATCGGGAGCTATAAACAACATCAAATAAATAATAACTTCACATATAATTTATCATTAGGAAATGAATGGCATGAACTTTAGAGCATTAGCGTTGTTGTTGTTGTTGAGACCCAGACCGTCCGACCTACCAGAAATGTGTAAGGTAACTATTTGGACTGCCGGGAAGTGCCACCCAATTTTGACCGGAACCCAGTGGGGCAGTAGAGCATTAGCGTGTACCGTTTTCGAGAAATAGCACGCTTTCTGAGAAATACATCGAAAAAGTTAGATAAAATAACATTTCGAAATGCTGCGATTTTTCTAAAATGTCTCCAAATTGACGAAAATGTCGCCCATTCACAAAAATGACGCTGTATTAACAAACAAGACAAGCTGATAGAAATTCAGTATTTTCTAATGATTAAATTCGTTTAATATATGGACTATAGTATTGCTTAGTGGGCACGAACAGTATTTCTAATTGTGATTCAGTATTTTCTAATTCAGTTTTTTCTAATGATTAATGATTAAATTCTAATGATTAAATTCGTTTTCAGTATTTTCTAATAATTAAATTTCTGATGATTAAAATCGTGATTCAGTATTTTCTAATGATTAAATTCGTTTAATATATGGACTATAGTATTGCTTAGTGGGCACGAACAGTATTTCTAATTGTATCTGAGCTAGATTTGCGTGAAATCGAAATTGTTCTATACATTATCTTTCAGAAAACCGTCCGAATTAAGGAATGTCCGTAAAGGGTGCAATGTTTCCCGAAGCCCATGGTGCACCTTGGCAGCGTCATCATGATCCGGACAATGTATGGGCGACTGTTTAGTTAATTAAGTGTATAACCTTTAAAAATATCGTTCAATTAACACGCAGTTTTTTTGTCACTTGTTAAACCTTTCATTTTATTCATATACAAAAATTCTAAACGTACAGAAATTGTCAAAACCCTTTAAGTTTAAAGATTGTCTAAAATTTATTATTAACTTTTAAAAATTAATTTATAGATATTAATTAGACCAACGATACAAGTTAAAAAAAATTTTTTTTTGCAACCCTCTCACCAAATAATTAAATTAATAAATAAATAAATAAGTACATAAATAAAAAAGAAAAATAATAAGTTAGTTAAAAATAGATCCTGAAGAAAGAAGAAAAAGTCGAGTTCTAGAGAAAGTTTTTCGTTTTCCTAGAGAAAGTCGAGTTGCGTCATATTCCAGTTACTTTTACTACGTAATTGACGTACATACACATCTACGTAGTATTTTACCACCAACGACGCGTTAAAGCTAGGAAATCCTTTCATCTGAAGACTCTAAACCATAATTCGTTAATAAAATACATGAACAGGGCAATAAATAGTTGTACGTAAATGACGTAACGACGAAACTTAATAATGGATAGAGGATATTGGATAAAGGAAAACGTTATAAGACACGAATCTGTGTGTCTAGTTTAAAAGTTCTCTGTGTTCAGGAGCTGAGAACGAGCCCGTCGATATCTCGAACGGAAATGCAAATAAAAAAATCTGATGTGGGCAGCACATGACTTTCCTTATATAATGTAATGAATTTACTACTTTTATAGCAAAAAATAGGTTATTCTTATAGTAGATACTTATATTCTTTCCATGATATTGAATTTTCGTTAATGAGTCCTCATTTTCATCGATTTAGCGTCATTTTTATCCATTTGGCGAGATTTTCGTTAATTCGGCAACATTTAAAAAGTCGCCAAGTTACCGACATTCCGCCAAATTCGCCGCCAAAATCTCGCCAAGCGTTATGGAGTGAGAAATAAGTTATTCTTATAGCAGATAAATGACTATCGGCGTTCAAATAAAAATGTATTACTCCAAGTATCTTTTCTTATGAATGGAACGAGCTTAATCCACGAGAATGATGTCACCCAATTCATCGCATGATATTATATATGAAAAGTGAGTATGTTTCTTAACAGTTAATATTTTTTTTTAATTTATGATATTTTTTTATCAATTCATTTGAAAATTGTGCAATATCTCGAGAACGGTTCATGCCAGCTTTCTAAAGTTTATGTCAATCGTTTTCTAAGAAAAAATTACATAAGAAATGTCTATTTGCGTAACTTTACTAAGGGTTTTGATTTTTTGATGATTTTTTCAAAATTTCACTCGAAAACTTAGGGGGGTTCTGAACATTCGATTGCGTTTAAAAACAATAGGCTACCAGTATTCACGGATTGTGATTTTCGTACCAAATTTCATTCGAATCGCTCCAATTGTTCGTGAGATATCGTCTCCAAAGACTCACTGACACACACACACACAGACATCACCTCAAAAATGTTCGATTCGTGATCAGAGATGCTTCAAACGTGCGCTCCCGTCGAAAACTCGAATTCGAATTTTCGACCCCGTCACAATACTTTTTTTATACATTATGTATATAAGGAAAGTAAAAATGTAATGTTAAAAAGATTTGGTGCAGGTAAAAATGGCTGCATTCTGAGACTAAACACAATCCAACAAAATTTAAACACAATACTTTTTGGAAATTCAGTGTATTCTTTCTAACTTTGAGATAAAAGTATTTTCTGAAACTAGTCTGATTCCTGTTATTTGATAAGATTCCAAAATTGTACTTCTGCAATTTCCAGTTTCTTCTTTCTTGTCCAATTATCTTGGAAAAATGGTTTTTGTATGAAGAAATAATTGCAATTTTTTATGATATACATATTTGGAGAAGAAACATACATCTGTTGGTGATTTTGCAGTCACTCTTGTTACTGAAGAATCTGATATGTGAGCAGCGCGTGACTGTCTCTATACAGGGTGTCCCAAAAAGATTGAAACGCGTTTTACTTCTTTACCTGTTGGATATAAGTGGATAATGTAAATTGCAAAAATGTTGAAAGTAAGGTAGGAAATAAGATTACGTTAATGAAATAGTCCTCCCATTCATTTTCAAAAAGTTACACTTTTTAAATTTTTATACGACCCACTTAGACAAATTGGGCCAATCAGAAAATTTTATTTTTAATGCAACAAGATAATTAAAATAACAGCATATCTGTATTTTTAAAATTAAGCGAGTTATATTTAATTGAAAATTGAACATTGTGAATGGGGACCTTATACCCAATTACAAATGCAAATTTGTGACATATCACATAAAAGATAAAACTGGATTATAATACATAGGATACCCAACTACGTAGTGAGTACCACTGCTTTATATGATCTCTGTCTGTGTAATGCTTTAGTTAGATGCATTTGTGATAAACAATTTTGTCACATAATAAAGTACCTTTGATCTAAACAATTCCTATCGTCAATTTGTTTATGATCCCTATTTTCACTGATGAAACAGCCTTTCACATGGTACGGAAAAGTAGCATAAGTCAGATTTTTTCCTCTATCATAATTCAGTTAATTTTAAAGATATAGATATGCGGGTTTTTTTAATGATCTTGTTGCATTAAAAATAAAAATTTTCTGTTTGACCAAATTTGTCTTAGAGGATCGTATAAAAATATAAAAAGTGTAACTTTTTGAAATTGAATGGGAGGACTCTTTCATTAACGTAGTTTTATTTCCTACCTTACTTTCAACATTTTTGCAATTTACATTGTCCACTTATTTCCAACAGGTTAAGAATTAAAGCGCGTTTTAATCTTTTTGGGACATCCTGCATAATGCAACTGTACATCGTGTACATCGGTGCAACGGGCATAATACGAACCACCAAATCACAGAACCGAAATCCGTCACTTGCAAAAACTCTACATTCTACGTTAAAATCTGTCGACAGACACAATAAATATCTTCATTTCAACAATCTAATTTATTATTACATTTAGATCAATTTATATATTGACCACATCTTCCGCACCGCCCGCAACTTAAATAATGCAGCTGCAGATAACAATACTCAATTTCCATATCATCTGTTTTGAGCTAAAAGCATTCTCGCGATAAAAGTAAATGAGAATACTTGAAATATCAAAAAAGTTCCTTTAAACCCGAACTTTATTTTTATTTTAGGAAATTTTCATCCAATTTCAGTCAAATTTAAGCACAATGCTCATAATAATAATAATATAATATCACATTAAAAATATTAGAACAAAATTTTTTAAATTTGCAAAGTTAGATAACCTATAAAATAAATGCTCCTATGTCAATCAGCTGTTTTTTTTCGAGATAAAAAATCTAGAAATTTCTAGATTGTTTGGGGTAAACGTAAATAATTAATGTGTTTGCTCATAGATGGCAGTAGTAATCAGAATAAGAAGGGCTATAGGAGATAGAATGAATTACCATTGGAGTTTAATCTAATTACCACTAGAGAGATGGAACGAATTACCAATAGAGGGAGAATTCTAAAATTTGGCCCGTAAGGTTCTGTCCGGAGAATAATACTATAAGTATATAAAGATTCAGTCGTCTAGATCACTGGGATGCTTTTGTAGGACCTGAAAACACAAATGCATGTTTGACAGTTAGACAATTATTATATACAAGGTAGGATCGGAAAGTTCGAAGTCTGTGCTGATATCTCCAACCCTGATTGGAGGAGAGGGGAATTATTTTACCGCGGCGTAGAGGTACATGTGACGCGAGATGTGAAAAGGATAAAGCAGGTTTTTTCCCAGACAGCAACGGCTGCAATGCTTCTGTCGGCGATTTCCCCTAACGTTGGCAAAATTTGATATCCGCACATTGTTCTTCAAACGCCATTTCCGTTTTCGACGAACGCGAACGACTACAGTTCACTGACACGTATTGTCTGGAAAAACCTTGCACTGCGGACCTGCCTCTTCCTTTTCACATTTCGCGTCACATGTGCCTCTACGCCACGGTAAAATAGTTCCTCTCTCCTCCAATCAGGGTTGGAGATATCAGCACAGTCTCCCAACTTCTTGATCCTACTTTGTAGATTCTCCACACCTGGAGGAGGAAGTCGATAATTCGGCCTCATTAGTTTTGTCCTATGGCTGATAATATAAATGTGCAAATATTTATAAATAGGTTGGTATCACGTCTGATTTCAAATAAATAAGATTAAGCACACAACTTTGATAGAAGGTCTATTATTACACTTCTTATAAGACAGCCAACGGCCCTACCGTGCTGAAAAGACATGTTATCGTTAGATCACCGAAGTCAAGCAGCATTGGGCGCGGTTAGTACTTGGGTGAGTGACCACCTGGGAACAACCCGTGCTGTTGGCAGGCACATTTCGGGAGCGGCAGCCCGGTGGTTTGCGAGCTGGATTTGCACGCTGCCAGAACTGCCGCCGTGTTCATGCGGAGTACGATCACGTTAAACATGTGGGTCTGTAAGCCCTTCCGAGAGGTTGGTGGTATGGGAAGGAGGCCACGGTCCCTGTGGATGCTTCCCCACTGGGTTCCGGTCTAAATTGGGTGGCACTTCCCGGCCAACCAAACGGTTACCTTAAACCTTTCTGGTAGCCCGGCCGTCCAAGCAGTTACTCGAGTCCTTTGGATGAGTCGGACGGTCTGGGTCTTCAACACCTTTCTGGTAGGTCGGACGGTCTGGGTCTCAACAACTTCTTATAAGACATACAAAATGGAAAAAGGCCAGGGCGCTTTCGAGTGTTAATACGCTCTTCATTAGTAGCTACATGGAAAGTAAAAAGGATCGTTCATATATAGATCAGTAAAGATAACAAATTTGCATAAATACAATTAGTAAATGAACATTCGATTATCTAAGGAAAGATACACAAAAAATATAAAATATTTTTTAGCGGATTCAGAAACGAGTATATCTCAAGAAAAGTACAATTAAAAATACTATTTTATTACAGGAATGCAAATTCAAAAAGGACAGTCAGGCCCAATCCCCAAGAGGACGACGTCAAAGATTACTATGAAGAGACTTGAATTGCATAGAGTCGAGAATGTGTCGCTAAGCGTAACTTAAAATTTGAACCGAGTCGAAATTACAAATCGACGAACGGTAGATATAAAAAATCTGACGTGGGTAGCACATGACCCTGCAGACTCAAATTCATTTTTTCTTTATTTCTTTAAGAACTCATTCAATTGAGTTTAATTGCACAAAATGACACTAAATTTGCATTTTTAATTCAATTTCTGCTTTTATTTGGCAATTGGACATTTTTCCAAAGGCGGCTTAAAAAAATGCGAAAAATCTCAAATAACTCGAGAACGGTTAGTCCTAGAGTAATAGAGTTGTTCTTATTCTTTTCCTCGTCAAAAATTACGTATAAAACAAGCATTCAATTGATACATTTGAACATACGTAGTCTTTTTCTAGATATTGGCTGTTTTTGCGGGACATTTCGTAAAAAAAAGCAGTTTGTTCTTTTCCGAATCGTACCAAAATCTATTCAGCATCAGAGTATCCCACATGTGATTTATTTACCAAATTTTGTGAAATTTGGTCAATTTGTATTTCAGCTAGAGTGAATACATGAGAGTTTTGAAGGGTCGTTTCGCAAAAAAGGCGGGTTCTTTTTTTACGAATTGTACCAAAAACTAATCAGCACCAGGGTCACACCCAAGGGGTTTACCTACCAAAATTTAAAAAAAATCGGTCCATTAGTTTTTGAATGGATAAATACAATGCACAGACAGACACACACACAGACGTCAGGCTAAAAATAGGTTTTTCGTATTCTAGAGGTCTCGAAACGTGTAGATCCGTCGAAAACTCGAGTTGCGATTTTCGACATGATTCCAATACTTTCCTTATACATTACCATGTATTGCAGGGAAAGTAATAAAAAGGGATTCAAAAAGGAGAATTTTACGGGGGTTATTACAACGCATTAAATGGAACGTTTTACGTTTTTTCAAACATAGGCAGGAAATTATCATTAACAACATAAGATTTATTCGCAGGCACCGGGTTGGGTGGGTCTGTGAAGACAAAAACATATTAAAGAATTATTATATAGATATATAGGCATCCTTTTCATCTACCATATCAGTCGGCATAAAAATATTCTATATTTGCACCATTTAAAAAACACATTTTTAACATTTTCCAACATAGTTGAAATTTGTTTATGACTTTGGCCATTCTGTCTGTCTGTCTGTCCGTTCGCATGATAATTGCCGTGAAAATGACTTTATCAAAATAAAATGTTAGTATGTTGTTGAGACGGTCTGTGAAAATCCCTCCGGTCATTATTACTTTACTTATATACATAATGTATTAGGAAAGTATTGTGACGGGGTCGAAAATTCGAATTCGAGTTCTCGACGGGAGAGCACGTTTTAAGCATTCCTCATCCCGAATCAAACATTTTTGAAGTGATGTCTATGTGTGTGTGTGTGTGTGTGTGTGTGTGTCAGTGAGTCTGTGGAGACGATAACTGACGAACGCATGGACCGATTTGAACGAAATTTGGTACAAAATTCACAATCCGTAAACACTGGAAGCCTATTGTTTTTATATGCAATCGAGCAATCGAATGTTCAGAACTCCCCTGAATTTTCGTGAGAAATTTTGAAAAAATCGTCAAAAAATCAAAACCGCTAATAAAGTTACGCAAATTGACATTTCTTATGTAATTTTTCATTAGAAAACGATTGACATAAATTTTAGAACGCTAATAAGAACAGTTCTCGAGATATTGCACATATTTTAAAAAAATTATCAAAAAGTCATATAAAATAAAAAGAAAATATTTCCTATTGAGAAACATGTTCACTTTTATAGGATGCGATAAATTTGGCGACATCATTTTCGTGGATCTAGCTCGTTCCATTCATGAAGAAAGATAGTTTTAGTAATACTTTTGTGTTTGAATGCCTATAGTCATTTATATGCTGTAAGAATAAGTTATTTCTTTGTCCATAATGCTTGGCGAGATTTTGGTGACGAATTTGGCGGAATGTCGCCAACTTAGCGACTTTTTCAAATGTTGCTAAATTAACGAAAATCTCGCCAAATGGATAAAAACGACGCTAAATCAATGAAAATGACGACTCATTGAAGAAAATTCAATATCTTGGAAAGAATATAAGTATCTACTATAAGAATAACCTTTTTTACTTTTTTTATATACATAATGTATAAGGAAAGTATTGTGGCGGGGTCGAAAATTCGAATTCGAGTTTTCGACGGGAGAGCACGTTTCAAGCATCCCTGATCACGAATCAAACATTTTTGAAGGGATGTGTGAGTGTGTGTGTGTGTGTGTGTGTGTGCGTGTGTGGAGACGATAACTGACGAAAGAATGGACCGATTCGAACCAAATTTGGTACAAAAATCACAATCTGTAAACACTGGAAGCCTATTGTTTTTATACGCAATCGAATGTTCAGAACCCTCCTAAATTTTCGCGTGAAATTTAGAAAAAATCGTCAAAAAATGAAATCGCGAATAAAGTTACGCAAATAGGCATTTCTTATGTAATTTTTCATTAGAAAACGATTGACAAAAATTTTAGAACGCTAACATGAACCGTTCTCGAGATATTGCACATTTTTCAAAAAATTATCAAAAAGTCATATAAAATTGAAAAAAAAATATTTCCTATTGAGAAACATGCTCACTTTTCATATATAATATCATGCGATAAATTGGGTGACACCATTCTCGTGGATCTAGCTCGTTCCATTCATGAAAAAAGATACTTTGAGTAATATTTTTGCATTTGAACGCCAATTTATCTGCTGTAAGAACAACTTATTTCTTCGTCCATAACGCTTGGCGAGATTTTTACGACGAAATTGGCGGAATGTCGCCAACTTGGCGACTTTTTGAAATGTTGCCAAATTAACGAAAATCTCGCCAAATGGATAAAGATGACGCTAAATCAATGAAAATGACGACTCATTGTCGAAAATTCAATATCTTGGAAAGGATATTAGTATCTACTAGAAGAGAAACCTATTTATTTTACTCTAAAAGTAGTAAATTCATTTCTTTATATAAGGAAAGTCATGTGTTGCCCACATCAGATTTTTTTTAACTGTAAAAGTAGTAAATTCATTTCATTATATAAGGAAAGTCATGTGTTACGCACATCAGATTTTTTCTATTAGGACGCATAAGAAATGAGCGTTACTTCGCAGGCTAGTAAAATGAGTCGAAATTAGAACCGCCTTTTTCCGCACATAGGTGAGATATCGAATGAGAAGACGAGGTGACTTACACCCTATTTGTGTTCCCCCCTTTTCACAATCTAAAGGGACTCGACTTCAAACATGTAAAAATCAGATTCAATTCTGATTTCGTGAGGAAAAGTCTCCATATTCACTTGTTTGAAGCTCGATTCGAAAATTTGTGACGCATTTTTTAGGTACGGTATTCGTCGCCCCTTTCGAACGGCAGCCTCATGCCTATAGTACGGAACCAGCGCATTTTATACCTTGCTACGAGTACATAGACCGAGTGCTTGCATTCTTCGGGCGGTGGCGATCATTGAAGCTGCGAGGTAGTTGTAACTTTTGCTACGCAGTCCCTCACAGCTTTGAATATAGACGGCGTAGTGTGGGCTTCCCTTTGGATCCTTTAACTACACTTTAGCCGTGTGGACTGCAAGAACGGAATTGACTGCTCAGGATACATCTCCCTTCACAGACGAGTGTACATGGACAGAGTGTTTGCGGGGCATCCATCCCGGGCTAATCACGTGATCACGCCAATCACGCGACTAATCAAACATTTTTGAAGGGATGTGTGTGTGTGTGTGTGTCAGTGAGTCTGTGGAGGCGATAACTGACGAACGAATGGACCGATTCGAACGAAATTTGGTACAAAAATCCCAATTCGTAGACACTGGAAGCCTATTGTTTTTATACGCAATCGAATGTTCAGAACCCTCCTAAATTTTCGCGTGAAATTTTGAAAAAATCGTCAAAAAATGAAATCGCGAATAAAGTTACGCAAATAGACATTTCTTATGTAATTTTTCATTAGAAAACGATTGACATAAATTTTAGAACGCTAACGTGAACTGTTCTCGAGATATTGCAAATTTAAAAAAAAAATTATCAAAATGTCATATGAAATAAAAAGAAAATATTTCCTATTGAAAAACATGTTCACTTTTCATATGTAATACCATGCGATAAATTGGATGACATTATTCTCGTGGATCTAGCTCGTTCCATTCATGAAAAAAGATACTTTGAGTAATACTTTTGTATTTGAATGCCAATAGTCATTTATCTGCTGTAAGAATAACTTATTTCTTCGTCCATAACGCTTGGCGAGATTTTGGCGACGAATTGGGCGGTATGTCGCCAACTTGGCGACTTTTTGAAATGTTGCCAAATTAGCGAAAATCTCGCCAAATGAATAAAAATGACGCTAAAGTAATGAAAATGACGACTAATTGTCGAAAATTCAATATCTTGGAAAGAATATAAGTATCTTCTATAAGAAAAACCTATTTTGTTTATTGTAAAAGTAGTAAATTTATTACATTATATAAGGAAAGTCATGTGTTGCCCACATCAGATTTTTTTGCGTATTATCTGTGTATCAAATTCTGTGCCAAATACAATATTTTTTATTTTAAATGATGAATTATTCATTGATTTTACATAGAGAGGCAAACGATTTATATTTCGATGACGTTATTTGAATAAAGTTCATTTAGTGAAACTTGATACAATGATCATTCGTGTGTGAAAACATACAGCACGAACACCACGGGAGAGACAAAAGAAATACACATAAATACAGAATAAAAACAAGAAATAAAAAGTATACTGCAGGTCTATGAAGTCTATAAGTTTATAAATCCATAAAGCATTTCTATAAGTCTGTAATTCTATAGTTCTATAAAGTAGTTCTAAAAGAAGTTAATGCATGATGAAAGTCATTGAAGTCATGAAAGTCATTTGCTGCCCACATAAGATTTTTTAGCATATTGTAACGAATACGTAAAGTCACTTCACGGCATAGTGCTTGTCCGCGAGAGAAAAATAGTTACATTGTTATTATTTGAATATCTGGATCCCTTGACTTGGCGACAAATTGGATATACTTGGCGAAAATTTTTGAGAATTATCGCCAACTTTACAACTTGGCCAGTTTCGAAAACGTCTCGAATTTTATATATTGGTCGAAGATCTCGTGTGTTGCATCAATTTTTCCAGAATTTTCTATAGAGGGTAATTAAGCTGATTATCGTTCAGTTGGATGCCGGTTTGATATGAGTCAAATTAAATTCTGAAATGCGTCAGTGTCTTTTGAATCTAATCTTCTATTTTATGAATGAGTTGAGCATTGGCCGGCTGTATTATTGTATTTGATAGTTGGTCCTTAATTTAATATGTATCCCTTTGAAATGAAAAGTAAAAAGATCTACAATTGAATAGTTATTGTTATAGCGAATAAAAAAAAATTACTTGTGACTGGAAGACTGTTTGGGTGCTATTTTGTTTTCTTACCACTTCAAATGCAATTTGCCTTCTTTCTTTGTAAATGCAATATGGTTTGTATAAGGACATCACAATTACATGTGGGGCCTACATGGAATTCAACTATTGAATTCAACTATTGTGTTATAGTGCAATTCACACTTGCACTATAACACATTTATTCTAATGATACATATCGCTATTCCATACTGAATTTCACATAATGAGGGCGGAACCAACGGCCCTACCGTGCTGAAAACACCGGTTCTCGTTAGATCACCGAAGTCAAGCAGCATCGGGCGCGGTTAGTACTTGGGTGGGTGACCACCTGGGAACACCGCGTGCTGTTGGCACATATAGGGCGCGGTAGTCCGGTGGTTTGCGCGCTGGATTTGCACTCTGCCACAACTGCCGGTGTGTTCATGCGGAGTACGATCACGTTAAACATGTGGATCCGTAAGTCCTTCCGAGAGGTTGGTGGTAGGGGAAGGGGGGTACGGTCCTTGTGGATGCCTCCGCCACTGGGTTCCGGTCTAAATGGGATGGCACTTCTCGGCCGTCCAAACAGTTACCTTACACCTTTCTGGTAGGTCGGGCGGTCTGGGTCTCAACAACAACATAATAAGGGCAAAACGGCTCTGAGAATGTTGCTATTTGTAATGGGAGTGCGACCCGCTTATTTATCGGTTTGGAAGAAGCCAGGGGCACTGTTTGATTTAAGTTTAGAAATACTCTTATCTATATGTTTGGCGATGTCCTTTTAGAACATTTTATGTAACTTTATGTGGTGTTTGTCCGTCTGAATCATATCTTTGAGGCCCTAACTAATCGGATTTCATGAATTGCAGTAAAATGAAGTTTAACGTATCGTTGTTTTTTGTGGTCCATTTTATTGATTTGAATTTTGAGCCTCATAGAGCTAGCCAGTCTGGGTCCCGCCATAAGAATGTACTCGATTTTGAAAATAACCCGGGAACCGAACCAGGTAGAAAATCCAAATGCAGCTTGTCGTTGTCTTTTGTGATATGTTTTAATTCATTGCATTTTGAAATTTATCGGTCTAGTCCCTCTTGTATCCACTCTAGAAATGTACTCTCTTTTTGGAATAACTCGAAAACCGGAATAGCTAGAAAGTCTAAATTTAATATGTTGCTATTGTTACGACTTATCCTCCAGAATCTTGGGTGTTCACCCAGGATACAAGAATAAGTCCAATTTCTGGATAACTAACACGTTTATTCACAAGCACACTTGATTAAAACAGGAACAATGTACAGTAAAACAAGGCTTGAATGCTAATCTAATTTCCCAAAATAACTATTCTCAAAACATTGGCGAAATTAATTTCCCAAAATAACTATTCTCAAAACATTGGCGAAATTAATTTCCCAAAACAGTAGCTACTATTCTTAAAACATTGACAAAAATCACAGTTCAATGTAGCTGGTATCACGTAAACTGCCCTTCGACTGAGCTATGATTTTTTTTATGGAGTCTCAATAGAAACTACTAGAAATCTCTTATATCACATAGAATAATCTTTATTTCGATGTGCTCCTCGAAGATTCAGGAAGTCGCCAAATGTCACCCAATTGGCGATAAATCTCCAAATCTGGCAACCATTTTTCGAACTTTGGAATTTTGGCAATCCTACGTTCACGTCATAGGAAAGCCTTCATGAGTGTTTTCTCCATCTGCTTCTCAAAAGAAAAGATTTCGGTGAAGAAATATTACACGTTTGCAACACTATCTTTCACGTATTAGTTTTTTACACATACGTTTTAACTACATTTAAGCTATATACAAATAACAAAAGGTACTTTTAAAAAACCCATGCTTTTACTTGTTATCTCTGATAATATTTAATTCTCAAAATTCTTTACATTTAAGTTATATATAAATTATAAAATGTATATTAAAAAAGCACGTTTCTTGCTTTTACTTGTTATCTCTGGTAACATTTCATTCTCAAAATTCTTTATATTCTTTACTTACCACGGATCGAAAGTATTGTAAAAAGAACTAACATAGTCCACATCTCATTTGATCACTTGCCCCATCGGCTGACTTTGCAATTTTCTTAGAGCTCGTCAGAGAACCTAAATTCCACACAATTCTCGTCTCAAAATACTTTAAGCGGGAAAAACCTTAATGTTCCTTTGATGATTTCTTATAAAACAATTGTAGCTGATTTTAAAATTCCACCGATTTCATTTTTAACTAGAAAAAGGATGAGTGAAGGAAAAAGAAACACTGCTAGACGGATTTTCTTTAAAATTCTGTTTTTCAGGAACAATTTTTTTTTCAGTATTATAGGTTTGTGTAATGAAAAGTCTGAGACAGTGTGGGGGTAGTATCTCCTATGTCGAAATTTGTAGAATTGTTAAAGTCTCTGCAGAAATGTGCGGAAGTTTTGCTAAGCCCAACAGAAGTATTAAAGAATGCTCTGTTACTCAAAATATCGTAAAAGGTTTGAAAATAAGTTTTCGAAAGAGTTACGGCTTTGGGGTACCTCTTAGACGATGAAACAATAAATATAACTGTATATAATAAATATAATACAATATATGTTTATATATATGTATGTGTTTATGTATGTACGTGTATATGGATGTATATATATATATATATATATATATATATATATATATAAATTATTGTTACTACTTATACTCTGGAATCATCGGTGCAATTTTAGGATTCAAGAATTAGAATACAAGTTAGTATAATTCTTCTTATCTGCTCAATATTTTTTTGTAATTGTGTCATTTTTGTCTGACAAAAGATTCATAACCGAAAGTCTGTGTTAATATAAAACTTTAATTATGATAAACCATGATGTTATTTGTTACAAAATGCGTTGGAATATTATTTTAAAAAATAACTTTCAATTTAAATATATTTCTATTTAAATGCTTTATATTCTTTTGAATGTTTTGAAAAAATATTTTTCTATAAAACGCTTTTCCTCTTATTTGATTTTTCTTTTCGTACTGTTAACCTTTACGCAAAGGTATGTTTATTATGTACAACAATCGTCTGTAAGTTGTGAAAATTTTAAAATAATTATAATATTAATAAAAAAAAAATCTGATGTGGGCAGCACATGACTTTTCCTACAAACTCAAATTCATTTTCTCTTTATTTCTTTAATAATTCATTAAATCGCGTTTAATAACACTAATTAACACGCATAATTATTGAAAATGGCATCTAATAATTTTTGATTCAATTTTCGTGTTCATTTAGTAAAGGGACGTTTTTACAAAGGCGGCGTGGTAGAAATGCGAATAAACTTAAATATCTCTAAAACGGTTAGTCCTAGATTGATGGAATTGGCCTTATTCATTTTATCGTCAAATATTACGAATAAAACAAGCATTTTATTTGATACTTTCGAACATACACAGTGCGTCAAAGAATTTTTAAGACTGGGTCTGTAAAATGAAATTGAAACAAAAAATTATGATTTGTTTTGGCTTTTTATTCAAAATAAACTTCTCCAACTTCAATACACTTGTTACAGTGATTTAATTATTAGATATTTAATAATAAGATTATATTAAGATAATTTAATATTAAGATTCGAACGCCTGTTCCAGGTCATTTTGCGGAATAGTCTCCAAAGTACGCGTCGAAGCTGTTTGTATGGTCGAAATATCGTCAAAATAACACCTTTTAAAATTCATTTTAAGTTTGGGAATAAAGATAAGTCGCAGGGTGCTAAATCAGATGAATATGGTGGATGATTCAACTTACAGACGTTATTGTTTGCCAAAAATCTACGAACAATAAGTGAGGTGCGACTGGGTGTATTATGCAACAAACACAAACTGCATTCATCCCGACATTTTAGACAAATGCGACGAATTCTGGCCGACAAACACTTCAAAACATTTAAATAATACTCACCAGTAATACTCACCAGAATAAATTATTTGTGGATAATACCCTTACTATCGAAGAGTGTAATGAGCATTGTTTTGATTTTGGATGGAACTTTTCTTGTTTTTTGGCACTTTACAAGATAGTTGAAAAGTGTTTATGACTTTGTTCATTCTGTCTGTCTGTCTGTCAGTCAGTCAGTCAGTCTGTCTGTCCGTTAGCACGTTAACTGCCGTGAAAATGACTTTATCAAAATAAAATTTTAGTATGCTGTTCAGACGGTCTGTGGGACCAATGGGAATATAGTTGAATAATATTACCCAATTAGTTTTGGATTGAAACCGAGTTGAAAAAATGAAATACATTGAACCTTATGCGACTTATTTTTTCAAATATTTTTAAGCGAATTGAAAATTCATAAATTGCTTCGCAAGTTTTAGAAAATATTCAAATTATCCCATAAAATATATAAAAAATATTTCAGCAAAATATATTCAGTAGTTTTTTAAATGAAAATTAAAATAATAATTACATTCCTTATATAAAGATATCACGTGACCATTATATGAAGAGATCACCTGATCCAGTTCAAAATAAAATATGGCATCCATGTTGTGTCAAAATCGTGAATTTTAAAATTCTTTGTAATTCATATTTACTTGTTGTATCTGTCCTAAAATCGCTTTATTTTTCTTAAATTCTGTGCATCTACATACTGAAACAACGCAATTACAAAATATTCGAGTTTAAATGATCATCAAACTTTGATTATTTCTATAACGAAACCTAATTTTCACTTATGGATAATGTAAACACCAAAAGATGTAGAATGAGTTGTATAAAAAAAATAATATAGTAAAAAATAATAAGTTGTATAAAAATTATATTGTTAAAAATAATTTTAAACAGCAATATATTCTTATTTTGGGTATTTTTTAATTAAAAATATTAACGTAAATAACTACAATCCCCGTATATGATAAAATGATGCACTAAGCCTTTTAATGCATTGATATAAAATTAATGTTATTAATTGATTTAGTTTAAATATTATTTTATTTTCAGTACTTCATATTTTTAACTTATGAAGGAAAAGTAAAGTTTTACTTAAAAAATCTGATGTGGGCAACACATGACTTTCCTTAAATGACGCAATAAAGGTATAATAATGCAGTATAGGTTTTTTTGTTCAAGAAATTTTTCTTGCATTCTTTCTGAATGAGAAGGTGCATTGTCATGGTGAAGCATGAGTCCCCCAAAATTCACTTCCTGAAAAATTTCTGGAAGATACTTAGTGTACCAGTTAGGTGTAACTGTCTTCTGTCCCTCTAGCTTTATGGCTTTGACCAGATCTGTACTTCTGAAGAATACGGCATACATTACTTTTTTCATTGCTGATTGTCTTTTCCCCATTGTTGGTTTGATGTCATCTTCAAAAACCCATACTTTACTTTCTTGACGTGTTGGAACCTCAAAAAACGGTATGTACGTTTCATCACCAGTTATGATTTTAGAAATACAGGTAATGCGGTGTCCACCATCATTAAGTAATTTAGTGTTTTTTTGCGGATTATGACACGCTCCGCTTTTTGGTGTTCTGTTAAATTATGGGGGATCCAACGAAAAACTAATTTTTCGTATGCAGTTCTTCGTGAATAATTTTATGTATAGCTGCGGATCCAATGTCAAGTTTCTCCTGTATCAATTGGTAGGTACAGCGATTATCATCGATTAAGATTTTTCGAATGGCCGACACATTTTCTGGGACTACAGCTAACAAAGGTCTTCCTGTGGGTTTTTCATCCAGGAGAGAATGTCGACCTCTTCGAAACTCTGTAAACCATCTAAATACAGTGACACAATGTGAAGCATCTTTTCCATATGCTAATTGTAGACGTTGAAGACATTCTTCTTGATCTAGTCCCACTTTAAAATCATAGAAAATCATAGCTTGATAATGCTCTTGCGTCAACTCCATTTTCTTTTTTTTTCAAAATTTATTCTATGATAGCTAAATTGTAATTGTTGCCACAGATTATCGTCTGCGGACATAAAAGAGTGCAAATTTAAATATCCGACCAATAATTTTTTTCTATCTCATATCGTCTGCCCCTGTCTCAAAAATTTCAGTGTGACCCTCGTATTTCACACAACTCTAAATTAACAATTATAAATATTGATAGCATCCTCAATAAGAGATAGCCCATATATTAGAATAATTTAATAATTAATTCATCAACTAGGCGTCATTATCATTAATTAAATGTCATTTTTCAATTTTGACGAAATTTTTGTCAATCTGGGGAAAACAATCGACACGCTGGCAATACTTGGCTAGATTATTCACTTAAGTTTTTGCCATATGCATCACTAAGTGTTACAGACAAACGGAGAAAAGAGTATTTTTTATATACTAGAATGTCCGTCATATGACGCAAATCAGAATTTCTGAAATATTACTTCACATTTGTCGTCATTTTTATCAATTTGGCAACGTTTTTGTCACTTTGGCAATATTTAAAAAGTCATCAAGTTGGCGACATCTCGTCAAATTTTTCGCCAAGAGTTACGGACGGAGAAATGGGTTATTCTTATAGTCTATTCTTATGTTCTTTTCAAGATATTGAACTTTCATCAATTAGTCTTCATTTCAATGATTCAGGTAATGTCATCAATTTGGCGAATTTTTATCAATTGAGTGGCATTTTCGCCAATTTGGCAAGATTTAAAAAGTCACCAAGTTAATGACATTCCGAAAAAATTGTCACCAAAAGTTTTCCAAATGTTACGAACTGAAAAATAAGTTAAACTTATAGTACTCGTAGATTCTTATATTTTTTTGCAAGACATTGAATTTTCGTCAATTAGTTCTTCATTTTCATTAATTTAGAGTTATTTTTATCAATGTGGCGAAATTTTTGATAATTTGGCATTATTTAAAAAGTCGCCAAGTCGGCGACATTCGACCGAATTTGTCGGCCGAAGTGTTATGGACAGAGAAATAAGTTATTTTTATAGAAGATAAATGACTATTGGTGTCTAACTACAAAAGTATTACCCAAAGTATATTTTCTCATGAATGGAATGAGATAGATCCACGAGAATGATGTCACCAAATTTATTGCATGATGTTATAAATGATGAAAAGTGATATTTTACAATAGTTAATAATTTTTTTTTATTTTATGTCATTTTTTGATAAATTTATTTGAAAAACCTGCAATACCTCTAGAGCTATTTAGGCTAGCGTTTAAAAGTTTATGTCAATCGTTTTCTAATAACATATTACATAAAAAATGACAATATGTGTAACTTCATTAAAGGTGCTGATTTTATGATGAATTTTTCAAAATTTCACTCGAAAATTTAGTGTGGTTCTGACTGCCCTCAAAAATGCAGTTTACTTCTCTCTTGCAAATTCTGAGCTCCACACAATTACCCGTGTAAAATGTCTTCTGTGAGAATTGAAGGAACAGCCGTAATCTTCTTTTGATGATGTGATTTGGGATTTTTGTAGCTGTTTTTGCAATGCGAACCATTTTCGTCCAAAAAGAATTTTTAAAAATAAAAGTAAAACTTCTCAAGTGTATTTGTAATAAAAGTAATTTCTGCTTTCTGCGCAATGTGGTGGTTTTAATAAAAAAGTGTAGGACAAGAAATTTGGTTTTTGAAGTGCGTTGGATTTATATTAAACTGAGAACAGAAGTGTGTCAAAAGATGTAATTTACATATTTCACATGTTGCCAGAAAAAGGACTTAGGGAAAGGGAAAATGACTCTTAGATAAAACTTTCTAATGTACGCTTTATTAATTTGTTCCGAGAAATATTTCTACCTGGCATACAAGGGTATTTTAAAGACAGGTTTTAAAAGGTTTATAATTTCGACATATGTCATAATTTTCGTATATCTAGAATTATCGTTTATATAATAATTTCTCGAGGCATTTCTCTTTGTAAAATTGGAATTATGGTTATTTATCTGTGTCGTATACAGATCCGCAGTTTTTGACGAATATTTTTCATATGCCGATATTCGATTTAGTGTCAAGTTTGGCCCCATTGCGTCTGGCCTATTCTTCACCACTCGATCCTTACTGTTTTTTTTAATGTTCAAATTCATGACGTATCTCGGTTTTCATGATTTTAGTCCCATGAAACCTTCTATAGAATAAACATTATGCGTGCGATTTTTTTTTCTCAAAAATTTGTTTGATCAAAATTGTATCACGTTACTAGCCAAAGCAATTCTACATAATAAAGGAAGATGCCTGTGTGTTTTTCTTTGTTTCTTTCTGTTTGTCTACCTGTGAAGTCTGTAGCGAGAAATCTAAGCGTCATATGACCATGAAATTTGATACACAGGCACTTAAAGAATAGATGCAACTTGGCGTTTTTTTTAACACTTTCCAATATCGTTGAAAGTGTTTATGACTTTGTTCATTATGTCTGTCTGTCTGTCCGTTCGCACGATAACTGTCGTGTAAATGACTTTATCAAAATGCAAGAATTTTAGTATGTTGTTGATACGGTCCGTGGACCATATGGGAATTTAAATGAATAATATCACCCAATAGTTTTGGATTCAATTCGGGCTGAAAATGTGAAATACATTGAACCCCATGGGACCTAATTTTTCAAATATTCTTTAAGCAAAGTTAAAATTCACAAATTGTTTCGAAAATTTTAGGAAATATTCACATTATCCCGTAAATTATACAAAAAAAAATATCCCATAAAATATATTAATTATAAAATATATTAATTATATATAAATTATCCCATAAAAAATATGAAAACATTTTCAGCAAAATATGTTTGGTAGTTCTTAAGCAAAAATTCAAATGATAATGACACCCATATTATATGAAGAGATCATGTGATCCACTTCAAAATAAAATATGGTATCCATCTTTTTTCCCAAGTGTAAAAATCGTGATTTTTAAAGTTCTTTTAAATTTGTATTTAGTGTAGCAGCCGTCCTAAATCCGCTTTATGTTTGGTATTTGCTGTGCATTTATATTCTGTGCTAAAGCAATAGCAACATTTCTGAATTTAAATGATCATCAAACTTTGATTATTTCTACAACGAAGCCTAATTTTAATGAATGCAGGATGTAAACAAGTGATTGTAAGATGAGTTGTATAAGAATTGCTGATTTTTTTTTTTGACTCAAAATTAATTATTTACCTCTGGAGTCTAGAATAAAAGTGACATGATTGAAATATTCACTGCTTTTATAGGAGCCAGACGATTTATATTGACGTCATTTGAATAAAGTTCATTTTTTTCGATTAAATTGTCAAATATAATAAATTATTACAGTACTATGATAATTGAAAAAATATCACCGCTGAATGCATCGCATTTTAGGCATGTATAAATAAAATTGCATTTCAGTGGCGAAGTGTTTTATAATCAATGCTTTATGCATGATTGATCTGTCTTGTTTAAAATCTTGAGCTAAATTTTTTGTTATTATATGTTTTGCCTTGATCCATGCCGATATTTGCACAAATTGATTCCTTAGCGATCTAAAATATTTCATAGAATTTCCGAATTGACACCATCGTGACTATCAAATAGCGTTCTTTTCAGCAATGTTTGAATCGAATATTGATCCAATTTAATATTTTTAGTAAATTTGTTTAAAAACTGGACCAGGATGTTTTATTCTTCAGATTTGCCCGTGAAGATAATTTTGTATAACGAGACCAGAGATTCCTTTTCTTCTCTGAGAACTAAATTAAATATTTTGGTAGAATGATTTGAATAACAATGCCATTTAAAATACAATAGAAATTTGTACATAATTGTGAATTTTAGGTTTATAGTATGTATTCTGTACGAATAACGGGAATACTGCTATACTCGTATAAAATATTTTCTTAAAGCGTTTCATTCTCAAAATGTTTATTATTCTTAACTGATTAAAAAACTAAAAATCTGATGTGGGCAGCACATGACTTTCTCTGCAGACTCAAATTCATTTTTTCTTTATTTCTTTAGTAATTCATTAAATTGAGTTTAATTGCACAAAATAACACTAAATTTGCATTTTTAATTCAATTTCTGTTTTTATTTGGTAATTGGACATTTTTCTAAAAGGGGCATAACTAAAGTGCAAAAAATCTCAAATATCTCGAGAACAGTTAGTCCTAGAGTAATAGAGTTGTTCTTATTCTTTTCCTCATCAAAAATTACGTATAAAACAAGCATTTAATTGATATATTTGAACATACGTAGCTTTTCTTTAGATTTTGACGATTTTTGAGGACCATTTCGTAAAAAAGGGCAGGTTGTACTTTTCCGAATAATACCAAAATCTAATCAGCACCAGGGTGTCCCACAAGTGACTTATTTATCGAAATTTGTGAAATTCGGTCCATTAGATTTTCAGCTAGAGGGGATACAAGCTTTTGCCGGCCATTTCGCATTTTATCCCGAATCATACCCAAAACTAATCAGCACTAGATTCTCCCACAAGTGATTTACCTACTAAATTTTATGAAATTTGGTCCATTAGTTTTTTAGTTAGATTGGATACAATATCTGTACAGACAGTAAGACAGACAGACACACAGACAAACACATAGACACTCATACAGACACACAGAAAGACAGACACACACACACACACACACACACACATACGTCACGCTAAAAATAGTTTTTCGTATTCTAGAGGTCTCGAAACGTGTAGATCCCTCGAAAATTGGCACGATTCCAATTGGCATGATTTTCGGCATGATTCTAATACTTTCCCTATACATTACCATGTATTGCAGGGAAAGTAAAAATCTGATGTGGGCAACACATGACTTTCCTTATATAATCCCACAAATAACTTATTTAAAAAAGTATCCCACAAATAACTTATTTAAAAAATTTGGTGAAATTTGGTCAATTAGTATTTTAGCTAGAGTGGATACATGAAATTTTTACTGGCCATTTAGTAAAAAAACGGCGGGTTCTGTTTTTACGAATCGTGCCAAAAACTAATCAGCATCAGGGTCATACCCAAGTGACTTACCTACCAAATTTAATGAAATTCGGTCCATTGGTTTTTGAGTTAGAGTGGATACATACATTGCACAGACAGACAGACACACACACAGACGTCACGTTAAAAATGGTTTTTTCGTATTCTAGAGGTCTCGAAACGTGTAGATCTGTCGAAAACTCGAGTTGTGATTTTCGACATGATTCGAATACCTTCCCTATACATTACCATGTATTGCAGGGAAAGTAAAAAATGTTATAAATAACGTTGTTTAAATCCCATTTAATAATACGCCACATCGTCTAACTTCGCAATTTTCTTAGCGCTCTACTTAAAAACCTACATTCCTCACAATTCCCTCTCAAAAGGACTTTTTGTGAAAATAAGTGTAATCTTTTTTGTATGATTTCTTATAAAACACCTGTAGCTGATTTTGAAGTTCCACCGATTTCATTTTTAACTGAAAAGAAAAAGGACGACAAAAGGGAAAAGAAAAACTGCTAGATGGATTTCATTTAGAATTCCTTTCCTCAGAGAATATATATATATATTTATTTCGCAGAAGGTTTGTGTAAGTAAAGAAAAGTTTGCCACAGAATGGGTATTACGATTATCAAAATCTGTGGATATTACATATAAAGCCTGTTTAGAATAATATAGAAAATTTTGCTGCGAACAATAGGATTATATTAACCCTTTCCGGACGAACGGAAGTTGAAAGTCTTGTTCACATTAAACTATCACTATGCCACCTTTAAAAAAAATCTGATGTGGGCAACACATGACTTTCCTTATATAATGCACTATTTTTACAGTTAAAAAAATGTTATTCTTATAGTAGATACTTATATTCTTGCCAAGATATTGAATTTTCTTTAATTTATCGTCATTTTTATTGATTTCGCATCATTTTTATCGATTTGGCGAGATTTTATTTAATTTGGCAACATTTAAAAATGTCGCCAAGTTGGCGACATTCCGCCAAATTCGCCGCCAAAATCTCGCTAAGCGTTATGAATGGAGAAATAAGTTATTTTTACAGCAGATAAATGATTATTGGCGTTCAAATGCAAAAGTATTACTCAAAGTATATTTTCTCGTGAATGGAACGAGTTAGATCCACGAGAATGATGTTACCCAATTTTTCGCATGGTATTACATATGAAAAGTATATATGGTTCTCAACAGTTAATATTTTCTTTTAATTTATGGGATTTTTTTGATAAATTTACTTGAAAAATGTGCAATATCTCGAGAAGGGCCATGCTAGCGTTTTAAAGTTTATGTCAATCGTTTTCTAAGGAAAAATTATATAAGAAATGTGTGTTTGCGTAACTTTATTAAAGATTTTGATTTTCAAAAATCAGCAAAAAATCAGCATTTTGAAAATTTCACATGAAAATTTAGGGGGAGTTCTGAACATTCGATTGCGTATAAAAACAATAGATTTCCGGTATTCATGGATTGTGATTTTTGTACCAAGTTTCTTTGGAATCGCTCCATTCGTTCGTGAGATATCGTCTCCAAAGTCTCACAGACACACACACACACACAGACATCACCTCAAAAATGTTCGATTCGTGATCAGGGATCCTTAAAACGTGCTCTCCCGTCGAAAACTCGAATTCGAATTTTCGACCCCGTCACAATACTTTCCTTATACATTATGTATATAAGGAAAGTAACAAGTCCTGTTACTAAATGAGAACGAAAATTGAAGTAAAAGTACAAATTCAGTATAATTTTACGGGACGAATGCAACATTATAAATTAAAAAGGACTTTAAAAATCACGATTTTGACACAAGATGGATGCCATATTTTATTTTGAAGTGGGTCACGTGATTTCTTCATATAATATGGGTGCGATTATTATTTAATTTTTATTTAAAAACTACAGAACAAATTTTGCTGAAATTTTTTTATATATTTTATGGGATAATTTGAATATTTTCTAAAATTTTCGAAGCAATTTGTGAATTTCAAATTCTCTTATAAAAGCTTGAAAAATTAGGTCCCATAGCGTTCAAAAATTTCATTTATTCAACTCGGGTTTAATCCAAAATTAATTTTGTGATATTATTCATTCACATATCTGTATGTCCCACAGTCCGTCTCAGCAAGATACTAAAGTTTCGTTTTAGTATGTGTGTCGTTCGGACAGACAGACGGAATGAACAAAGTTACAAACACTTTTCAACTATGTTGTACAGTGTTAATAAAAGGAGGGTACTTTATAAATTAAGTTTTTTGCTTTTACTTGTTTTAATTTCCAGAATAAAAACGAAACTTTTTAAAAATTAACTGATATGTTACATTTTATTTGATAATGTGTCCACGTCCACTGGTTATAAATTTCCCTACAGTTTTTTTATATAACACATAAAGTCTGAGCAATTATCTTTGTACCATGCTTTTTGTGAGAGAAAACAACTGGTATCTTTTCGTAATTTTTTTTAAAACACCTGTGGCTGATTTGGCAATCTTGCAGACTTTAATTGTAACACGAAAAAAAAAAGAAATAAAAACTCAGGAGAAGAAAAACTAAAGCTTTTTTTTTTGGAGATTAGAATCATTTTATACATTTCGTTTTCATTTGTTTTTAAGTACAGAATTTATATTTCTTTTAACAGTAATCAGGGGATTTTCTTATATGGGAGATTTTGTAAATGCTTGTGCAGTTGGTTACAATTAAGAAAACTCAAATTCAATTCCTGATTTCCAGCAAATAGTTATTTTTAGTAAGGCACACAATACCTGACAAAAATTAGAATCCGGTATTTTAAATCCCTCACCTTATTTCCGGTATTTCTTGATTTTCATGCAATAATACAACGCTTTCGAGTTATGTTAATTTATAATTTTAGCAGATGTAATTTTACATTCTCTACAATACATGGTAATGTATAGGGAAAGCACTGGAATCATGCCGAAAATCGCAATACGAGTTTTCGTTGGATCTACATGTTTTGTGACCTCTAGAATACGAAAAACTATTTTTAGCGTGGCGTCTTTGTGGGTGTCTGTCTGTGCAATGTATGTTGAATATCCAGACTGTCCGACTCGTCCGAGGACATGAGCAACACTATGAATTGGACGGCCGGTGTGCAATGTATGTTGTTGTTGTTGAGACCCAGACCGTCCGACCTACCAGATAGATGTAAGGTAACTGGTTGGACGGCCGGGAAGTGCTATTCAATTCAGACCAAAACCCAGTGGGGGAGGTATCCGCAGGGACCATACCCTACTTCCTCTACCATCAACCTCTCGGAAGGACTTACGGACCCCACATGTTTAGCGTGATAATACTCCGCGTGAACACGGCAGCAATTTTGGCAACGGCGGGAATCGAACCCGGGCCTACCGAGTGCAATTCCCGCGCGTTAACCACTGGGCTACAGCGCCCGGTGTGTAATGTATGTGGAAACCCCAGATCGTCCGACTCATCCAGAGGACTTGAGTAACCATTTGGACGACCGGGAAGGAAAGTTAGGTGTGTAATGTATGTTGAGACCCAGACCGTCCGACCTACCAGAAAGGTGTAAGGTAACTGTATGGACGGCCGGAGGTGTGTAATGTATGTGTAAAAGGTGTGTAATGTATGTGTAAAAACTCAAAGTAAAAACTCAAAGACTAATGGATCAAATTTTATAAAATTTGGTAGGTAAGTTACGTGTCTGTGATCCTGGTGCTGACTCACCTTCTTTTGCGAAATGGCCAGCAAAAAGTGCCTTTATCCACTCTATCTGAAAAACGAATAGACCTAATTTCACAAAATTTGGTAGATAATTCACTTGCAGGTTAGTCCAGCGCTGATTAGATTTTGGTACGATTCAGAAAAAAGAACCTGCCTTTTTTGCAAAATGGCCCTCATGAATCGTTTAACCTAAAATAAAAGACTAGGTATACTCAAATATATCAATTAAATGCTTACTTTCTACGCAATTTTTTAACGACAAAAAGAATAAGACCAACTCCATTACTCTGGGAGTAGCCGTTTTCGAGAAATTGTAGTTTTTTCTCATTTTCGTTAAACTATTTTTGAAAATAGGTCCAGTTACCAAATGAAAACGAAAACTGAAATAAAAGTGCAAATTCAGTAAAAGTAATTGTTGCTGTTATTTTGTGCAATTAAATTTAATGAATTATTGAAGAAATAAAGAAAAAACGTGAATATGCGTCTGCAGAGAAAGTCATATGATGCGCACATCAGATTTTTGTATTTTATAATTCAAGTTTACTTTCACTGCAATACATGGTAATGTATAGCGAAAGTATTGGAATCATGTCGAAAATCGCAACTCGAGTTTTCGATGGATCTACACGTTTAGAGACCTCTAGAATACGAAAAAAACATTTTTAGCGTGACGTCTGTGTGTGTGTCTGTGTGTCTGTCTGTCTGTGCAGATTTTGTATCCACTCTAACTAAAAAACTAATGGATCGAATTTCACAAAATTTGGTAGGTAAGTCACTTGTGGGCGAGTCTGGTGCTGATTCGTTTTGGGTACGATTCGGGATTAAAGAACACGCCTATTTTTGCGAAATGGCCCGCAAAAGCTTGTATCCACTCTAACTGAAAAACTAATGGACCGAATTTCACAAAATTCGGCTTAGGTATGCTTCGGAAAAAAATAACCTGCCTTTTTTTGCAAAATGGCCTGCAAAAATCTTCAAAATCTAAACTAAAGAACTACGTATGCTCAAATATATCCATTAAATGCTTGTTTAATACGTAATTTTTAGCGAAGAAAAGAATAAGACCAACCCCATTAAACTAGGACTAGCCGTTCTCGAGATATATTTTTTGTTTCATATTTTCTCTATACCACCTTTGAAAATAAGTCCGGTTAACAAATGCAAACGAAAATTGAATTAAAAGTGAAATAAATTTAATTAAAATAAAGAGAACGTGGATATAAGTCTGCAGGGAAAGTCATATGCTGCCCACATCAGGTTTTTTACTTTTCCTACAAGTCACGGTAATCTATAGGGAAAATGTTTGAATGGTGTCGATGTATCTTCATGTTTCGAGGTCTCTAGAATCCTAAAAATTTTTTTAGCTTGACGTCTGTCTATCTGTGCAATGCATGGTGTCCATTCTAGCAGAAAAACTAATTGACAAAATTTCACAATATTTGGTTGATAATTCATTTGAGTATTCTATATTCATTTGATAATTCATACCCTGTTACTGATTGGATTTTGTTATCATTAGGAAGAAAATAACCTGCGTTTTTTTTTTCTTTTTGCGAAATGGCCCGCAAAAACTAAAAGTCTGCGTGTGCTGATATATATCAATTAAATGCTAGTTTTATACGTAATTCATGACGAAAAAGATAATAAGATCACCCTATAGATCTAGGACCCAACGTTCTGGAGATATACTAGTTTCCTCGCATTTTCGCCACATCACATTTGAAAATATATCCAGTCGCCAAATAAAACCGAAAATGGAATTAAAATTGGGAATTCAGTGGTAGTTTAAAAAGAATGTCCATACAATTTATGAAATTAAACAGTACTTAATCCACCGTGAAAGAAAGAAATAGAAATGAATTTATGCCTGTAGGCAAAATCATGTGCAGCACAAATCAGATTTTTATTTTCCTTAGAATGCATGATAATGTATAAGAATATGGAATCGTGTCGGAAACCGCAACGAAAGTTTGGACGAATCTACACATTTCGAGTACTTTAGAATAGAACTATTTTCAGCTTAAACTATTAAATACATCTGATGTGGGCAGCACATGACTTTCCCTGCAGACTCATAGTCACGTTCTCTTTATTTCTACAATAATTCATTAAATTGAGCTTAATTTCATAAAATAACACCCAAAATTATTTAAAATGACATTGCATTTGCTCTTTTAATTCAATTTTTGTTCTTATTTGGTAACTGGACTTATTTTCAAAGATGACGTAACGAAAATGCGAAAAAACTAAAATATCTGGAGAACGGCTAGTCCCAGTGTAATGGGGTTGGTCTTATTCTTTTTATCGTTACGTATAAAATTACCATTTAATTGCTATATTTGAGCATACGTAGTTTTTATTTTAAATTTTTGCGGATCATTTCGAAAAAGAAAAGCAGGTTATTTTTTCCCGAATCTTACCAAACTCTAATCAGCTCCAGAGTCATCCACAAATGACATATATACCAAATTTTTTGAAATTTGGTCCATTAGTTTTTGAGTTAGAGTGGATACATACGTTGCACAGACAGACACACAGACAAACAGACACACACACAGACAGATATACATACAGACACATAGACAGACAGACAAACACTGAAAAACAACAGCATACATTGCACACAAACCGTCCAATTCCTAGTGTTGCTCATGTCCTCGGGCGAGTCGGACAGTCTGGATCTTCAATATACATTGCACAGTCACACCCACAAAGATGTCACGCTAAAAATAGGTTTTTCTTATTCAAGAGGTGTCAAAATGTGTAGATCTGTCGAAAACTCGAGTTGCGATTTTCGACATGATTTCAGTACTTTCCTTATACATTACCATGAGTAAAAAAATGTTGCGTAAAAAAAATCTAAAAAACTGTTTTCAGCTTACCGTCTGTGTCTGTGCAGTGTATGTATCCACTCTAGCTCAAATACCAATTGACCAACTTTCACAAAATTTGGTAGGTAATTCACTTGTGGGTAGAGTTGCAAAAAAAAAAAAAAAAAAAAAATAAATAAATAAAAAAAAAAAATGAAATGTTGATAGGAAGAAATTAATTGATGCTTTTTAACACTTTACAGCAAAGTTGAAACGTGTTTATGACTTTGTTCATTCTGTCTGTCTGTCTGTCTGTCTGTCTGTCCATTAGCACGATAACTGCCGTAAAAATGACATAAAATGAAATTTTAGTATGTTGTTCAGACGGTCCGTGGGACCTATGGAAATATAAATGAATAATATCACCCATTTAGTTTTGGATTGAACCTGGGTTGAAAAAATGAAATATATTGAGCCCTATTGGACCTAATTCTTCAAGCATTTTTTAAGCGGATTTAAAATTCACAAATTGCTTCGAAAATTTTAGGTAATATTCAAATTGTTCCATAAAATATATGAAAAAAAAATTCAGCGAAATATATTCAGTAGTTTTTTAAGTAAAAATTAAAATAATAATAACACCTCTTATATGAAGCGATCACGTGACCATGATATGAAAAGATCACGTGACACACTTCAAAATGATATATGGCATCCATCTTGTCTCAAAATCGTGATTTTTGAAGTTCTTTTTAATTCATATTGAGGGTTGTATTCGTCCTAAAATCCCTTTATTTTTGTTTAAATTCTGTTCATCTACATACTGAAACAACGAAATTACAATATATTTGAGTTTAAATGCTCATCCAAATTTGATTATTTCTACAACGAAGCCTATTTTTCACTTATGTAAAATGTAAACAGCAAAATATGTAGAATGAGTTGTATTGGGATTGCTGTATTTCTTTAACACAAAATTATTTAGCCCATGGAGTCTGCATAGCTGATATGAATGAAATATTCATTGATTTTACAAAGAGAAGGACGATTTTTTTCGATGAAGTTTTAAGCATAGACTTTAATTACTTGTAGCTCCATGGTCTTAATTTTTAAATAAAATAAATTATTATAGTATTGGGATGAATGAAATGAATGGGAAAATGTTATGAATGAAATGCTGTTTTTACAGAGAGATCCAGGCGTGTTGTTTTTTCTATGACGTCATTTGAATGAATTTCAGTCGTTTTCGATGAAGTTTTCAAATATAATAAATTATCGTAGTATTATGATAGTTTTAAAAATATTACCGAGGAATATATCGCATTTTAGAGATGTTTAAACCAGGCAATTTATTTTTCAATGCCGTCATTTGATGAAGACGTTTTTGTTTTTCGATGAAAGTTTCAAATATAATAAATTAATGTAGTATTTTGACAAGTTTTAAAATATTACCGAGGAATGTATTGCATTTAGACTTGTATATTAAATAAAATTGCATTGAATTTGGAATGTGTTTCATAAGCAATGCTTTAAGCGTGATTGATCTTTCTTGTTTTATATGCTCTGGCTTATCCAGCGCAGTTTAGACCTCAAGGATCACCATTTAGATATTTATTAAATTTTTGCATTAGTTTAAATGCAAAGTCTATTGAAATCAAATTTTTAAAATTTTGAAATCACTAAAATTTTGTTGAAAATTGGGAAATTATATGAGTCACGAAATGATTAATATGTTATTGCGACTCATTTAGATGTCCTGTTATCGTTCAACATTAAATGAATATGAATGAATGAATCACTTCTTAATAAGTATTTGATCGCTCGGAGTGATTTTTACTTTTAAAATATCTACGAATTAAATTACAATTTATTTGTGGAATTACGTTTCATTTTTTTAAATAATAAAAGATAATTTAGATAGATCTCTTGGATCTATGATATCTCTCTCAATTTTTTTAAGCTTCCCTGAACTCGAATTAAACGTTTTTGAGGTAATGTATGTCAGTGAGTCTATAGAGACGATATCTCACGAACGAATGGAGCGATTTGAATAAAATTTGGTACAAAAATTACAATCCTTGAATACTGGAAGCCTATTGTTTTTAAACGCAATCGAATGTTCAGAAATCCTAAATTTTTGAGTGAAATTAAAAACCCCCATCAAAAATCAAAACCTTTAATAAAGTTACGCAAGTCATCATTTCGTATTTAATTTTTCACTAGACAACGATTGACACAAACTTTAGAACGCTAGCATGAACCGTTTTCGAGATATTGCATATTTTTGAAAAAAAAAACACATAAAATAAATAAAAATATTAACTATTGCGAAATCTTTTCACCTTTCATATGTAATATCATGCGATGAGTTTGGTGGTATTATTCTCGTGGATCTAGCTCGTTCCGTTCATGAGAAAAGATACTTTAGGCAATATTTTTGTGTTTGAACGTAAATAATCATTTATCTGCTATAAGAATAACTTATTTCTTCGTCCGTAACGCTAGGCGAGATTTTGGAGACGAAATATCGCCAACATAGCGACTTTTTTAAATGTTGCCAAATTCAAAATATATTCGCCAAATTGATAAAAATAACGCTAAATTAATGAAAATTACGACGACTCATTGACGAGAATTCAATATCTTGGAAAGAATATAGGAATTTACTATTAGAATAACCTATTTTTCTGTCCGTAACGTTTGGCAAAATTTTGGTGATGAATTTGTCTGCATATCTCCAAATTGCTGACTTCAAGAATCTTGGAAATAACATAACATACTATAAGAATAACCTATTTCTCCGTCCATCCGCCTGTAACGTTTGGTGAGAAATTTACCGGGACGTCGCCAACTTTGCTTAATATATTTATTGTTGCCAAATTGATAAAAATGACGCCAAAAGGGAAGTGTTGTCTCTCAAATTCTGATTTCTGTCATATGGCGGGGGCATACCTTCTAGTATATAAGATATGCTCTTCTCAACGTTTGTCTGCAGAACTTGGTGATGCATTCGGCGGACTTGTTGAATAATTTAGCATAGTATATCCAACTTGGCGATATTTCACTCCAGAATGACGAAAATATCGTCAAAATTTCAAAAATGATGCTAAATTAATGAAAATGATGTGTACTAGATGATCTAATTATTAAAACAATTTAATATATGGACTATATCGCATGAGGATGCCATCAATATTGATAATTGTTAATTTGGAGTTGTTTGAAATATAAGTTAATTGGGTACTTTGAAATAATATTACATGTTGTCGTCATACGGAAATCGCCAAATGTACAATTCAACAATAAAAACACAGAACCGTGGACCTTATACATTATTTTTTACTGTAAAAGTAGTCAATTCCTTGCATATATAAGGAAAATCGTGAGCTGCTTGCCCACATTAGATTTCCCCCCTTGTACCTTGTATATATGTTTTAGGACTTCCTGAATACGTTTAGACTATTTTGCTTCTGATGGCCCTCTGCTGTGATCAATTTCTTGTATACTTGATAGCTGCTACAAATATTAATTTTATTAAACAATTTCCGGAATTTCTCTAAGCGAGTTTAATATCTTTTTTTAACTAGTTAGTTAGAAATTTATGTTTCTTCAAAACATTTCTTAATTTTTAACAGTCGCCTAATTAATCCCTTTCAGTTTTAACCACACAATCTTTATGTCAATTAAAATTCCTTTTAAAATTCAGTTCATTAATCCAAAGTACATTACTCACTTTTAATATGCTAATGATTGTGCAACCATTACTCAACGCAGTTATGTAGTAATTAAAACTTGAAAGTCGTTTAATACATCAAAAATTAATTCTACTTTTAAGCAACCTTTTGTAAATAAAAATGAGATTGGGTAATTAAAGCTTTTTGACCGAGATTTCTAATGTCCGTGGGCATTTTTAAGTGTATAATGGTATTTAAGAAATTAAAGATAGGATGAAATTGTTAATTTTCTGTTATTAGCATATTTACATTCTCATGGTATAGAAAGTAGTGTTTTTTTCGAAAAATTTCAATTTCCAGATTTTGATGCCAATATATGATTTAGATCTTCCTGAATGCGTTTTGACGAATGTTAGATTAATGTTTGTCTGTTTGTGGTCGATTTTTCATGCACACTGATATTAATGGATTTTCCTGAAACTTTGTATCCAGCTTTGGTTACAAATGTCTAGAACCAGATAGAATTTTTTGAAATTCGAGTGAAAACTTCGAAATACATTCGAATTTTTATATTACTTTCCTTATATACAATAATGTATAAGAAAAGTATTGTGACGGGGTGGAAAATTCAAATTCGAGTTTTTGACAGGAGAGCACGTTTCAAGCATCCCTGATCACGAATCGAATATTTTTGAAGTGATATGTGTGTGTGTCAGTGAGTCTGCGAAGACGATAACTAACGAACGAATGAACTGATTCAAATGAAATTTGGTACAAAAATTGCAATCCATAAACACTGGTAGCTTATTGTTTTTATACGCAATTGAATGTTCAGAACCCGCCTAAATTTTCGAGTGGAATTTTGAAAAAACTGTCAAAAAATCAAAACCTCTAATAAAGTTACACAAATAGACACTTCTTATGTAATTTTTCGTTAGAAAACGATTGACATAAATTTTAGAACGGTAACACGAATCGTTCTCGAGATATTGCACATTTTTCAAATAATTATCAAACAGTTATATAAAATAAAATAAAATATTTCCTATTGAGAAACATATTCACTTTTCATATTTAATACCATGCGATACATTGGGTGACATCATTCTCGTGGATCTAGCGCGTTCCATTCATGAAAAAAGATACTTTGAATAATACTTTTGTATTTGAACGTCAATAGTCAGTTATCTGCTGTAAGAATAACTTTTTTCTCCGTCCATAACGCTTGGCGAGATTTTGGCGACGAATTTAGCGGAATGTCGCCAACTTGGCGACATTTTTAATTGTTGCTAAATTAACAAAAACCTCGCCAAATTGATAAAAATGATGCTAAATTAATGAAAATGACGACTCATTGAAGAAAATTCAATATCTTGGAAAGAATATAAGTATTTACTATAAGAATAACATTTTTTTTAACTGTAAAAGTAGTAAATTCATTGCATTATATAAGGAAAGTCATGTGTTGCCCACATCAGATTTTTTAATATGGCAGCATAGGACAAAATTTGACAAAATTATGGTTAAAAAAGGATTTTATGGTTAAATGATGATGAAACTTAACACTTTTTATTATTTTAGAGAAACAGCTTCTATACAATATTTGTATTTCTGACGTCATTAGCCCCCCTCGGGGTGTGTGTGTGTGGGGGGGGGGAAATTACATGCGAGTTCATTGTCGAACTTGGTATCATTTAAATGGTTTTTAAGCCTTTTTTAAAACGAAGGATAACATGCTATATTTGTGATCATTTGAACCAACGATACAGCTTTTTTCAAATATTTACTATCAAAATTTGTAAAAATGACAAAAAAAGTTATTTAAAATGGATTGTAGTATAAACAAGAAAGATTAATCATGCATAAAGCATTGATTATGAAACACTTTCCAACTTCAATGCAATTTTATTTAAACATCTCTAAAATGCGATACATTCCTCGATAATTTTTTTTTTAAATTGTCATAATACTACAATAATTTATTATATTTGAAAACGTCATCGAAAACAAATGAAATTTATTCAAATCGAATTCAAATCGTCATCGAAATATAACAAGCCTGGCTCTCTCTATAAAAGCAGCACTTCTTTCATAAACAATTTTTCCATTCATTTTATTCATCACAATACTATAATATATATATTTTGCTAAATTTTTTTTATATATTTTATGGGATACCATGAATATTCCCTAAAATTTTCGAAGTAATTTGTGAATTTTAAATCCGCTTAAAAAATGTTTGAAAAATTAGGTCCCATAGGGTTTAATGTATTTCATTTTTTCAACCCGGATTCAATCCAAAACAATTGGGTGATATTATTCATTTATATTCCCATAGGTCCCACAGGCTGTCTGAACAACATACTAAAATTTCATTTTGGTAAGGTCATTTTTACGGCAGTTATCATGCTAACGGACAGCCAGCCAGCCAGATAGACAGACAGAAGGAACAAAGTCATAAACACTTTTCAACTTTGCAAAGTGTTAAAAAAGTCGAGTTGAGCCACACTTCAGCAATTTATTTTTAATTTTCAAATTTTACGTAATAGCAAATTTTTCTGTGAACCCCGAGAAAATATAGAATATATATACATAATATATTGCAATTTTTCGTCACATTTTGAATTTTCAAAAGAACGTTACTAGTGTTTCTATTTAGAATGGAAGGTGAAGGTTTTCTGATATAGCTAGCATTTCTCCAATTACATATAAATTGCTAAACTTTATTGAAACTCATGAAACGATTATAGTAAGTTGTTTACCTGTCTAAAAAAATTTTGTGAGGTGTTGGAATGAACATACATTCCTCTTCTGATGAAATTTTATTCTTAAATTGTAAAAAATCATAAAATAAAACACAACGTTAATGCAAATCATAAATGTGCCCTTATAAGAAAGCTTATACAGGGTGTCCCAAAAAGAATGAATCGGACTTTAATACTTTATTTGTTGGAGATAAGTGGGAAATGTAAATTGCAAAAATGGTGACAGTAAGGTAGGAAATAAGACTCCGTTAATGAAATAGTCCTCCCATTCATTTTCAAAAAGTTACACTTTTTAAATTTTTATACGACCCCTTTAGACAAAGTGGGTCCATCAGAAATTTTTTATTTTTAATGCAACAAGAAAGAAACCGCATATCTGTATCTTATTAAAAGAAACCGCATATCTGTATCTTTAAAATTGAGGGAGTTTATATTTAATTGAAAATTGAACAGTGTGAATGGGGATCTTATATCAAATTAGAAATGTAAATGTGTGACATACCACAAAAAAGATAAAACTGGATGATAATACATAGGAGACATTTTGGCGAATTCTGGGTAAACTCACGATGCAATCACGGATTCTTAAGTACTTTTCTAACAACTAAGTACTTTTTCAATAATTAAGCACTTTTAAGAACATTTTTTTATCTAAACAATTTCCATCATCAATTCGTTTATGATCCTTATTTCACTGGTGAAACAGTCTTTCACATGGTGCGGAAAAGTGGCAAGATTTTTTTCCTTATCATAATTCAGTTGATTTTAATGATACAAATATGCTGTTTTTTTAATGATCTTGTTGCATTAAAAATAAACATTTTTCTGATGGACCCAATTTGTCTAAGGGGGTCGTATAAAAATTTAAAAGTGTAACTTTTTGAAAATGAATGGAAGGACTATTTCATTAACATAGTTTATATCCTACCTTACTTTCAACATTTTTGGAATTTTAATTGCACACTTATCTTAAAAAGGTAAAGAAAAGCTTTTTGGAACACTCTGTATACACTTTAATATTTTACTCAATTTTACCCTTCCCTGTTTGGTTGCAGTATACCAAGATTCTTTAATATAAGGTTGGGTTATGAGCCCGGCAACCAATCAAAAAGTTGTCAGCCTGACGTCGACGAGAGTAGCATTTCGTCATTCGTGACATCACGGACCAGGAGAGTTGTTGCCAAAACACAATAAGTTTCCCCATTATTATAATTAAAAATTGTTTGTTAATTTTGAAGTGGTAATATTCAGGCGTAAACAACTTGCGCAAAGATTATAAATTGTGCTGTGCTCACAGAATTCAGTGATGTCCAAGGAAATTCAGTGACTTCGTAGGGAGTAAGATGACAGTCATAGTTAATAAGTTCGGTCCCTCTTGAGAGCATAGGCGCCGACTACGGGGGGGCACAGAGGCACGAGCCCCCGCTGAACTTTTTCAGAGGGGGCTTTGCCCCCTCTGAGAAATTTCAAGATTTTTTTTTAACTTCATTCTAAATACCAGAAAATGAAATTTTTTAAACATAAAAATAATTGAAAGAAAATCCTACATGAAAATGTCACATTTCAGTTTAGCCTTGTTCACATTTTCTTTACCATAGAGCCGTAAACTATATCGCACACAAACCAAGCTCCTCTTCATTCCCAGGAAACATGTTTTCGCTAATGACAAAAACACCTGGTCACCAGAACTTTTTCGACTGACCACCTAATTCAAAGAAAAACGGAATATTCACAGCCATGGAATTGTCATTTCCAAAAAATAGTTGTCTCCCTCCAGTAACAACTATAAATGATCACCACAAAGTAAAGATGACGTATTTGGTCTGCCTAAAGAGATCTTATCTGTAATTACTCCTCGATTTTATATACCAGTGCAGTGCCGTCTTTACAGGTGGCATCCATTCCGTTTGAAGCTGCAAACCCTGCGGGTATTTTTATTCTTGGTAAGCACCGGACGTTCAGCAGCCAACAGCCCAAAGTCATTTGAGACCAACAAGAAGGCTAGAATTATAAATTATGAGAAAATGGAAAATATCAGACTCTTATGGAAAAATGGTTGCGTTTTGTAGGAGGATTGGCATATGTTCAACTGGTGTGATCTCAGATGAGTGATGTTTGTGGTTGTGGTGTTGAAGGCAATGTGATGTTTGTGGTGCTGAACAGGCAGTGTGATGCTTATGGTGTTGATGGCAGTGTGATGTTTTGGTTCTTTTATTAAAGGTTTCATTTTGGTTTATGATGAAAAAGAACGCAATATTTTTGTGCTATTCGTAAAGGTTAGATTTCGATTTGTAATTAAATATAAACATATTTATTTCTCATGGATAAATTTAAATTAAAACAGCAAAAATTTCTTTTTGCGTGAGAAATCCCCAAACAGCTGAAAGACCTACATATTATATTAAAGATACAGATTATGATTTAAGAGCAACACTGGTAAGTATATATGTTATAATGGCTCTGCGCATCGGATTCTGTGAAATTATACTGATAGGTGTGTTATTTAATTAAATAATATAACTATATTAGATCTTTCATTTAAAGGGATTAGTGAAACATGACAATACTATAATTTTAACAAAAATAGGATTTTTACAGAAATTGCTGCATACATTTAAGTGTTATTTGATGGAAAAATCCCAGTTTGGCAAAAAGTGTCGCTAGTCCTGTTGGTGCTCTAAAAGTCTTTCATTTACACGTTTATGTTTTCTTAATAAAACTTTTTTTTACATATCTTGCTCACATGATGGGATGGACATCCAAATTCATATAAGTTTATATGTGACGAAATCATAAGGTTTCGTTACATATCATAACTACTGTTTTTGATTTTATTGTTTTGCAACTTTATCATTTTTTACTCCCAGTGAATGTGGTGCAGACCCGGATACTAGCTCCGAGATTGGCCCAAGAAAAACAGGGCATGATCGCCCCTTTAGGCCCATCATACGCATTAAGGAAAACATTAAATGCAATGGCTCCGGCCCATCGGGAAATCTCTATAGAGATCCCACCGACCATATCTGGGTCTGGTGTGGGTAATCAACAATATGTTGAAAAGTATAATATGATGGATTCTTGCTAGGGGGACTACAAGCGTTACCTCTATCGGTGGCAACGCTACAAGCACTAGTAGCCCCCCCCCCCCTTCACTTTCAACACCTAATTGCTCCTCGAAGGGAGAAAATGCAATGAGTTGCCGATGTCATCCGATACGTCAAAAAGGGAGTGAGTTCAGGAGTCAAAGAGCTCAAGTTTTATAAATGGTAAACTAGAGTGGGGTATGCCTAAAAAGATTAAAAATATTTATCGTGCAAAAATAAAACTGCTGATTTCTTGCTTTCGACTCAGACCGTCCGACCTACCCGAAGGTGTAAGATATCTGTTTAGCCCGTTTAAACTGGAACCCAGTGAGGGCGACATCCACAGGGACCGACCCTCTTTCCTTTACTGCCAACCGCTCGAAAGCACTTTCAAACCCATAAATTTAACGTGCTCGTACACGGGGACAGTTTAGACAATACCAGAAATCGAACTCGGGTCCTCCGAGTACAATCCTCGTGACTTAATCTGTTATCTCACTCCAAAACTCCAGCTCGTAAGACAATAACTTACAAAACTTCCTCGAGGAAAGCATATATATGTCAGTTAGGTGACTATAGTTACTTCGATGGCATTATTAGCCCCTTTTTCAGGCCAAAATAACAGTTTGCACGCTTAACAACCACTACTGCCGTTCGTTGGGCAGTTCAATCTTGGCGGTTGTTAAGGGCACATACTGTTCTTTTGGCCTCAAATAGGGCTTATAATGCCCTCGAAACAATTGTAGTCATTTAACAGACATTTGCTTGCTTTTTTCAAGGAGGTATTGTAAGTTGTTATATCTTTATCGACTTTGTTGATGTTGATGACCCAGACCGTCCGACCTACCAGAAAGGTGTAAGGTAACTGTATGGACGGCCGGGAAGTGCCACCCAATTTAGACCGGAACCCAGTGGGGGAGGCATCCACAGGGACCGTACCCTCCTTCCCCTACCACCAACCTCTCGGAAGGACTTACGGACCCACATGTTTAACGTGATCGTACTCCGCATGAACACGGCGGCATATGTGGCAGCGTGCAAATCTAGCGCGCAAACCACGGGGATACCGCACCCGAGATGGCCAACAGCACGCGGCGTTCCGAGGTGGTCACCCACCAAGTACTAACCGCGCCCGATGCCGCTTGACTTCGGTGATCTAACGAGAACCGGTGTTTTCAGCACGGTACGGCCGTTGGCCTTCTTTATCGACTTTGTGAATCTGTTGTATAACTTTATCGGATTGTGCCCCCCCTGAGATTTTGAAAACTCGGCGCCTATGCTTGAGAGCCCTAAAACAAAAAGCGCGTGCTGTTAATTCCCATGTCGTCATATGCGTAGAACCAAGTAAAATAATGAGGTCAGTCATGCGCTGGATAAGCTCCCCGCTGCTTGTTAGCTCGAAGGAAAACTATGGCTGAAGCTCCACTAATGTTCGCAATCTGCGAGGCTGTTATTTAAATTTTAGACTCTTTTTTTTCTCCGGGGAAGATATTGTTTAAAAAAGAAGTTTAGGTTAGAATTTGTTATTCTTTATAATGTGTCAGATTTAATTATATATAAAGTAAATTATTAATATAGATTTTCAATAAAAGAATAAAGGCTTAAATAAATAAAAAAAAATATAAATTGCATATTAGTTATAATTTATAAAATAAGGAAATAAGTTTTCTGAACTGTTGTGTAAAATATTTCCTTGATATCGCTTGAAGTTTTATGGGACTACACAATTTGACCATCCCTGAGTATGGGTCAATCATTTTTCCATGATATATGTGGGTCTCTCTGATGACACGATAAGACTATAAGTCGATTACTCTATAGTGTAATCGAATATAATTACGATTCCCAAGTATTTAGAAGTAGATTATAATTACGATAAAGATTATGCGCATAGAAGATATTGCTGTACGATTGGAATTAAGTTCACAGATGTTGGGTTGCTTTAGAATTTAGGTAATTTGGAGGTTTGAAAATTTACTTTTATTTCTTTTTCCCTGGCTCAATATTCTTAATTTGGTAATATTTAAATAATATTTATTGGCTTTTTCATTTATTCTTTAATTAGAATATTTTTAATCTTCTAAATTAATTTTCTTTATAATATTCTTAGTTAAAAATGTTCCATTCCTTAAATTAATATTACTTTTGATTTGCAAATTTTAGAAATTATTTATTTATTTGATTCCCTTTAAAATTCCCTTTAATTTGATATCCCATTTTCCCATTTTTGGTTAGAAATTCCGTTTGTTCTTCAGTTTCAAGTTATTTCCATGTCTCACTGCAATTCAAAAATTTCAGTTGCGGCCATTTTCGGAATTCTGTTTTGCGGGCTTTTTACTGCGATTAATAACGCCACCTAAGCGTTTTCGCGCCTCTTTGGAATTCGTCATTTATTTTAATTGGTTCGCATTTTTACGGATCGTCTGCTCTCGGAATTATGAGTATTATTTTGGCAGTTCTAATTTCGGTAAGCGAATTTTAATTGCTGCCGTTTATCTAAACTCCGTGTTTTTGCCGCACATATAAATACGCGCGTAGAACTTTTCAGTTTCAGTTTTTTGTTGAAATCCTTCGTCGGTGTTAGCGCGAGAAGCGCGTTGTTTATTTTCGAATGGAACTTATGTTCCACGCGAGCTTTTCAATGGAACGTTAAGTTCCTCGCGTTATTTTTTTTTACATTAGTTGTTTTAATTTAAATGATGGTTTTTTCGAGCTTTTATCGCGAAAGTCACGAAGTAGCTCTCCGAAAAAGTGTGTATTAAATTTTCTTATGCGCGCTACGTGAACGTAGCTTCTGCCGAGGACGGACGTTCTATGAAGACCCGAGTTTACCAGAAGTAGCTGTTAGGTCTGATCTCCTGAGTTTACAATCCTTTTCAAGAAAAATGCTGAATCCTCTCCTGTTTCAAGTTTGGTGATTTCCAGTAAACCAGTCTACAAAATTTGTTTCCTACCAGTGAAGTTCTAATAAATTGTAACTTTTCCCCCCTGTCTGATGACCCATCTGGTGAATATTGCTGTTATATTTAAACTCCTAATTTCTTAAATTCTCAATATTTGAGATGTATTTAATCAAATTTTATTCTGTAAATTTAAAATTCTAAAACTTTATTCTGAGAGCAAATTTCTAAACCTTCATAAATTTTTAAGAGCCTGGGTAAAATTCTAAAATTCTTTAAATTTAATATTTTTGTTAATGATTTTTGATGAAATTTAAATAGATTGTTTTGAGTTAAGTTTTTATGCTAATTCCTTAATTTTAACTAAGTTGATAAAATTCTAATGTCTAAAATTCTAATGTTAATTCTTCCTGAGTTGCCTGCCTGTGAGCAGTGTTTTTGTATTTGTTAATTTGAATTAATTTGAAGTACTATTTAATAAACTAATTTTCTTTAAACTAAATATTATGTCTTCATTTATCTTTTTTAAACACAGCAGATTTTATTCTATCTGTCAAACACAACACAGACATTAGAAATTTTAAATTATGAATATGATTATACAACTACTTTAAAGGTGCAATTTTATCTTATATGAATACGACTACTTTAAAGGTGCAATTCCATAATGTGAATACGATTACGACTATTTTAAAGGTAGGTGCAATTTCATCTTATGAATATGATAACAACTACTTCTAAGGTGCAATTCCATATTATGAATATAATTATGACTATTTCAAAGATAGGTACAATTTCGTATTACGAATATTTTAAAGGTAGGTACAATTTCGTATTATGAATATGATTACGACTACTTTAACCCTTAAATGCGCACATTTTTCTAGAACTTTCAATATTTTTTAGATATTTGTTTATGAACCTAGGACTTATGGAAAAATACTAGAAAAGTTCTTAGTCGCATATTTGGCCTTTTATTTACAAATATTTAGTGTTTGCAGATCTACAAAGCTGCGCATTCACCTGGCATTTGATCATTATACTAAATATTAGACAACTATGCACAAAATAATTCTCTGCACAGGAACGAAATTAATAATTTTTCATTAGACCTCATGAAAAGCTTTGAAGCAGTTTTTGTCTCCAATTTAACACAAGTTAACCATGCATTTTTCACATGCCACGTAAATGTAGACTCGGCAGTTGGGAAATTTGCATGTTGTTCATTTTTCTTTCCATTCCGGACCAGTGATGCTGTGGATCCAACCTCACGTCTGCAGTAGGGAGGGAAGAGCCCTTATAATTTATTCTGCGCATAAGCTTCGAAGTTTAACTGGAGAGGGAGATTTAGCACGAATATGTAGTTTTGCACATATGCAAAGCTGCGTACTAAGAGGTTAAAGGTGCAATTTTATCTTATAGATATGAGTATGACTACTTCAAAGATGAAATTCCATATTGTGAATATGATTACGACTATTTTAAAGGTAGGTGCAATTTCATCTTATGAATATGATTACGACTACTTTAAAAGTGCAATTTCAGATTATGAATATGATTGCGATTAGGTTGATTATTTGCAATTTAGATTATGGGTATAATTACGATTACATTACAAGATGCAATTTGAAATTAATATGATTGCACTGGAAAAGCTCTTTTGTGACTAATTTACAGTGGAACTAATTTTTTATTTCAACCTGTTAGTAATCCGGAGAAATAGATATAAGGAATATGTAAATTTTTTAATCGGAAGTGATTTAATTTTTCAGGGGCGGAAGTAATCTATCTGCCAAAATGGATTGTCTAGCTCTAAAATAATCAAGACACACAGTTTGCTAAGTAGTTTGCTAAGGATAAAGTAGCTCTAATTTGTTTTACTGTTTTTGCATACTTTGCCAATTTGGAGAAAAGTCAGGTAGTGGACGTATCGGGTTTTTATAAATATGTATTGAATATATCCTTGGGTAAATCATACGGTCTGGGGTCTCAAATAAGTATTGAACATGTCTTCGGATTTCTGAATATAATGAATCAGAAACATAAAGCGTGAATCACAATCTGTATTATACAGCTGAGTGAGACTAACTGACTAAGGGTTAATTTACAGCCCAAACTGTTGAATGTTTAAACTTGAAACTCTGCATTTCCGCGAGACTTGCTCTATAATTAGTTACAAATTTTGAAATCTTGGAATGTTCTGTTCTAAACTTTTTCCAATTTATCTTTCGATCGGTTAGACGGAGTTAGGTAGTGCATATACCATCCTACGGAGACAGAAATATTCCAAGTTTTCCTAATTCTGTTTCTGTACAAACAATAGAAGAAACTATAATTTATAGTTTTAGAAGACGCTTCAATTATCATTTCCCCTTCAATACATGTTAATGTATAGGGAAAGTATTGGAATCATACCGAAAATCGCAACTCGAGTTTTCGACGGATCTACGCATTTCGAGACCTCTAGAATACGAATAAACTATTTTTAGTGTGACGTCTGTGTGTGTGTCTGTCTGTCTGTCTGTCTGTGTAGATTTTGTATCTACTCTACCTAAAAATCTAATTGACCGAATTTCATAAAATTTGGTAGGTAAATCACTTGTGGGAGAATCTGGTGTTGATACGATGTTTGGGTACGATTCGGGATAAAAGAACCCGCCTTTTTTGCGAAATAACCCGCAAAAGACTGTATTCACTCTAGCTGAAAAAACTAATGGACCGATTTTCACAAAATTTGGTAGATAAGTCTGTGGATTACCCTGGTGCTGATTAGATTTTGGTACGATTCGGGAAAAATTAACCTGCCTTTTTTACTAAATGACCGTCAAAAATCGTCAAAATCTAAAATAAAAACTACGTATGCTCAAATATATCCATTAAATGCTTGTTTTATACGTAATTTTTATCGGAGAAAGGAATAAGACCAACCCGATTGCACTAGGACTAGCCGTTCTTTGGTTATTTTAGTTTTTTATATTTTCTCCACGCCACCTTTGAAAATAAGCCCAGTTACCAAATGAGAACGAAAATTGAATTAAAAGTGAATTACATTTAATTAAAATAAAAATAACGTGGATATAAGTCTGCAGGGAAAGTCATGTGCTGCCCACATCAGATTTTTAAATTTCCAGCGAAAACTTTGATATTCAACATTTTATTTTTCTTCTTACCATGGCAGCATAGGACACAATTTGATATAATCATGCATAATAGGATTTATTTATGATTCAGTGATCACGAGACTTAATAGTTTTAATCATGGTTGTGAAAAATAGCCGCCGTGCAATTTTTTTATTCGTGGCGTCATTAGCCCTCTTCGGGGGCAAGTTATCCCCGAGGACATTGTCAAGTTTGGTATCAATCGAAATATTTTTTCAAGCCCTTGAAGGTGAAGGGTAACACACTCTAAATGTAACCATTTGGACCCATAATAGCGATTTTCAATTTTTTTTTATATAAAATTAAAAAAAAAAGCTTTTAATACGTATTCTGGCATGAGTTTAATACATTGTGAGGACATAATTTTTATTTTTTCCTGTCAATCTATAAAAAATCTGATGTAGGCAACACATGACTTTCCTCATATAATGCAATGAATTTACTACTTTTACAGTTTGAAAAAATGTTATTCTTATAGTAGATACTTACATTGTTTCCAAGATATTGAATTTTTTTCAATGAGTCGTCATTTTCATTGAGTTAGCGTCATTTTTATCCATTTGGCGAGATTTTCGTTAATTTGGCAACATTAAAAATGTCGCCAAGTTGGCGACATTCCGCTAAATTCGTCGCCAAAATCTCGCCAAGCGTTATGGAACGAGAAATAAGTTATTCTTACAGCAAATAAATGACTACTGGCGCTCAAATACAAAAGTATTACTCAAAGTATCTTTTTTCGTGAATGGAACGTGTTAGATCCATGAGAATGATGTCACCCAATTTATCGTATGATATTACATATGAAAAGTAAACATATTTCTCAACAGTTAATATTTTATTTAAATTTATGGTTTTTTTTTTATAAATTTATTTGAAATATGTGCAATATCTCGAGAACGGCTCCTGCTAGCGTTCTAAAGTTTATGTCAATCGTTTTCTAAGGAAAAATTACACAAGAAATGTCTATTTGCGTAACTTTATTAGTGGTTTTGATTTTTTGACGATTTTTCCAAAATTTCACTCGAAAATTGTGGGGGGTTCTGAACATTCGATTGTGTTTAAAAACAATAGGCTTCCAGTATTCATGAATTGTGATTTTTGCACCAAATTTCATTCGAATCGCTCTATTCGTTCGTGAGATAACGTCTCCACAGACTCACTGGCACACACACACACACACACACACAGACATCACCTCAAAAATGTTCGATTCGTGATCAGGGTTGCCTGAAACGTGCTCTCCCGTCTAAAACTCAAATTCGAATTTTCGACCCCGTCACAATAATTTCCTTATACATTATGTATATAAGGAAAGTAAAAACGTACGTCAAAGCCGAAGGAAAAATCTATAACCCATTTTTCGCTGAGAAAAAGCATACAAACAGGAAAAATATTCCTTTGTGATAATTCCGGTTTAAAAATAGGTGAGATTTCTAATTTTTTTTTTCAGTAGTGTTGTTTATTGAAAAATTTCATAAGACATTTCCAAAGGAATAAAAAGTACACTTTGATGTTGTTGAGTTAACATTGAGGTGTTATTTCTGATCCATTATTCTCTTCATCGCCACCGAGACATTATATCAAATATCGATAAATGCCACGATGTTATCTCCTGATATTGCTTCATGGATCACTTAAATTTTATCTCAGTGGGCAGTATTTCTGATAGTAGTTTGTTAGAGAATGGTATTATGTCATATTTTTCAGATTGGTGAATGATGTAGTGTCAGGATAGAACGAATACGGAGATCTTGAGGATGAGGATAATTCCACCTTAATACAGACGTTATGAACGTTAACAATAACTAAATAGAAGCAAGAAGTTTATATAAAAGCATTTATGTGATACGAGTTGTGTTTACACTTCATCTTAGATATAAATATTAAACACTTTTATATTTTCTTGAACTCATGTTTCGTACTATCATACGAATTTTCAAAAAAATCGAAAATGGAAATCCTTAGTAAACTCCCTTCACTTCTGAAAATAGGTGCTGAATCCATATCAGTCATTATCTAAACACTACCTGTAAGTAATCCGGAGAAATAGATATAAGGAAAATGTAAATTTTTTAATTGGAAGTGACATCTTCAGAAACAAAAGTGGAAATACTTAGTATATCTCGATCCCTCTGAGATTTGATACCTAATCTATATTCATCCATTACTAAGCTATAGCCAATCTTGATCTCTATATCTATAGCCGATCTTGAGAAATATATGTTTCAGTTAAATTTTTTGGGGAGCAATAGAAAAGAAATTGGAAGTGTCTTAATTAACCGCTTTTGCTTCCTTCCAGAATTTTATACTAAATTCCCATCACTAATAATAATCTATTCATAGTCTATTTATAGCCATAATAATATATTCATAGTTTATTCATAGCCAATCTTAAAAAATAGATGTTTCAAAGAAAGAGAAAAATCCTGAACCGGAAATTAACATCATTAGGGAATCCTCCTAACGCTTTTAAAATTTGACGGTAAAGTTATATCAGTCACCATCTAAACCCTATCTGTAGTAGATCCTGAAAAATCTGATGTGGGCAGCACATGACTTCCTCTGCAGACTTCACGTTCTCTTTCTTTTAATTACATTTAATTCAGTTTTAATTCAATTTTCGTTATTATTTGATAACTGGACTTCTTTTCAAAGGTGGCGCAGAAAAAATACGAAAAAAACTAAAGTATCTCGAGAACGACTAGTTCTAGTGTAATAGGATTGGTCTTATTCTTTTCTTCGTTAAAAATTACGTATTAAACAAGCATTTAATGTACATATTTGAGCATACGTAGTTTTTTATTTTAGATTTTGGCGATTTTTGAGGGCCATTTTGCAAAAAAAAGGCAGGTTATTATTTTTCGAATCGTACTAAAATCTAATCAGCACCAGGGTGTCTTACAAGTGACTTATCTACCAAATTTTGTGAAAATCAGTGCATTAGTTTATAAGCTAGAGTGGATACAAGCTTTGGCAGGCCATTTCGCAAAAAAAAGGCGGGTTCTTTTATCCCGAATCGTAACCAAAACTAATCAGCATCAGATTCGCCCACAAGTGACTTATCTACCAAATTTCATGAAATTCAGTCAATTAGTTTTTTGGTTAGAGTGGATAAAATATCTGCACAGACAGACAGACAGACAGACACACACACACACACAGACAGACACACACACAGACAGACACACAGACACACACACAGACGTCACGCTAAAAATAGATTTTTTGTATTCTAGAGGTCTCGAAATGTGTAGATCCGTCGAAAACTCGAGTTGCGATTTTCGACATGATTCCAATACTTTCCCTATACATTACCATGTATTGCAGGGAAAGTAAAAATATATCTTCTAAAGCTATTTTTGGGTAAGAACATTGGTATTATTAAAATTTTTGCCCCAATAATTTACATTTCAACTATCTGACGGAGTCCTAAATCAATCATCGGTAATGAAATGCTAAATGGGTTCCCAAATAAAGAAATAGATATTACAAAAAATAATATATTCATAAAACACAGAACTTCTGCAATAGAGAATACTGTAGCGAAGTGACTTGTATTTTCACTTTCAGCGCCTTCCTGGTTACTTCAAATAAACTCCCCTTTTCGTAATTAAACAGATCTTTCACAAAAGTAGCGGCACCTAAAAATCTTTGAAAAAGTTCTCTGATATTGGCGGGAACAATGTGCTATGCGTTTATAACAAGTCTGATGCAAATATCATTTTATCAGTCTGATGCAAATTTCTTAAAGGAAGAGTCCGACCACTCGGCACATCCTACTGTAATATCTGCAGAGTCCACTTCAACAATAAGAGCTTGCAATTCCGTACCAGTAGCTCAACGGTAGAGCGTCTGCTGGCCAGTTCGAAGATCCGGGGTTCGATTTCCGATTGGGGCAGTAAGGTTTTTTCCCTTGGTACTCGAACAAATTAATCCTGTAAATTAGTATAATGATGTTGGAGATCTGAAGACCCCAGACCGTACGACTCACATAGTGTGTTTAGAGTAGCTAGCTGCACGACCGGGAAAGGATACCTCCTGTACTCAGGAGACACCCAAGGTCAACCATCCCGCCAAACGAACATTTATTTAGGTCTAAAAAGATAACAATGGATGAAAAATAGTGTGGTTAAGTAGACAGTTTTACATTATATTTGAACTTGACAAGTACGTTCATTTTTCAAAAATGGGAAAAGGGCTATTGCGAATATAGATAAAAAGATCATTGTAAAATAAAATTTAGAATGAGGTATATTAACAGAATGAAAAATAGATTAAAATTAAAGAAAATAATAAAATTTTAAAAGTAAAATTTAGGAAATATATAAACAAGAAAGATCAATCATGCTTAAAGCATTGATTATGAAACACTTTCCAACTTTTTTATTTAAGCACCAATTTTATTTCCAGCAATTTCAGCAATTTTAGTTAAAAAAATCTGAAATGTAATACATTCCTCGGTAATATTTTAAAACTTATCACAATACTACATTAATTTATTATATTTGAAAACTTAAACCTTCATTGAAAAAAATGAACTTCATTCAAATGACGGAATTAAAATATAAATTGCCTGGTTTAATATCTCTAAAATGCGATATATTCCACGATAATATTTTTAAAACTATCATAATACTACGATAATTTATTATATTTGAAAATTTCATCGAAAACAACTGAAATTAATTCAAATGACGTCATAGAAAAAACAACACGCCTGGATCTCTCTATAAAAACAGGATTTCATTCATAACTTTCTCCCATTCATTTCATTTATCACAATACTATAATAATTTATTTTATTTAAAAATTAAGACCATGGAGCTACAAGTAATTAAACTCTATGCTTAAAACTTCATCGAAAAAAATCGTCCTTCTCTTTGTAAAATCAATTAATATTTCATTCATATCAGCCATGCAGACTCTATGGGCTAAATTATTTTGTGTTAAAGAAATACAGCAATTCTAATACAACTCATTCTATATATTTTGCTGTTTACATTTTACATAAGTGAAAAATAGGCTTCGTTGCAGAAATAATCAAATTTGGATAATCATTTAAACTCAAATATATTGTATTTGCGTTGTTTCAGTATGTAAATGCACAGAATTTAAGCAAAAATAAAGTAGTTTTAGGACGGATACAACACTCAAGATGAATGAAAAAGAACTTAAAAAATCACGATTTTCAAACAAGATGGATGCCATATATCATTTTGAAGTGGGTCATGTGATCTTTTCATATCATGGTCACGTGATCGTTTCATATAAGAGGTGTAATTATTATTTTAATTTTTATTTAAAAAACTACTGAATATATTTCGCTAAATTTTTTTTTATATATTTTATGGAACAATTTGAATATTACCTAAAATTTTCGAAGCAATTTGTGAATTTTAAATCCGCTTAAAAAATGTTTGAAAAATTAGGTCCCATAGGGCTCAATGTACTTCATTCTTTCAACCCGGGTTCAATCCAAAACTAATAGGGTGATATTATTCATTTATATTCCCATAGGTCCTACAGACCGTCTGAACAACATACTAAAATTTCATTTTGATTAAGTCATTTTTACGGCAGTTATCGTGCTAATGGACAGACAGACAGACAGACAGACAGACAGACAGACAGAACAGACAGAATGAAAAAAGTCGTAAACACTTTTCAACACTTTTTTTGTTGTAAAGTGTTAAAAAATGAAAATATATGAAAAAGGAAAGGTATTTAGGCACATGGAAAATAAAAATTTAAAAATTCAGAAATTTAAAAAATTTAGGATAAGATTTGGAAAAGAAAATTTTGAAAAAATACAAATAAAAAGGGTCAAAAGAAAGAGAAATAACCGAGAAAATAAAAACAGTTAACATTTCTTTTCTTTTAAACAGAAAACATGGAGGGAACACTATAAGTCCATTTAAGTTAATAAGAATGAAATAAAAGGATTCATTGATCCAAATTAATTGAGAGAAGAATCTACTCATAAGTTTAGGTCACTTTATTAGAAATTTCCATGGCAACAAGAATACGGTTTTTAATTTTATCGACTAAAGAGGGATTTGAACGAACTTTGGAGAACCAAATTGGTTTATTAGAGGGAGAGGGTTTGCAAAGATGAAAATTGTTAGAAAAGGGACAATCGAAAATGTAATGGTTAACGTCACCGAATTTACTGCAAATACAGTTAGAGGTGGATTTAATTTTGAAAAGTATAGGTATTCAAGAAAGGGATGTCGGAGGTCTGAAAGTGACCTTAGTGCTACTAGTACGAATTCAGTGGACACTGGGATTTGGGCACCGATTTCAAATCAAGAGGACATAGACCACGTAGGATACTAACCTGGGAAAAAATAGTAGTGACAGGAGGTTAATCTGAGGTAAAAATAGCAGGAGGGGGTCAGTCAGAATGCCAGTTGCCAGCCAATCTGGCATTAGAGGGTAGAGAGTGCAGAGTCTACTTCGATAATAAGAGCATGCAATTTCGTCCCAGTAGTTCAACGGTAGAGCATGGGTTGGCCAGTTTGGAGATCCAGGGTTCGATTCCCGGTTGATACAGCAATGTTCTTTACACATCTTCATGACAAAACTGGATCATAAAACAAAACTATTGTTGCCCACAGTAACCTGCTTTTATGTATTTGCAGAAGAATATCCTAGAATAACTGCATATTAACGACATACGAAATAAAGACATATTAGGACAAACAGAATTCGTAAGGTAATTACAATTAATTATTTATCTATTACATTCCACATATTAGATTTATATATCTATTGTACAAAATTTGCTGCAAGATTTATAACATTTTATGTTAATCATAAATCATTATGCAGTCTTTTGGATTAGGGACTAGGAGCTGTAGTGGGATGCTGTAAATTTTATTATAATGATAATTTATTTAAATATTTCATAATAATTAGGAATCGCAGAAGTATGTTATTATCAGGGTATTATATAATATTATCAGGGTATTATATAATACTATTAGGGTATTATATAATATCCCTATTTGGATATAGACGGCTAGTAGTCAATATTTTATTTCTGGTGATTGTTATCAACAAAATTTGCACACTCTGATCACACAATTACATACCATCCGTACACATTGCATTATTCTCCAAATATTTTCTATTACGCATCTTTTCTAAAATGGAACTGTTTAATGAGTCTGACGCGTAAACAGGTTCTATTATGTTGCACATTTAATTTTAATAATCCTCTACCAGATACCAAATCTATTTCTTCTAAATTTCCTCTTAAGTTTTCATCTTATTTTTGTGTAGGGCATTGGCGCTCTACCCGTTGTTTTTGGCATCAGCTCTATAATGGCTTATCGGGTTCACGTTTTGCATTTCTCTCCCCACTGTATAAGAAATATTATTAAGATACAGGTGTACAGATGGAAAAATAAATAAGCTGAGAGAGATGGATAGAAATATCAAAAGATAGAGATAAAAATATAGAAAGGTAAAGGTATTTTATTGGAGAAATAGAGATGGAGAAATAGAAATATAGAAAATATGTATTTGGTTATAGAGATAGAGAGACAGAGAGAATTTTTTTTAGATATAAATAGAAATGTTGATATATAAAGAGAGGTAGTGAGAGTTTTTGAGACGAAAATAGGGATATTGAAATAGAAAAAGAGATAGAGAGACATATATTGAGATAGATAGAGAAATACAAATCGAGATAGAGAAATACAAATCGAGATAGAGAAATATATATCGAGATAGAGAAATATATATCGAGGGAGAGAAAGTTATATTGTGATAGAAATAGTTAGATAGATTTATAGAGATATACAAGATAGAAATAGAGAAAATTTAATAGAGATAGACTAGAAATAGGGACTTGAAAATTAGATAGAGTGACACAGAGAGATAGGCATTCACCAAAAACTATCATAAATTTTATTAACGAGAGACAACTTCAAACCACTACATCTAACTTGTAGGTTTAAGTTGCTGGAATATCATTTTTTGGACCTCAAATTTTTCATCGAACCATAGATCTCATCGAACCATAGATCTCCAACAGGAAAGCTGACACAATCCATTGAGTTATCCAGACGATTCTTTCCTTTCATAATTAAATCAAACAATTTTAAATATTTTTAAAACCGGGATAAATCATAGACTGAAATCTCACTAACCGAGTATAACTTTATCTTTCTTTAATTAGTTGTCACAAATTTATGTTTCTTCAAAACATTTCTTAATCTTAAGAGGTACCTAATTAATCTCTCAGTTTAAACCACACAATCTTTATGTCAATTAAAATTCCTTTTAAAATGCATTTCATTACTTTAAAGTACGTTACTGACTTTTAATATGCTAATGACTGTGAAACGATTACTCAATGCAGTCATGTAGTAATTAAAACTTGAGTCGTTTAATATATCAAAAATCAGTTAGAATTTTAAGCAACCTTTTGTAAACGAAAATGAGATTGTGTAATTAAAGTATTTCTACAGAGATGTGAAATATCAGTGGACTTTTTAAAGTGTGTAATGGTATTTAGCAAATTAAGACAGGATGAAATTTGTAATTTTCAGCTATTAGCATATGAAGCTAACGGCTCTACCGTGATTAAAACACCGGTTCCCGTTAGATCACCGCAGTTAAGCAGCATCGGGCGCGGATAGCACTTGGCTGGGTGACCACCTGGGAACGTCGTGTGCTGTTGGCTCATTTAAGTCGACGTGGTGGCCTAACGGTCAAGGCGAGCGTTTCCAGCGATCGATCGGTCGCCACGTTGTGGATTCGAGTCCCACGTAAGACATGGATGTTGTGTGTTGTGGGCGCAGTGTGTTCCGCCCCCCTCTTGTGCGACTGGGGCAACGTCCTAGGACGGCAAAATGGTTCACGATTTCGGCCGTACATAAGGCAAAACGACGTAACTCGACGTAGAGTCTAGTGCCTGGCCATCGGGTGAAAAAAAAAAGTTAGCATATTTACATTCTCATGCTATAGAAAGTATTGTTTTTTAGAAAATTTTCGATTTCGAGATATTCATGCCGTTATATGTTTTAGGACCTTCTCGACACGTTTTAACGATTTTTAGAGTAGCGTTTGTCTGTCTGTCTGTTTGTCTGTCTGTGTGTTTGTTTGTCTGTGGTCAATTTTTCGTGTAGCTGATAGCTGCCACAAATATAATGGATTTTGACAAAACCTTATACCTGGCTTTGTTAGCGAAAAATATAGAACTAGATGAAATGTATGCGATATCTTATATTTTCTCAAACATGGTTTTGTCATGGTACTTTATCAAACTTGGTATTAATCGATATATTTTTCTAGTCTTTTAAAATGAAGGATGACATGCTATAATTGTGATCCACAGGACCATCAATATAGAATTTTTAAATTTTTTATTGCAAAATTTGAAAAAAGAAAAATGTCACAAGCAACTTACAAATGGATTCTGGTATGACAAAGTTGAGTGTAGCTACATTCCAATTAATTCTGTTGTGTAAATGACAAAATTATGTGATATTTTGATTCTATCTTATTATCATGATACTGAAATGGTATTATTACTTTCCTTATATACATAATGTATAAGGAAAGTATTGTGACGGGGTCGAAAATTCGAATTCGAGTTTTCGACGGGAAAGCACGTTTTAAGCATCCCTGAAAACGTTTCGAGCATTTTTGAAGTGATATATCTCTCTCTGTGTGTGTGTGTCAGTGAGTCTGTGGAGACGATATCTCACGAAAAATGGAGCGATTCGAATAAAATTTGGTACAAAAATCACAATCCGTGAATACTGGAAGCTTATTGTTTTAAAATACAATCGAATGTTCAGAAATTTTCGAGTGAAATTTTGAAAAAATCGTCAAAAATCAAAACCTTTAATAAAGTTACTCAAATAAGAATTTCTTATGTAATTTTTCCTTAGAAAACGATTGACATAAACTTTAAAACGCTAGCATGAACGGTTCTCGAGATATTGCATATGTTTCAAATAAATTTTTCAAAAAATCCCATAAATTAAAAAAAATATTATCTGTTAAGAAACATGTTCACTTTTCATGTGTAATATCATGCGATAAAGTTGGTGACGTCATTCTCGTGGATCTAACTCGTTCCTTTCACTAGAAAAGATACTTTGAGTAATACTTTTATATTTGAACGCCAATAGTCATTTATCCTTAGAGAATAAATTACTTGTAAGAATAACTTATTTCTCCGTCCACAACACTTGGCGAGATTTTGGCGACGAATTTAGCGGAATGTCGCCATCTTGGCGACATTTGGCGACATTTTTAAATGCTGCCAATTTAACGAAAATCTCGCCAAATGAATAGAAATGGCGCTAAATCAATGAAAATGACGATTCATTGAAGAAAATTCAATATCTTCGAAAAAATATAAGTACCTACGATAAGAATAACATTTTTTTAACTGTAAAAGTAGTAAATTTATTGTATTATGTAAGGAAAGTCATGTGCTGCCCACATCAGATTTTTTTATATTGTAGAGAACGTATTGTTCCTCAACATTTGTCTAATATATGAATTTGGCATGAATATATAGTTTAAGAGTGTCTGATGATGTTTTTTTAGGATGTTGTAGGATGTGTTAGACAAGGATGACGGAATTTCTATAAGTGTAAATTTCCTAAACGCAACGGTAATTTTGTGAAACTGGAAGAGAAAACAAATAAAAACAAAATCAAAGCATCTCATCTTACCAGCGACATCTGGTGAGTTGAATATCGGTTGTTTCATTTCCCGTTAAGATGATATCTTTCTTATGCCATCCGAGCAACATACTCTGTAAAGTGAATACGGATTGTATTCTATTCGGATGTTTTCTGTTGTCCTTATACCCACGAATTTCAGTTGACTCTGGGTGCATATATTTTTTTTGCAACAGAGTGTATTACGGCCACATTTTTTCATAAATTTCATTAATTTCTCTATCATGATTTCATATTTTGCATCATTAATTACTTCCTTATATATACAGGTTGTGCCAATCAGATTGAAACGCGCTTCAATTCTTTACATGTTGGAGATATGTGGGCAATGTAAATTGCAAAAATGTTGAAAGTAAGGTAGGAAATAAGACTACGTTAACGAAATAGCCCTCCTATTCATTTTCAAAAAGTTACACTTTTTCAATTTTTATACGACCTCCTTTGACAAATTGGATCAATCAGAAAATTTGCATATTTAATGCAACAAGATCATTAAAAAAACGGGGTCGAAAATTTGAATTCGAGTTTTCGACGGGTGAACACGAATCAGACGTTTTTGAGGCGATGTCTGTGTGTGTGTTTGTGTGTGTGTGTGAATTTTGAAATGAAAATTAAAAAAAATATCAAAAAATTAAGACATTTAATAAAGTTACGTAAATAATAATTTCTTATGTGATTTTTCATTAGAAAACGATTGACATAAGTTTTAGGACTCTAGCATGAACCGTTTTTGAGATATTGCACATTTTTCAAATAAATTTATCAAAAATCCACATGAAATTAAAAAAAAATATTAACTATTGTGAAATCCGTTATATGCCTGTATTATGCCTGTTTCCTGCACAGGATAGCATTATGCCTGTTTCCTGCACAGGATAACATTATGCATGTTTCCTGTACAGGACAGCATCATGTTCCCACCTTTATTACACAGGCTATGCGGCTCACCCATAGAGTGTAGAGAAGTTGAAACGCACAATCAGGAAACACATACAAATAACACTAAGGAAAACATGGAGAATATGCTTAGACATTATACCTAGCCATACATAGACAATACACTTGGACATACATAGACAATAATCAAAAACACTTAGACGATAAACTTAGACACGATAAACTTAGACATATAGTTTACACTACCCAGACTCCAAATTAGAACATTGAAGAGTATATAAAGCAATAATGATTATACACTAGAATAAAAATAAAAAATCTGATGTGGGCAGCACATGAATTTCCTTATATAATGCAATGAAATTTACTCTTTAAAAGTGATGCAAAGATCCACGGCACAGTGCTTGTAATGTTAAATTGCACATTTGGCGCGATAAATTGTACATCTGGATGACAACATATAAAACTATTATTTTTACGCAACTCTAAATTAACAATTTATCAATATTGATAGCATCCTTAATAAGCAATATAGTCCATATTTTTAAATATTTCAATAATAAATTTATCAAATAGGCGTCATTTTCATTAATTTGGCGTCGTTTTTGCAATTTTGGCGTTATATTCGCGCCAATGTAGGGCCAAATATCTCAAAGTTGGCGATATTTAGAAAAGCATTTTTTATATAGTAAAAGGCATGCCCATCATATGATGGAATTAAAAATTTGCAAAATATTGCATCCTATATAGCGTTATTTTTATCAATTTGACAACATTCAATTTAGTAAAGGTTTCGTGCATTTGGCAACATTTAAAAATGTCGCAAAGTTGGCGATATGCCGCAAAAATTCGTCACCAGAATTTTACTAAGCCTTACAGACGGAGTCTTATGGTAGAGTCTTATTTTCTTTCCAAAATATTGAATTTTAATCAATTAGTTGTCATTTTCATTGATTTAGCGTCATTCCTATCAATTTGGCAACATTTTTATTAATTTGGCGACATTTTCATCAATGTAGCAACAATTCCAAAACTCGCCAAGTTGGCGATATTCCGTCAAATTCATTGCTAAAATTTCGTCAAGTATAATGGTCGGAGAAATAGGTTATTCTTATAGCATATAAACGACTAATGGCGTCCTAATACAAAACTATAACCCAAAGTATATTCTCTTATAGTAGATTCTTACTCTTTCCAAGGTATTGGATTTAACACCGGTCTTCATTTCCATTGATTTAGCGTTATTTTTATAAATCTGTGACATTTCTATCAATTTGGCAACATTTTTAAAAAACTCGTCAAGTTGACAATATTCCGCCAAATTCGCCGCCAAAATTTCGCCAATGATTGTTGAGACATAGTTTAGTCTTATGGTAGATAAACGACTAATGGCGTCAATTTACAAAGTTATTGCCCAAAGTGTCTTCTATCTTGAATGGAAGAAACTAGATCTACGAGAATGAACATAATAAATTTATCGTATATTATTACATATGAAAAGTGCAGGAAACAGGCATAATGCGATTGTAGAGATCAAGAGTTACAATTTGATCTCAAATATGAAAGAGAACTTAGTATCTATTTAAAACGTAGGCCAAACAATTGTAGTTCAATAGATAAAGCTTTGTCTGATACTTGGATTCAGAGTGTGTGTGAGAGATATAAAGATAAATGTAGAGATAGATATAGACAGATAAAAGAAAATACATAGACATAACGAGTTATATATAAAGATAGACGAAAGTAGAAAAAGATAGAGAAAGGTAAATGGAAATAGAGTAGATGGGGATAGGGAGAAGTAGATGGAGATGAAGAAGTAGATATAGAGATATTGAAATCTCATATATATCCATTCACTAAAATTTTTCTACTCTTATTTATCTGGTTTTCAGGTTCTATTTTAAAGCACTTATGTCTCAGCGATTAACCGAATCATCAATATCCGGCTATTTAGATGATGCTACCATTTAAGTTACTCAGACGATTATCTTTTCTTTTGTATTTGAAATCGGTCTTGGACGCGTTTTGGTGTTTTAAAATATATGCGAGATTTTCTTACTCTTTATATTATTTTTATTAGTTTGTCGGAAATTTACGTTTCTTTAAAACAATGCTTAATTTTAAGAGGTGCATAATTAATTATATTCCGTTTTAGTCGCCCGAAAATTATGGGAATTAAAATTCCTATTAAAATTCACCTCAGTAAATCTTAGTATGACACTCGCTTATAATGTACTAATTAATGTTTAATTAGTTAGAGCAAAAATGTGTGGAGTCCAATTTAAAAGTTGTTCTACTCATTAAAAATTATGTCAAGTTTTAAGGCATCTTTTGTGAATTAACACGTGATCGTATAATTAAAGTATTACCACTAAGTTTTGAAACATTCACGGATTTTTTAAAATGCATGCACTTAGAAAAGTAAAACGTAAATTAGCATTTTTCGATTAGCATGCTTGTGTTTAAATTTCGAAAGATCATATAGATTAGAAATGTGAATTGCATTTAACTTGTATGAGACTGTGTTGTTGTTATGTATGGCTTTATTGCAAATCAATCCATTACATAACTGGCATCTCACAATGATACAAAGGTAGAAGACAGAAAATATATACAAGACAGAAAAAGGTAACTAAACACAAAACAAGAATATTGCAAATCAAATAAACACAAAGCACAATGAGAGAGGGGCGCAACAGCCCAGTGGTTAGCGCTCAGGAATAGCACTCGGATGACCCGAGTTTGATTCCCGCCACCGCCCAAACTGTCGCTGTGTTTACGAGGAGTGTGATCACGTTAAAGGTGTGACTTCGTAAGTCCTTCCGAGAGGTTGGCGGTAGGGGAAGTAGGGTACGGCCCCTGTGGATGCCTCCCTCACTGAGTTCCGGTCTAAATAGGGTGGCACTTCCCGACCGTCCAAACAGTTACCTTACACCTTTCTGGTAGGTCGGACGGTCTGGGTTTCAACAACAACAAGATGGATGCCATATTTTATTTTGAAGTGGGTCACGTGATTTCTTCATATAATATGGGTGCGATTATTATTTAATTTTTATTCAATTTAATTTTTTTTATTAATATTATTTCATTTTATGCACTTTTCCGACCGTCCAAACAGATACCCCACATCTTCGGGTAGTTGGACGGTCTGGGTTGAAGAAGAAGAAGAAAAAGAAAGCCCAATGAGAAGAGGTCGAAGAAGGTCGCCCTCAGGGACAGTTCATATAAGTTATAGCTTCTCAATACAGTTTGCAAGGATCACCTTATTGCTGAGAATATTTTTCTAAACTCGGGCTCACTAAAAGGTGACTTGAGTTTATAACTCCAGCACTACAAATTGGGCACACTTTCGTTAGGAGAATTCCTATCTTATTTAGGTATTGGGCCAGGTAATCGTGACTCGTTTTCAATCTAAAACGTATGAGATTTTGATGTGCAACGAAAATTATAGTGTTACTATAGAGAATTCCTTGGAAAGTTCTGAAGCACCAAAATCACCTTGTAAATAAAGGTCAATCAGCGTACATGTTAGGTCTTTCTATAGTAAAGCGACCATGTCTGATCCAATAAAAATGATTGAAGCGACCCTATTAGAGGATTTAAAATGTTTGGATACAAATTCGGCAAAAAAATCGCGATAAATGAAAATATATAATGAAAGTTGTGTGACATTGTGTGCTAATGAGGAGTCGACGCTAAAATTGTTACATTATTTATATGACATTATGTATTCTATTATTCATTATTTATTTGTTATTACTTATTGATACGATAGGGTTATTGGCGAATGATCGTCCTTTTCAGAAATGTTAAATAGACAGTGATTACATGCAACGAATGCATAGCAGGTTCAAAATGCTATCCGTCAACAACATAGAACATTTGAAACCTAGAAAGGGTATCATTGCGTATTTTGATAAGAATTGGGCATTTATGTTGCGCAATATCATATACGCGTTGCGTTCGTTCTTGTTGTCAATTTGTACTCATTAGACAATTCTCTATAACTCTTAATAAATGTTTTTCATCTATATTTTTCGTCGTCGTTTTCGTTTTTTGTCAAGTGTTTTGTCCTAACTTTTTGCCGCTGATTTAATTTATTAATTTTTTACTTATTCTTATTAACTTTATACTATTTTACACTATTACTCTCCTTTTCGTCATGATAGCCACGACCTATCTCTTTTCGGATTACTCATTGTTTTAGTGTTCTTTATTTATTATTCGTTATTAGTTATTCATTCATACTTTGAAATAAATATATATATATATATACATAATATACGACAAGTGCTATACGTAATCACAAAGATGTAAACCAATATTACCAAGGAATAGGCGCAAATGCTGCTCTTTAATCCGAAGTAAATATACTATTGAAATAAAAAACGAGGATTAAGCTCAATGGAAGGGAAAACCAAATACAATGCATGCAATGGCAGAGGAGGATGGCGACTCCTCATTCCCGTTTAAAGCTGCTTTTCCAGCCCGGGCAAACGCTCACGGAACCAATGCATTGCAAAGGTTTATCCCCCATACGTGCCCAGTCAGAAGCACCCAAACATGGAGAAACAGACCACTGAGAATGGAAGTCAAGAAACGCACAACTAAGGAAGCACAAAACCTCCTATTATATAAATAACTATGCGCATGTGCAAGTCTTCAAGTGATATGCAGAAACTATCCCAATTCCGCAAAATCCCTTTTGAAAGAATTTGCTTCATTTTTATTGTTGAAAAAAGAATTATAATATTTCTTCAGGAATTTAACAGGGTAATTCTTTTTTAATGCCTCTAATATTATCCCCTTGTTACTTGATATGCAATCCTTTGCTAAAGTGTTGCATATTTGGTTTCTCTTGAAATGTCCCAAAAGTATATTTCTAAAAATAAATCTTGAGAGGTTCGTGTTCCAAGTGATGATATTGTTAATTTTTATGCCATAACTTTTTCTTTTGTCGTGTAGACTCGTATAAATTCCATTCCCTGTATTGTACTTAATGGTGATATCCAAGAAATTCACCGATCCATCCTCTGCACGTTTATTTTCAACCAATTCCAAGCCACTGGGGTAAAAATTGAATTCCAATCCTGCTGCATTTTCATAATATCCATACAGCACGTCATCAACATAACGAAAGTACGGTATCTCATATAATAGATGTGTTCCATGCTCATATTTAGTGAGATATATGTCAGCCAATATTGATGAACAACTTCCCCCCATTGGAATTCCTTTAATCTGTTTATAATAGCACTTTCCGTCAAAAAGTATATTTTCCCTCAAAACCAGATTGATAAGGTCCATATATTTTCGATATGTAATGTACTCTTTCAAATTATGTAACTCATGCAATTCCTTCAATATAAGGTAAAGTTGTGCAATATCAATATTATTGAAAAGATCGCGAAAATCATAACTTCTGAATCGCAATTCCTTGTCACAGAATTTAAGTCTTTTAATGATATCATGGCTGTTCTTGATAATAACAGTTCCCTGCTTTTGAAGGTTAATCATAACTTGCTTTAGGATATTTAAAAGTTTTAAGTTAGCAATGGTCAAATAAGTTCCGCATCCTACGGTGACAGTGCGGAATTTAACGGGTTCCTTATGCATCTTTGGTATAAGCACTAAGTAAGGGAACTTAACATTTTTAAGATCAATATCAATTCTTTTGTATAAGGCTTTGATCCGATTGGTCAAAGTTTTACTATTATGCGATACCGATGTATACATATCCTGATCAAGGTAACATTTCTGTAAATTTTCCATATAATATTTTTTACAGGTAAATGCGTAATTAGCCACGATTTTATCTGTATAAGTGATTACAAAGCTATCTCTGATGTTTTTGATGGATCTAGGTATGGATGATACTTTAGTATTTTTGTATCTCTTTTGATAGTGCAATTTGAAACCATTAATAAAATGATATTTCCATTCATCAAATGTCTGAACAGGAACACTGTATTTCACAGCTAAACGATAAATGAATTGATACAGATCGTTATGTAAATCATCATATACACGCTCAAATTCTTGTTCTCGAAACTTAGTTCCCAATTTGAAAATACATTTTAGTTGTTGGTCTTCAATAAAATTTAAATTTCCTGTAATAATATGTTTGTGATACGGGTCACTATATACACTGTTCTTGCAATTACACTCTTCCACGTCATACAACGAGGTATTCTTACATATATGACTATAGTTGTATATTTTTCTGCCGTTAGTACAAACATAACGGTAATTCAATTTAACTGTAATAAAAGGGATTGGTAAAAATTTATTAATTCCATTCAAAATAGAAGTGAAAGGAATTCTGTCAAAAATCTTGTTTTTAAAAGTAGTCATAAAAAATTCCTTTGTAATTATCTTCTGTTTTTGAGGGTTCAATTCAATACGATGCTTACTGGCCTTTAACTTAATCATATCCAATACCATAGCCATAAATTTACAATTCTCCAACTTGGAATTAAGACATTTTCAGAATCATGATTTTACTAAGATCACAGTTACTATACTTGATATAGTACCCAGGCTTCAAGAAAGATTATGGTGGGAGAGTACTCATATTAAACAGTACATTACAGCCTACCCATATGGGCTCAACACGGTAATTTACAATGAGACCTTCAATTTGGAATATTGCAGTAATGATAAAACACAGCCAGTGTCAAGAACTTTTTCTCAAAGCAAAACCCATCGCTGGCATAGAGGGAAAAAACACAGAAAGATCAGTTATAAACGTACGGTAGAAGAGATCCAAAGATTTATCGAGAAATTCAAAAATGACACAACAACTAATATAAGTTGGATTAAAAACGTTATTTATGGAATAAGATTTAAATATCTGCCACGAATATGGCAATATGTGTTGCAATATACTTCTACTGACCCTCATGAACATACGGAGGAGAATTGTAAATTTATGGCTATGGTATTGGATATGATTAAGTTAAAGGCCAGTAAGCATCGTATTGAATTGAACCCTCAAAAACAGAAGATAATTACAAAGGAATTTTTTATGACTACTTTTAAAAACAAGATTTTTGACAGAATTCCTTTCACTTCTATTTTGAATGGAATTAATAAATTTTTACCAATCCCTTTTATTACAGTTAAATTGAATTACCGTTATGTTTGTACTAACGGCAGAAAAATATACAACTATAGTCATATATGTAAGAATACCTCGTTGTATGACGTGGAAGAGTGTAATTGCAAGAACAGTGTATATAGTGACCCGTATCACAAACATATTATTACAGGAAATTTAAATTTTATTGAAGACCAACAACTAAAATGTATTTTCAAATTGGGAACTAAGTTTCGAGAACAAGAATTTGAGCGTGTATATGATGATTTACATAACGATCTGTATCAATTCATTTATCGTTTAGCTGTGAAATACAGTGTTCCTGTTCAGACATTTGATGAATGGAAATATCATTTTATTAATGGTTTCAAATTGCACTATCAAAAGAGATACAAAAATACTAAAGTATCATCCATACCTAGATCCATCAAAAACATCAGAGATAGCTTTGTAATCACTTATACAGATAAAATCGTGGCTAATTACGCATTTACCTGTAAAAAATATTATATGGAAAATTTACAGAAATGTTACCTTGATCAGGATATGTATACATCGGTATCGCATAATAGTAAAACTTTGACCAATCGGATCAAAGCCTTATACAAAAGAATTGATATTGATCTTAAAAATGTTAAGTTCCCTTACTTAGTGCTTATACCAAAGATGCATAAGGAACCCGTTAAATTCCGCACTGTCACCGTAGGATGCGGAACTTATTTGACCATTGCTAACTTAAAACTTTTAAATATCCTAAAGCAAGTTATGATTAACCTTCAAAAGCAGGGAACTGTTATTATCAAGAACAGCCATGATATCATTAAAAGACTTAAATTCTGTGACAAGGAATTGCGATTCAGAAGTTATGATTTTCGCGATCTTTTCAATAATATTGATATTGCACAACTTTACCTTATATTGAAGGAATTGCATGAGTTACATAATTTGAAAGAGTACATTACATATCGAAAATATATGGACCTTATCAATCTGGTTTTGAGGGAAAATATACTTTTTGACGGAAAGTGCTATTATAAACAGATTAAAGGAATTCCAATGGGGGGAAGTTGTTCATCAATATTGGCTGACATATATCTCACTAAATATGAGCATGGAACACATCTATTATATGAGATACCGTACTTTCGTTATGTTGATGACGTGCTGTATGGATATTATGAAAATGCAGCAGGATTGGAATTCAATTTTTACCCCAGTGGCTTGGAATTGGTTGAAAATAAACGTGCAGAGGATGGATCGGTGAATTTCTTGGATATCACCATTAAGTACAATACAGGGAATGGAATTTATACGAGTCTACACGACAAAAGAAAAAGTTATGGCATAAAAATTAACAATATCATCACTTGGAACACGAACCTCTCAAGATTTATTTTTAGAAATATACTTTTGGGACATTTCAAGAGAAACCAAATATGCAACACTTTAGCAAAGGATTGCATATCAAGTAACAAGGGGATAATATTAGAGGCATTAAAAAAGAATTACCCTGTTAAATTCCTGAAGAAATATTATAATTCTTTTTTCAACAATAAAAATGAAGCAAATTCTTTCAAAAGGGATTTTGCGGAATTGGGATAGTTTCTGCATATCACTTGAAGACTTGCACATGCGCATAGTTATTTATATAATAGGAGGTTTTGTGCTTCCTTAGTTGTGCGTTTCTTGACTTCCATTCTCAGTGGTCTGTTTCTCCATGTTTGGGTGCTTCTGACTGGGCACGTATGGGGGATAAACCTTTGCAATGCATTGGTTCCGTGAGCGTTTGCCCGGGCTGGAAAAGCAGCTTTAAACGGGAATGAGGAGTCGCCATCCTCCTCTGCCATTGCATGCATTGTATTTGGTTTTCCCTTCCATTGAGCTTAATCCTCGTTTTTTATTTCAATATATATATATATATATATATATATATATATATATATAATATATATATAATATATATATAATATATATAATAATAATAATAGTTTGAAAATCAATAGAGAGAAGTTGCAACTCAAAAATCCTAACTTCAAAAATTGCCTACATAATAAAAAGACGTATTAAATAGAGAAGTATTAAATATATATATATATATTTGAAATGTAATAATAAGAATTATGTAAAAAAAAAATAAATAAAATAAAATAAAAATACAATTCAAGTAATATTAACATCACCATAGAAGCAAATTCACGGCCATAATGCCGATAAGAGAAAAGAACAGAACCTTCCCAAATTCGATGATTAATTAGAATAAAATTCATCTTCAGGTCTGAGTATTTAATTCTAATTAACCCAAACAAATTGCCTGTTTCAGATTAAGCAATAGTACATTACTATAAATGCTTAAATATATATATATATATATATATATATATATATATATATATATATATATATATATGTATATATATATATACTAGCAGCGATTACCCGGAGTTTCTCGGGATTTAGCATGCAAAACTGTGATAAAAATTACACCGGAACATATAGGGCCGTGAATGTAATACATTATTTTTTCACTGTGACAGATGTAAATTCAGTGCATTATGTAAGAAAAAAATCATTGTATTATATAAGTCAAGCTGCCGATCTGGTGCTCGAACGGTCAGGGGCATGCGTTTTCGTAATTGAAAATTATGTTAAACTGACTGATTGGGATATAAGATGATTAGGCTATAAGATGATTGATTAGGCTATAAGATGAGTTGTATAAGAATTGCTGAATTTCTATACCGCAAAATTATTTTGCCCAGAAGTCTGAAATATAGATGATATGAATGAAACATTCATTGATTTTACATAGAGAAGCGGAGAATTTAATGGCAGACTTCTTCGATGAAGTTTTATGAATAGAGTTAAATTACTTTGGCCTCCATGGTTTTAAGTAGAATAAATTATTGTAGTACTGTGGTGAATGAAATATTTAGACTGTTTTTACATAGAGAGCCAGGCGATTTATATTTCGATGACGTCATTTGAATCAAGTTTGTTTTTTTCGATGAAGTTTTAAATTTTCAAATATAATTAATTATTGCAGTATTGTGATATATTACCGCTGAATGTATCGCAATTTTGAGATGTTTAAATAAATAAATTTTGAGATGTTGGAAAGTGTTTCATAATCAATGCTTTATGCATGATTGATCTTTCTTGTGATTTCTTAATACTTTTCGTTGTTGAATAAATCTGTGAGAAATAAACCGTGGTGATAGTTTCCATTTAAATTCATATTTTAAACCTGCTATTTTCAAAAGTGACTAATACTTTCAATAAACTCCCACAAAGCTCAGAGATGTAATTGACTTCCACGTTAAGACCAACGATTTCCAACCTTTTTGTTGGGAATCATGGAGTTAAGGAGTAGAACTCCTAGGAATAAGTTTCGTTTTCCATCAATATCTCGACAACTCATGGTTTTAGAAATTCGAATCTTGGACTAAATTTATGGGAGCTACCCATCAAATTCCATTAAATTCGGTTCAGCCGTTCTCCCGAGATGATGAGACAAACGAAAGTGTCGTTTTCACTAATATCTCGAGTACTACTAGTCGTAGAAACTCGAAACATAGACTAAATTTTAAGTGGGGCTATTTCAAGACTACCCACCAAATTTCATCAAATTCGGTTCAGCCGTTCTTCCGTGATGTTGGATCATACATACATACATACATAATTTTCTTCTTCATATATATAGATATATATATCAAATGCTGTTCGATATTATCTATGACAAAATTTCCATTTATGGCATCTATTAATTATTTAATATTATATAAACAAGTACACATTATTATTAATAATGTGTATTTAAAAAAATGAAAATGAATAAAATAACAATAAAATTGTAAAATAAAAAATAGAAAATATGGTTAATAAATATGCAATATTTTGAAACTGACTTTCATAAAAGTATGTAATTTTAGTCAGTTTGTATCTATGAATTGAAGCCCCTCTTATTAGTGTTAGCGACATATTCTTAAATTCAATTCTCTAGTAACTCTTATTTATTATACTACAATATTTTTCATTTATTGTTCCTATTCATGTTAATTACCCTATATTAATTAAGGCTCTTTATCACTACCACTTACTGTATGGGTTCAGTTTCAGTGGGAGTTACTTCAACTCGCAGTCTCTTCTCTATATCCATGGTTTGCTTTGTATTTTTCCGCCCTTGTATAGGATCAATTCAACTCTCTCTCTTTCAATCTCATCTGCTCTGATTTTGCACATGGCTCTCAGATTCTTGCCTCATGCTTCATGGTACTATTCAAATTCCTAATAAGTTTTTGATTTTAGTCCTTTATACTTGTAAACTGGGTTTATGGTGTTCATAGTGACTAACTATTGCTGTAATCCGAAACAAGCATTTTTTTTAACACTTTACAACACAGTTGAAAAGTGTTTCTGACTTTGTTCATTCTGTCTGTCTGTCTGTCTGTCCGTTCGCACAACTGCCGTAAAAATGACTTTTTCGAAATGAAATTTTAGCATGTTGTTGAGACGGTCTGCGGGACATACAGGAATGTAAATGAATACTATCACTTAATCAGTTTTGGATTGAACCCGGGTTGTAAAATTAAAATACCTTGAATCCAATGGGACCTCATTTTTCAAATATTTTTTAAGCAAAGTTAAAATTTGCAAATTGCTTCTAAAATTTTAGAAAATATTCAAATTATCCCATAAATTATACAAAAAATAATTCAGCAAAATATGTTCAGTAGTTTTTTAAATAAAATTAAAATAATAGTGACACCCATAAAATATGAAGAGGTCACGTGACCCACATCAAAATGAAATATGACATCCATCATGTGTCAAAATCGTGATTTTAAAAGTTCTTTTTCATTTATATTTAGTGTTGCATCCGTCCTAAAACCGCTTTATTTTTGTGTTTTTTCTGTGCATCCATATTCTGCGCCAACGCAGTAACAATATTTTTGAGTTTTAAATGATCATCAAACTTTGAATATTTCTACAACGAAACCTAATTTTAATGAATGTAAAATGCAAACAAGTGATTGTAAGATGAGTTGTATAAGAATTGCTGAAATTTTTTAAGCAAAATTATTTAACTCTGAAAAGTCTATGGGAGTCTGAAATAAAGTGTATGAATGAAATACTCACTGATTTTACATAGAGGGCCGGACTATTTATATTTCGATGATATATTTCGGCATTTGAATAAAGTTTGAATGAAGTTTTAGCATGGAGCTTGAACGTTCTTTTACTTCTATGGTCTTAATTTTCCAAGTAAAATACATTATTGTAGTTTTGTGATAATTAAAACGATATCGCCGCTGAATGTATCATATTTTAGAGATGTTTATATAAAATTAAAAACTGATAGTGTTTTATAATCAATGCTATGCATGATTGATTTTTCTTGTATTTATATTTAGTGTTTCATCCGTCCTAAAACCGTTTTATTTTTGCATATTATTCGTGTTTCTAAATTCTGTGGATATGCAATTATAATATTTTTTATTTTAAACGATTACTAAACTTTGATTGTTTCTACAACGAAGTCTAATTTTAACGTATGCAAAATGTAAACAAGACAAGCGATTGTATGATAAGTTGTATAAGAATTGCTAAATTTTTAATGCAAAATTATATGCAGCAGTGCCCAAAATTGTGGAAACCTTTCGGAAAAAGTGTATTTTTGAGGTTTGATGGCTCAGAACACCACTTTATTTTTGTACCATTACCATAAAATTATATATCAATGGAAAGATAATTTCATCAAAATTGTAATGCAATAACATTTATGAGTTATTTTTTTAATAGAACAGCATTTATAAAGAAGAAAAGTGAAATACATAGAAAAAATGAGATATACAAAAATACTGACCATGGCAGTTAATACTTATTTGGGTATAGCTTTAATTACGGCCTTACAGCTTTTTCCCATGGAGTGAACTAAGTTTTTTTTAGTTTTTTAGCTGTTATAATGTGAAAACAAGATTGAATTATTGCATTTGTTAATTGGGTTTTATTGCTGGGTTGATTCTGACTAACAAGTTTCTTTATTCGACTCCATAGATTTTCGATGGTTGGATATTCCTAGGCCATTCCAGCAGTTGCATATAATGATCTTGAAGCCACTTTTTACACACACGAGCAACATGACATGGAGCTGAATCCTGTTGAAATATAAATGCTTCATTATCTTGGAAAAGATCACATGCAGAAGGTTGCAGATTGAGCTCAAGTATTTCATTTATGTATCGTTGGGCATTTATATTTCCATTGATCACGCAAATTCTGCCCACACATCTTGATGTCATACAACGCCAGAACAATACACTAACTGGGTGTTTCACGGTATGTGTAATGCAATCAGGATGCAAATCTTCTCCGATTCCCCTCCTTACGTATTTTACGCCATCACTACCAATCAGGGATATATTGGTCTCACTACTCCAAATTACACTGTTCCATTGTTCCGTTGTCCAGTTAACGTGGGTTTTAGCACAATTTAATATTTTCAATCTCTGTTTGAGAGATAAAAATGGCTTGTTTCAAGGAATTCTAACATTTAGACAAAATTCAAGCAGTCTGTGCCGAACAGTTCTTGATGCACTCGACTTCACATTGCATTGCGCCATTTCCTCTTGTATACACCAAGATGGTTTTCTTCTGTCATCTAGGCACAGTGTTTTAATTCTTTTACCATCACTTGCTGTTGTGCACCTTTTCCTGCCTTTACCAGTCTGGTTTTGTAGTGACTGACCTCTTCAAAAATTATTTATACCTCTTCAAAATTTTAGAAATGCCACCTTTGGTTAAGTTCCCCCCAATATTTCTTCTAATTTCGTCATAACTGTAACCTTTTTCACTTAATAGTATTATTTTACATCGCTTTCTGGGTGATCAGTCAAATCTTTGCAACATTTCATTAATTTTATTACGTTTCACAAGTTCACTAAATCAAAGAACAAGTTTCACAAGTTCACTAATTCACAAGTTCACTAAAAAAAATCCCAACCAACTTGATAGCAATTACATAACACACTGATAAATGTCCTCTGACCTGTTGTCTCACTGCCAAAGTAAGATGACACATAATTGGCTCTCCAAACACTCATGCTCATTGGCTACATTCAAATGAAGGAAAGCTACTTCATATAAACCTAAGCAAGTTGTGCTTCTTTTTTCTGGTTATTTGGCTATAATTTTTGATAGAATACAGATAACAGAACAAATGTTATTGCATTACAATCTATCAAATTATCTTTATCGATATATTATTTTATGGTATTGGTACAAAAAGAAGTGGTGTTATGAGTCACCAAACTTCAAAAATACACTTCCGAAAGGTTTGGCCACAGCTGTAGCTTGGGAGTGTGGAATATAAGTGATATGAATTTAATATCCATTGATTTTACTTCGCTAGAAAATCAAACGTTTTGTAGCATTGCCTTTTTCGTTGAAGTTCAAAGTTTCCAATTATTGTATTATGATAGTTTTTAAAATATCAGCGCTGAATGTATCGCATTTTAGAGATGTTTAGAAAAAAAATTGCATTGACGTTGGGAAGTGTTTCATAATCAATGCTTTATGCATGATTAATCTTTCTTGTTGTTAATTTGGATTAGATGACCAAGCCTGTAAAATAATTTAATTCGAATTAATCTCCAATGTAGGCCTAGCGTTATTCCACTCGTTTTTTCGGCATTGTAGCTACGTTTTAGCTGTTTTGATAATTTGCTGTTTTGGTGTTCTTTCCATGACTGTTTTGCAGCAATTTTACCTTAGGAGGACTGAATATTAAAACACAATAGGAATACGATGGATTGCAGGTCATCACATTTTTTCTGGTGGGAGGGATACAGAACAACAACCACTCCTCCCAAAAGCTCTCTGAATATATTTTTTTCCACTTAAAGTAATCCTTTTTAGATCCACACGATGGAAACTTTCATGTTCTATTAATGTATTCAGTTTGAAGTCTTTCCTCTGATGTATTAATATTTTGCGACGAATTGTTTTAATGGCCCTTCTATATGCCTAACAAATCAGATGGTAATGACATCATATAAGAGCACTTTAACAATCACCTCTTTCATGGAACTGCTTTACGATGAATTATTCGTATTTGATAGAATTTGAAGTTAGATGGTTTAGAAAAATGTTTCCCAAAATTATAATATTCGTACACCTCTTTTCAGACATGGATTTTTGATTACTATGCAATATAGTATGGAAAAAGTATTATTTTCACGAAAATTTTCGAATTTGAGATTTTGATGCCATTATATGTTTTAAGACCTCGTGAACGCGCTTTGATTATATTTGGAGTGATGTCTGTTTTTCTGTATGTCTGTGGTCGATTTCTTGTGTATAGGATAGCGGCCACAAATATTAATGGATTTTCACGAAATTTTGTATCCGGCTTTGTTATCGAGAATGCAGAAATAGATAGAATTTTTTTAATTTAAACGAAAACTTCGAAATTTATTTGAAATTTTATAACTTTTTAACATGGCAGCATAGGACAAAATTTGACATAGTTATGTATAAAAGGGATTATTTATGGGCCACTGATCACGAGACTTAATAGTTTGTGAAAAATAGCCGTGATACAACTTTTTTGCTCTTGAAGTCATTACAGCCCCTTTATAGGAAAGTTACCCGCCCCCCAGGGGTACACTGTCATGTATGGTATAAATTGAAAGATTTAGAAAGCCCTTTAAAGTGAAGGGAAACACGTTGTAATTGAAATCGATGGTGATTAAAACATTGCGTTCAAAATAAAATTAGGAATAACCCCCGCAGTAACACACCATTACCTTTTTGTACGAGTTCCTTAACATAATCTTTAAATAAAAACCACTACACATTGAAATCCACATTTTTAACTTTTAAAATAAATTACCAATTATTCACACCTCTATTATTAATATAATTAAAATACATCAATTTTAACAAATGCTTAAGGAAAAGCAGCGTGTGAGATCAGTTCTTTTAAATCTTAATCCAAAGATAAAAATCTGAAGTGGGCAGCACATGACTTTCCCTGCAGATTCAAATTCACATTTTCTTTATTTCTTTAATAATTCATTAAATTAAGTTTAATTGCACAAAATAACACTAAATTTGCATTTATAATTTAATTGCTGGTTTTATTTGGTAATTGGACATTTTTCCAAAAGTGGCATAACTAAATGCGAAAAATCTCATACAGCTCGAGAACGGTTAGTCCTAGAGTAATAAAGTTGTTCTTATTCTTTTCCTCATCAAAAATTGCTTATAAAACAAGTATTTAATCGATATATTTGAACATATGTAGCTTTTTCTTAGATTTTGGCGATTTTTGAGGGCCATTTCGTAAAAAAGGCAGGTTGTTCTTTTCCGAATAATACCAAAGCCTAATCAGCACCAGAGTATTCCACAAATAACTTATCTACTAAATTTTGTGAAATTTGGTCAATTAGTATTTTAGCTAGAGTGGATACACAAAATTTTTACAGGCCATTTCGCAAAAAAGGCGGGTTCTGTTATTACGAATCGTACCAAAAACTAATCAGCACCAGGGTCATATCCAAGTGACTTACCTACCAAATTTTATGAAATTCGGTCCACAAGTTTTTGCGTTAGAGTGGATACATACATTGCACAGACACACGGACACACACACAGACACACAGATAGACACACACACAGACGTCACGCCAAAAATAGTTTTTTTCTATTCTAGAGGTCTCGAAACGTGTAGATCCGTCGAAAACTCGAGTTGCGATTTTCGGCATGATTCCAATACTTACCCTATACATTACAATGTATTGCAGGGAAAGTAAAATATTGACCTAACATACATGAAGACTGGCACATACCTCTGTATTTCGGGTTTGTAGCTTATCACGACTGTCATCTTCACCGACTCTTTTGCTGACATTTGGAGTCAGACTTCGTCTTTTTTTTATGATATTCTCACTGCTCGAAATGAATAATCACTACTCTGCTTGAAAACACGACTCTTTTTCTTAACTCTTGAATAGCAATTCCAATTTTATATGCGTTAACGTCCCCCCTTGTAGCCCCATCATTTTGCCTAGGGGTCAGATATGCCCTCCTTGCTCTCATTGGATGCTCTTCATTGCAATGTCCCATGCTCGCATAATTGGCTCGTTCAGTTTACAATGAAGCTTGGTTTAAGTTTGGGCTCTAGGAGATTTTGCCCCAACTACACCTGCAATTTGTGTAACGTGTATTTATTGGGGTCGTGGCTTTCCGGGCCAAGACTGTTATAAAACGGTGACTAATAGTCCGCGCTTCGTTTAGTTCTAAACATAAAAAACTGCATATGGTGCCTCTTGGTCTCACACAATCATTTGAACCCATGATATCAATTTTTTAAAATTTTACTTGTAAAATTTGGAGAGGAAAATTGCAATTTACTTAACAATGGATTTTTGTATGAGGCAGCTGAGTTGAGCTACACTTTAGATACATTCTTATCGACTTTATCTATATACAGAGGGGAATGTACCAAGGAATGTCATGGGGAAGCTAATAACTCAAGGTTTCAGGGTTATCGTATATGCTTTATACAGATGTATAGTTAAGCCCTACATCGATACACGACGAGACAAATTTTTGGGGATGAACCCCCTTTGTAAGGGGGTGAGGGGGCCATTTCGCTTTCTATCAGATATAGGGGAAGTGAATTCTATAGTTATAGAGCATAGAAAATGAGTACTAAGTATTTTTATCCCAAAGAGAAAGCTTCAAAATAAATCTTCAATGAATTTAAAAGAGACTATTTTAACTATCTGCATATAACAGTGTAAGAGACATTAGAAATCTACACGGTGACATTTTATTATATGTATGCAAACATAAATCGCTGCTGAAAGGAATTTTTTGTATAATAAAGTAAATTTAATTCTGCCGCATTGTCAGAATGTTCAATTTTTAAGGAAAGGAGGGTTGGATTGCGTACATTGGTTTTTAAGGTTCCTTTCCATCTCTTGCGGTTAAAATAGAGACCGCAAAATTTTATCTATCGTTCGATTGAACCCCCGGGAAAAAATCAATTTTTTACTTTCTTTACAATACACGGAAGTGTATAGGGAAAGTATTGGAATCATGCCGAAAATCGCAACTGGAGTTTTCGACGGATCTACACATTTCAGGACCTCTAGAACACGAAAACTCTCTTATTAGCATGACGTCTGTGTGTCTGTATGTGGAGTGTCTGTATCCACTATAACTCAAAAACTAATTGACCAAATTTCATAAAATTCGGTACATAAGTCACTCGAGTGTGACCCTAGTGCTGATTAGTTTTTGGTATGATTCGGGAAGAACAATCCGCCTTTTTTTAAAGAAATGACCTTTAAAAATTGCCTGTATCTACTTTACCTGAAAAACTAATAGATCAAATTTCACAAAATTTGGTAGATAAGTCACTTGTGTGTTAGCCTGGTGCTGATTAGATTTTGGTATGATTCGTGAAAAGTAACGTGCCTTGTTTTGCGAAATGGCCAGCAAAAATCGTCAAAATCTAAAGTAAAATACTACGTATGCTCAAATATATCAATTAAATGCTTGTTTTATACATAATATTTAACAATGAAAAGAATAAGACCAACCCCATTACGTTAGGGCTTGCCGTTATCGACCTACTGTCCACTTACCTACTGAGAATGAAAATTAAATTAAAAGTGCCAATTCAGTGTCATTTTAAATAATTATGGACATTATTTTGTGCAATTAAACTCAGTATAAAGAATTATTGAAGAAATATAGAACGTGAATACGAGGCTGAAGGGAAAGTCATGTGCTGCTCACATCAGATCCCCCCCCCCTTAAGTTTAGGGCGGAGTGCTGTACACTAAACAATTCGAAATACGACTTTGTTGTAAAACCTCACATCTCGACGAGATAGAGATACTTTAAAGTTGGAGGAGGAGTTAATTGTTTTATATTAAAAAGGAGTAAAATTATAGTTTTCCAATATTGTTAGTTTAGGGATGTCATACTCTAAAATGTGCGATTTGTCCAATAAAATAGAAACGTGGTCTTTTAAGTCAGATAACGATTTGAAATTTTGAGCACGGGTAAACAGTTTGGTACAAACCTCTGAAAATAATCTGTATTTAAAATTTTTATATTTGAGAGGAGTTCTCCACACCAAAACGTTCGATTGTTGACTGTTTTCAAAACGCATTTTCCGCTGACATGAAATTTTGTACCATGATAACGAGTACAATACAGAAAGGAAGCAAATGACTATCTTTCTGTATCTGGTATTTTGGGGGGCTTCGCACAGTGAAATGTTTTACTGGTCAAATAAATGAAAAGCGCACTCTTTTAGTGAGATATACCTGAAATTTTGTGTGTTTGTAAGAAGTTAGATAAAATCCAACTATTAAGACTCAAATAATTCAAATATTTACATTGTTTGGCGTTTTTTTCTGGCACAATTGATTTTCTAAGGGTGTTTGGATAGTATATATGAATTTATCTTCAAAATCTTCTCTTAATACATTTCTGTATATTCTAAAAGGAGCTATCATTTAATGCTCAGAACGCATAATTTAATCTCCGTTTAATATATTGATTTTGAAGAACTTATTATGAAGTGTTAATATTTCCTTAATGAATTCTTCTAATGGCCATTGGATATGCCTCATAAATTATAAGATGGTGATGTGATAGTTGGCGAGCACTTTTGCAACTACTGCTTTTATCAATGAGGGTTTTTATGTTGTAGTTTCAAATGTACAATTTAAAGCACAATGGCGTTTGGATTATAGTACTTTAGATTAATAAAATAATTTACAATATTGATATTTAGTAGTAAAATTAGTATTATTTAAATAATTAGTACTTATTAGTATCTCTCTATATTAAAATAAAGTAACTGACGCCATTTAACACATTTAGTGTCCCTCAAGGTTTTTGTCAGGTACCACAAAAACTATACCATTCTAAAATATGAAATTGAGTACATTTATAGTGACATATTAGGGAAAGACATTCATATATTTTGTTTTTCGTATGTAAAAATGTATGTGAAAATTGAGTGGAGCTATTATTACACATTTCTTAGTGTAATTAATTCTATAAAAATTCCATCGTATTTTCTAAACTAACATAGCATGACAAAAATGTTTTTATATTAACGTACAACACTTAATTAGACTTTGAGGAACAGCCAGTTAATTATTTTGACTTAACGTCAGATGTTAAATTACTGAGAATTATTCTCACGAGTTACTTAAGCTACATTAGACATTCTTCACGTTTTTTATGTGTGATTAAAAATACTTTTCCCTTTTCATGGTAACATTTCTTGAAGTTGAATGAAAAATAATATACTTTTTTAAAATGTGTATTTTCATTACAAAACACGGCAATGTATAGGGAATGTAGTGGAATAAACCAGGGAATTTGATGTTCTATAAAAATTCCATCGTATTTTCAAAACTGACATAGCATGACAAAAATGATTTTACATTAACGTATAACAACACTTTATTAGACTTTAAGAGACAGCCAGTTAATTATTTTGACTTAACGTCACACGTTAAATTACTGAGAATTATTCTCACGAGTTACTTAAGCTACATTAGACATTCTTCACGTTTTTTATGGGTGATTAAAAATACTTTTCCCTCTTCATGGTAACATTTCTTGAAGTAGAATGAAAAGTAATATACTTTTTTAAAATGTGTATTTTCATTACAGTACACGGCAATGTATAGGGAATGTAGTGGAATAAACCAGGGAATTTGATGTTCTATAAAAATTCCATCGTATTTTCAAAACTGACATAGCATGACAAAAATGATTTTACATTAACGTATAACACTTAATTAGACTTTAAGAGACAGCCAGTTAATTATTTTGACTTAACGTCACATGTTAAATTACTGAGAATTATTCTCACGAGTTAGTTAAGCTACATTAGACATTCGACACGTCTTTTATGGGTGATTAAAAATATTTTTCCCTTTTCATGGTAACATTTCTTGGAGTAGAATGAAAATTAATATACTTTTTTAAAATGTGTATTTTCATTACAGTACACGGCAATGTATAGGGAATGTAGTGGATTAAACCAGGGAATTTGAAATTCTGTAAAAATTCCATCGTATTTTCAAAACTGATATAGCATGACAAAAATGTTTTTACATTAACGTATAACAATTAATTAGACTTTAAGAGACATCCAGTTAATTATTTTAACTTAACATCACATGTTAAATTACTGAGAATTATTCTCACGAGTTAGTTAAGCTTCATTAGACATTCTTCACGTCTTTTATGGGTGATTAAAAATACTTTTCCCTTTTCTTGGCAACATTTCTTGGAGTAGAATGAAAAATAATATACTTTTTTAAAATGTGTATTTTCATTACAGTACACGGCTATGTATAGGTAATGTAGTGGAATAAATCGGGGCATTTGAAATTCTATAAAAATTCCATCGTATTTTCAAAACTGACATAGCATGACAAAAATGATTTTACATTAACGTATAACACTTAATTAGACTTTGAGAGACAGCCAGTTAATTATTTTTACTTATGCAGCTACTATTTTGATTTATGTAGCTTTTTGACTTATGCAGCTTTGACTTATGCGGACCAATGCAGTTCGTATCAAGTCAACTGCTCTCCGACTGAGTGATGATTTCTTTTATAGACTCACCATAGAAACTTCTGAAAATCTTCCCCATCATGTGGAATAATCGTTATTTCGAGATGCTTGTGGAAGATTCGTAAAGTCTTCAAATTTGCGATAAATCGCCAAATCTGGCAACCCCATTTCCAACTTTGGAATTACGGAAACTTTACGTTCACGTTATGGGAGAGCCAGTATGGGTGTTTTCTCCGTCTGGTTCTCAAAAATTGTTACACATTCGCAAAACTATGATATTTATTTTGCGATAGCATATCGAACGTACATTGTTTAATAGCTTTTTGTAAAATGCATCTGATTACAAAAGAATAAAATAAATATGGAAACTGTAATTTTTTAGCGATACTCGTGTGTTGGTCTTTTGACACATTTTACTATATTCACGTAACATTGCTAACTTAGAAACTATTATTTTGGGTTAATGCTTCAGATGATGGATTGCTGCGAACTATGTGCGAGTTCTTTAGGCTTTATTTCAGCATGCCTTGCATTCCTTGGAGGATGATTAAGAATTTTTCTTTATCTCAGAATACCTTAAATAGATGTTTCAAAAACTTTTTGTGTTCATTGGTTCCTTATAAGAACATTTTAAGAGCCATTGCTCCCAGCTCTGGACATTATTTACTTGAATCTCAAAAATTAAAAATATGATGTTGCCAACACATGACTTTCTCTGCAGACTCATATTCACGTTCACTTTATTTCTTCAATAATTAATTAAATTAAGTGCACAAAATAACACTCATAATTATTTTAAATTATACTGAATTTGTATTTTTAATTCAACTTCCTCTTCCATTTGGTAACTGGACTTTATTCAAAGGTGGAGTTGTGAAAATGCAAAAACCTAAAATATCTCGACAACAGCTAGGCCTAGTGTAATAGGGTTGGTTTTAAATTATGTATAAAATGCACATTAAATTGATATATTTGATCATACGTAATCTTTGATTTTAGATTTTGACAATTTTTTTGTTGTTCATTTCGCAGAAAATGCAGGTTACATTTTCGAATTATACCAAAATCTAATAAGCACCAGGATAATCCACAAATGCCTTATTCACAAAATTTTGTGAAGTTTAGTGTATTAGTTTTCTAGCTAGAGTCGATACAGACATTTTTGTGATGACCATTTCGTAAAACAATATAGATTCTTTTATCCCGAACTGTATCAAATTCGAATCAGCACCAGAATAATCCACAAGTGACATACCAATAAAATTTTATAAAATTAGGTCTATTAGTTTGTGATTCAGAGTGGATACAAAATATACACACACACGCACGCACGTTACGCTAAAATAGTTTTATGGTATTCTAGAGATCCCAAAACGAGTATATCCGTCAAAAACTGGAGTTGCGATTTTCAACATGATTTCAATACTTTCTCTATACATTAACATGTACTGCAGGAAAAGTAAAAAGAAATATAAATTCAATATATTATAAAAATATTAATTTTCAAATATTTTATTAAGAACCACTTATAAATGAATATTTAATAAAATACAGTAAGTAGTATTAAACAAAATTTTGCTCATTTGGAGAAAGAATATCTTTTAAAATGTACAATCAGATATATATTTATGTATATGATTAAAATATATTAAGATGCGAATTCGAAAGAATTTAAATTAAAATGGTTTTTCTCCCACTACAGCTGAAGTTAGTAGAGAGAACACAAAAATGTTAAATTTATGAAGCTTATTTCTCGGTTCTTTGTCAGTAATTATTATTTCGATCCTAAGATTTAAAAGACAAACAGCATTTTAAGCATAACATTTAGAGTGTAATAATTGGAAATTACGTTTAGTGATAAATAAGCAAGAAAGACAAAATAGTTTTTTAAAAGTAGTGTTTTATTATTTATATGTGATTTAAATGCATAGAAAAGGTATTTATTAAAATGTGTGTAACTTAAATATATGAAAGACAACAGCATAGTAAATTTCAATTTTCTATCTGCTCCGATTCTTGAGTTATTCCTTTAACACGATTGCATTCTGATGGCGGTTCCAGGACGAGCTAGACCAATAAAATTGTTCAAAATCCAAAGAATAAAAGTGTACCGCAAAACACTACGGTATACTAAATTTCATGTTAACGAGCTAGACTAATATGGTTAAAAATCTAAAGAATAAAAGTGTTCCACAAAGCACTACGATATACTAAATTTCATGTTAACGAGCTAGACCAATATGGTTAAAAATCTAAAGAATAAAAGTGTACCACAAAACACTACGATTTACTAAATTCCATGTTACTGTGATTAATGAAGCCTGTTTTAAGGTCTCAAAGATTTGAATCACACCTTGGAAACAACCACCTGACTAAATATATGAAAAGTTGTAAAAATTTAAAAAGTAAAATCTCTGCTGAAATATAGCAATAATTAATGTTGAAATATATAGAAGTATTAGCTATGTCACCCAGTTCTGGAGGACAAGTAACATCTTTCTTCTTTAGCATACAAGGGAGGATCAGCACTGGATTCTGCCTTTTCTTATTGAATCACTATAGCCCTTTTCAGCCATGCTATTAAACGTATAGCTAGTGCCTTTTGTTGGCGTCATTTGTTGGCGTGGTTGTTTTGTCTTTGTATTGCGGTTGTTCTGTCTTTTAAGAAATATTTATATATTTACTTTCCTTATATACATAGTATAATGTATAAGGGAAGTATTGTGACGGGGTCGAAAATTCGAATTCGAGTTTTCGACGGGAGAGCACGTTTCAAACATCCCTAATCACGAATCGAACATTTTTGAGGTGATGTCTCTGTGTGTACGCCAGCGTGAACTGTTCTCTAGATGTTGTACATTTTTCAAATAAATTTATCAAAAAATCCCATAAATTAAAAAAAACAATATTAAGTGTTTAGTAACATGTTCACTTTTCCTATGTAATATCATGCGATAAATTGGGTGACATCTTTCTCGTGGATCTAGCTCGTTCCATTCATGAGAAAATATACTTTGAGTAATACTTTTGTATTTGAACGCTAATAGTCATTTATCTGCTATAAAAATAACTTATTTCTCCGTCCATAGCGCTTGACGATATTTTGGCGACTAATTTGGCGGAATGTCGTCAACTTGGCGACTTTTTTAAATTTTGCCAAATGCAAGAATTATCTCGCCATATGGATAGAAATGACCCTAAATTAATGAAAATGGCGACTAATTGACGCAAATTTAATATCTTGGAAAGAATATAAGTATCTACTAAATATAACTTTTCTTTATTTTACTGTAAAAGCAGTAAATTCATTGCATTATACAAGAAAAGTCATGTGCTGCCCACATCATATATTTTTATATATATTTGCATCAGTTTAAGCGATTTATTTTAAATTAAAGTGTAAGTATTATTATTCAGCTGTTTTGGAAGTTTTATAATGATAAAAATACCTAAAATGACTTCGGCAAAATACTAGTCCTCGAGAAAAAACGACATACATAGTCAATTATTGCTATTATTTGAATGTCCTAGTTGCCTGACTTTAACGGCATATTCGCCAAAATATAGCCAATTTTGCGACGTTTGGCGAGTTATGGAAAATCATCGAATTCTGTAATTTGATAAATGATTTCTTAATTATCTCGATTTTCTGGAAATTACCACGGAGGGTATCATTCAATTAGAAGTTGTGATAGCGTGAATCGGAATTCATCCTTTTCGTGTGAATATAATTTTTACTTTCCTTATATATATATAATGTATAAGGAAAGTATTGTGACGGGGTCGAAAATTCGATTCGAGTTTTCGACGGGAGAGCACGTTTCAAGCATCCCTGATCACGAATCAAACAATTTTGAAGTGATGTCTGTGTGTCTGTCTGTGTGTGTGTGTGTGTCTGTGGTGATAACTGACGAACGAATGAACCGATTCGAACGAAATTTGATACAAAAATCACAATCCATAAACACTGGAAACCTATTCTTTTTATACGCAATCGAATGTTCAGAACCCCCCTAAATTTTCGAGTGAAATTTTGAAAAAATCGTTAAAAAATCAAAACCGCTAATAAAGTTGCGCAAATAGACATTTCTTATGTAATTTTTTATTAGAAAACGATTGACATAAATTTTAGAACGCTAACATGAACCGTTCTCGAGATATTGCACATTTTTAAAAGAAATTATCAAAAAGTTATATAAAATAAAAAAAAATATTTTCTATTGAGAAACTTTTCATATGTAATATCATGCCATAAATTTGGTGACATCATTCTCGCGGATCTAGCACGTTCTATTCATGAAAAAAGATACTTTGCGTAATACTTTTGTATTTGAACGCCAATAGTCATTTATCTGCTGTAAAAATAACTTATTTCTCCGTCCATAACGCTTGGCGAGATTTTGGCGACAGATTTGGCGGAATGTCGCCAACCTGGCGACATTTTTAATTGTTGCCAAATTAACGAAAATCTTGCCAAATTGATAAAAATGACGTTAAATCAATGAAAATGACGACTAATTGAAGAACATTCAATATCTTGGAAGGAATATAAGTATCTACTATAAGAATAACATTTTTTTAACTGTAAAAGCAGTAAATTCATTACATTATATAAGGAAAGTCATGTGTTGTCCACATCAGATTTTTTGCTTTGTGAATGTGTGGATTTTCTGTTTTATTGTGTCTGACTGTTATTTCGTAATAAAATCCAGAAAATTCGAGAAGTTTCCAGAACGCGCCAAAAGTCGTCAAATGTGTCGCCAAGATTAAGCAATTCTGATCTTCAAAAAATAACAATGGTTACCCGTAAAAGCTGTTTTTCTTCGGAAGTAGGCTATATGTCGGGAAAGTCCTTTGGTATTCACAATAATACGCAACATATAATAATATGACTTGGATTTTGAATTATAGTAAAAGGTTGTGTGTTCTAAGTAACGTTAAGTAACTTATTACGTAATTTCAGCTGTAATTTGCAACTTTAACGCTCATTTAATTTTTTCAGAATACCGTCGTGGATTTTCAGTTAGCTACTAGCAAAGGAACGATAAGTAACTCGTTACATTTTCAGAGCTACTTTATCCAAGCTTGTACTGTATACAATATACTTATACTATTGCATGGGGCAGTAAACACGTAATACTTCAGAAATTGCAGTAACATACTTTTACAAGTGATATACTTAAGAGATAACATGAAGAAAGAGAAGATAAGTTTATTATTTTACTTTAACGCCAGATGATGGATGACTGCGAATTATGTGGAAGTTATGAATGCTTTGTTGGACATTCTTGGCATTTTTTAGGGTGATTAAGAATTTGTTTACACACTCTGATAAACTACAAAACTGCAATGTATTGTTTTGATTTTATTTTACACTAGCAGCATACCCGTCCTTCGTACGGAGTATATAATATAAAAAAACTTATAATTCTCAATCATGTGCAAATTCTGATAAAATATTATATTTATTGCTCATAAAGAGAAGTTTAAGAATATCTGTTCTCACTATGCAAAATTATCTTCACGGGCAAATCTGAAGAATAAAATATCCTGGCCCCTTTTGTAAACAAATTCACACACAAAAAAAAGAATTGAATCAATATATGCAACCACGTACTACTTATATTGTCGCAAATTAGAAAATATGCCAGTGTGTTAGTAGAAGCTTAAACATATTGTAATATGAGTCTTAAAAATATTTACCAAAATAAAAAAGATGACGTAATAAATTGAAAGTATCAAAAATCCCCGTAATCTTAATACCAGAAGGTCGTAATTGATTCCAATATATGCCAATATATATAAAAATTTTGCCAATATACCTGTACTACTTATATTCTCGTAGATTAGAAGATATACCCGTGCATTTGTAGAAGATTACTTGTACAACGTACTATATATGAGTTTCAACAATTTTCGTCATAATGAAACAATGACATAATAATTTGAAAATATCAATAATTCCTGAATCAACTGTCCCCGAAATATCAATAATAATGATGTTTAAACCTGAAGACCGTAATTGATATTATCCAGTGAAAAATGCAATTTCAATGAAATTTATTTTATATACATATTTTTATTAGATTTAATAAAAATCGTATGACACATAACACATTGGATCCGTTGCTAAGCGACATGATATCATCTGCTTCAAATAAATTGATGGAAATCATGTCGTCTGAATAATGTGATCTCCATGGAAGGTTTGGCGACATTTTCATCTCCATGATATTTTTATGGATTTACAAATATTTTTATCAATTTAGTGATATTAAAAAAATTAGTTAAATGCGTTACTAAGTAGGATGGATGGACTGGCCGACAAATGCTGCAGAAACATCATTTCAGTACTCTATTCTAAAAAAACAAATTTAATTTTATTGATTTGGGTCATTTTTATCAATTTGGAGATATTTCCTCTAATTTGGTAAAGTTTAAGAAAAGTTACCAAGTTATTTAGAGATATTCCGCTAAATTCGTAGCTCTAAATTTGCAGATCTGAAGAATAACATATCCATATCCCGTCTGTATATAAACTAAATGAAAACTCTAAAATTGTATTAGAAGATACATACATCCGTTCTACTCTTTTTCTGCTTCAACAATCGGCTAAATGAATTTATTGGGTAAACACAATATATGAGTTTATTAGCTAAACACAATATATGAGCTTTGAAACCTCTTTGCTAAAATAAATAAAAGTGTGATGTACGCAGTTCGCAATATATATAATTAAAAGAACAATCAAACCGTTCATTTATTATGAGTTTATTAGCTAAACACAATATATGAGCTTGAAACCTCTTTGCTAAAATAAATAAAAGTAATGTACGCAGTCCGCAATATATATAATTAAAAGAACAATCAAACCGTTCATTTATAAAATATATTTTTACATCCATTTATTTATTATACAAATAGAAAAAATAATAATAATCATTAACAAACACATTTAATTCCATTCCTTTGCCGAGCAACATGATATAAGATAGAATCTTCCTCATAAAATGCGAAATTAAATAACCATTTTAATTTCTTTATACTTCTAATCGTTGAGTAAAAGCTTGTGAAATACATGGAGATTGATACATGTAAAAACATGGAGGTAGATTTTTCCATTTAAATTCATGTTTCAAATAATTCATGCTTTCAGATAGTGACTATTTAATGCAAAAAACCTGCATCAAACTGAAAAATAAAGTTTAATTCCCTTTGACGCTTTAAACAAACGATTTTTATCCTTTCCGTTTGGATAAACCACGGAGTTGGAGAGTAGAACTCCTATAAAAAAAGCTCCGTTTTTCATTAATATCTCGACAACCCCTGGTCTTAGAAACTTGAAACTTGGGTAAAATTTATGGGGGGCTATTTCAAGGCCACCCACTAAATTTCATTAAATTCGGTTCAGCCGTTCTCTCGTGATGATGAGACAAACGAAAGTTTCGTTTTTTACTAATATCTCGAGAACCACTGGTCGTAGAAATTTCAGTCATAGACTAAATTTTAAGTGGGGCTATTTCTAGGCTACCCACAAAATTTCATCAAATTCGGTTCAGCCGTTCTCCCGTGATGATGGGACAAACAGACAGACAGACAGACAGACAGACAGACAGACAGACAGACAGACAGACAGATTTTCAATTTTATTTATATAGATTATGTCATTTATTGATTTAATTAAATAAATCTATGGATGCTGTCCATAAAAAAAATCTGATGTGAGCAGCACATGATTTTCGCTACAGAATCAAATTGTCTTTTTATTTCATTATTTCATTAAATTAAATTTAATTGCACTAAATAACACGCATAATTATTTGATATAACACTGAAATTACACTTGTAATTCAATCAGTGTTTTCATTTGGTAACTGGGCAAACCGGCGTCGCAAAAATGCGAAAAAATAAATGAATATCTCGAGAATGGCTAGTAATGGAACTGGTCTTATTCTTTTCATCGTTAAAATTACATACAAAACAAGCATTTAATTGATACATCTGCGCATACTTAGTCTTTTATTTTAGATTTTGTCAATTTTTGCTGACCATTTCGTAAAAAAAGATAGGTACTATTTTTCTTTAATCGTACCAAAAGCTAATCATCACCAGGGTAACCGGCAAATGACCTATCTACAAAATTTTGTGAAATTTGGTCCATAAGTTTTTCAGCTAGAGGCAAGTTTTGTGGGTCATTTCGCAAAAAAGGCAGGTTGTTTTATTTGAAATCGTACTAGAATCCAACCAGAACCAGAGTCACCCACAACTGACTTACCTGTATCTACGAAATTTTATGAAATTTGGTCAATTAGTTTTAAGTTTCTTTGGATACAAAGTTTGAGTTGACACAGACACACGCATACGCACACTCACAGACGCACACGCATGCACACACACACACACGCACACGCACGCACACTCACACACACACACACACACACACACACACACATACACACGCACACACACACACACACATACACACGCACACACACACACACACACACACACACACAGAGAGATACACAGACGTCACGCTAAAAATATGTTTTTCGTATTCTGGATATCCCAAAACGTGTAGATCGGTCGAAAGCTCAAGTTGCGATTTTCAACAGGATTCCAATGTTTTCCCTATGCATCACCATGCATTGCAGGGAAAGTAAAATACTTCTGAAACAGATGATAACGAATAAAATTTAAATATGATGTTAATTCGAAGTAATGTATTAGAAAAAACGATTAATATTACTCATTCATACAAACAAACATTAACCCTCACGTAGTGCAGACTTGAATATCAATAAACTTTATATTATGAATTATGCAGGATTCCTGTGAAAGACCTCAATTACGACAATAATTTTGAAATGAAAGGTTTATGGTTGTACACTTTTGGTCTGTAAATTGTAAACTGGCGGAGTCCGATTGAAAATATCATCTTATGTGGGCAGCACATGACTTACCCTGCAGACTCATATTCACGTTCTCTTTATTTCTTCAATAATTCATTAAATTGAGTTGAATTGCACAAAATAACACCCATAATTATTCTAAATTACACAGAATGTGCATTTTCCCCCCTCATTTGGTGATTGGACTTATTTTTAGAGGTGGCGTAGCGAAAATACAAAAACACTGAAATATCTTGAGAACGGCTAGTCCTAGTGTAATAAGGTTGGTCTTATTGTTTTTATCGTTAAAAATTATGTATAAAACAAGCATTTAATTAATATATTTGATCATACGTAGCCTTTTATCTTAGATTTTGAAGATTTTTGCTGGCCATTTCGCAAAAAAAGGCAAGTACTATTTTTTCCAAATTGTACCAAAATCTCATCAGCACTGGAGTAACTCACAAGTGACTTATCTACCAAATTTTGTGAAATTTGGTCAATTAGTTTTTCAGTTAGGGTAGATACAGGCAATTTTTGCGGGCCATTTAATAAAAAAAAAGCAGGTTCTTTTACCTTAAACTGTATCAAAATCTAATCAGCACCAGGACCACTCACAAGGGACTTAACTACTAAATTTTATGAAATGCGGTCCATTAGTTTTTGAGTTAGAGTGGATACATACATTGAACCTACAGATACACAGACGTCATGCTAAAACGAGGTCTTTCATGTTGTAGAGGTCCCAAAACGTGTAGATCCGTTGAAAACATGAGTTGCAATTTTCGGTATGATTCCAATACTTTCCCTATACATTACCATGTATTGCAGGGAAAGTAAAAGAGGGATTGCAGACACCTAGCGGAGAATTTAAAATGTTAGAATAACGGAATTAAAAAAAAAAGCCAATGTGTACAAATTTATAAAGTATTGCTTAATGAGTATGAATCGACTTCCGGGACCTACAAAACGCGGCCATGGGGGGAACATTTAAAAGTGGACGGCACATAACTTCTCCTACAAGCTCGCATTAATTTTACCTTTCTTTCTTCAATAATTTATTAAACTGAGTTTATTGCCCAAAATAACATGGATAATTATTTGTAATTACAATAAATTTGCAGTTTTATTTCAATTTTTGTTCACTTTTGGCGACTGCGCGGACTTTCAAAGGCGACGGTAAAGTAAAATATCTATAGAACTATCCTAGAGTTATAGGGTTAGTTTTTTTTTCTTTTCTTCCTAAATATTACAGATGAAACAGACCTGTAATGAATGTATTTTGAGCACAAGTAGTCATATATTATAGATTTCAGAATTTTTTTTGCGGATCATTAAAAAAAAAAGAGTAGATTCTCTTTTTCTAAATCGTACCGAAATCTAATCAGCATCAAAATATCTGACATGTGATTTATCTACATAATTTTGCAAAATTGGACCAATTTTTTTTAGATATTTTTAAAGGCCTTTTACAGGCCATACTTTTTTAAAGGCCATTCCCTGATAATGGCGGGTTCTGTTTTTACGAAGCGTGCCAAAATCTAATCGGTATTAGGATAACTCACTTGACCAAATTTTGTGAAATTTGGTCCAATAGCTTTTAAGTTAGAGTAGATACATGTATTGCAAAGACAAACATGAACACAAAAGTCAGGCCAAAATACTTTTTATGAGATCTAGGAGGCCTCGAAATTCGGTGAAGTGACTGAAATCGCTGCATTCAAACGTTTCCTTGTCGATAACCTTGTCTTATATGGTACTATTCCGAAGAAATAAACTGCATTCACTCTATATATAAAATAAAAATCTGTTGGTCTGTCTATGCAGATTTTGTATCCACTCTTAATCAAATTACTTGTGGATTACACTGGTACTGATTACGCTTTGGTACAATTTGAAATAAAAGAACATGCCTTTTTATCTGTGTGTGTGTATTTCTCTGCAATGTATGTATCTATTCAATCGCAATTAGTTGTCCAAATTTCTTAAAATTTTATACATAAGTCACTTGTGGGTTACCTGACTGCTCGTAAAATTTTGGCATGGTTAAAAAAAATCTGATGTGGGCAACTTTCCCTGCAGACTCATATTCACGTTCTCTTTATTTCTTCAATAATTTATTGAGTTCAATGTGACAAAATAACAGCCATAATTATTTTGACACTGAATTGGCACTTTTAATTCAATTTTCATGTTCATTTAGTAACTGGATTTATTTTCAAATGTGGCTTAGCAAAAATGCGAAAAACATCTCGAGAACGGTTAGTTCGAAATCAATAGGGTTGAATTTATTCTTTTCATCCTCAAAAATTACGTGTAAAATAAATATTTAATTGATATATTTGAGCATATATAGTCTTTTATGTTTAGATTTTACGACTTTTGCGGGTCATTTCTAAAAAAAAAAAAAAACATTTCAGCGCCAAGTTCTTCACCCACAAGGGACTTGCATAACAAATTTTATAAAATGCGGTCAATTAGTATTTCCATTAGAGTGGATACAAAATATGCACAGACAGACAGATACACAGACACCACGCTAGAAATATTTTTCGTGTTCTAGAGGTCCCAAAACGTGCATATCCGCCGAAAACAACTTTCATTGCAATACATTACTATGTATTCCCTGCAATACATTACTATGTATTGCAGGAAAAGTAAAAATAAAACCACTTTTTTTACGAAATGGCCCACAAAAATAGCCAATATCTAAAACAAAAGACTATGTATGCTAGAATGTATCAATTAAATGTTTGTTTTATACTTAAATTTTGACGTTAGAAATAATAAGACTAACCCCATTACTGTAGGACTAACCGTTCCAAAATTTTTCTTCTTTTTTTCGTTTTTGCAGCGCCACATTGATTATGAAACACTTTCCAACTGAAATGCAATTTTATTTAAACATCTTTAAAATGCGATACATTCCTCGGTGATATTTTTAAAACAAGAAAGATCAATCATGCTTAAAGCATTGATTATGAAACACTTTCCAACTTCAATGCAATTTTATTTAAGCAAGTCTAAAATGCAATACATTCCTCGGTAATATTTTGAAACTTATCACAATACTGCATTAATTTTTTATATTTGAAAACTTAAACCTTCATCGAATAAAATGAACTTCATTCAAATGGCGGCATTGAAATGTAAATTGCCTGGTTTAAACATCTCTCAAATGTTATACATTCCTCGGTAATAGTTTTAGAATTATCATAATACTAAGATAATTCATTATATTTGAAAACTTCATCGAAAACAACTGAAATTAATTCAAATGACGTCATAGAAAAAATAACACGCCTGGATCTCTCTATAAAAACAGGATTTCATTCATAACTTTCTCCCATTCATTTTATTCATCACAATACTATAATAATTTATTTTATTTAAACATTTTATTTAAGACCATGGAGCTACAAATAATTAAACTCTATGCTTAAAACTTTATCGAAAAAAATCGTCCTTCTCTTTATAAAATCAATTAATATTTCATTCATATCAGCTATGCAGACTCCATGGACTAAATTATTTTGTGTTAAAAAATACAGGAATTCTAATACAACTCATTCTACATATTTTGCTGTTTACATTTTACATAGGTGAAAAATAGGCTTAGTTGTAGAAATAATCAAATTTAGATGAGCATTTAAACTCAAATATATTGTCATTGCGTTGTTTCAGTATGTAGATGCACAGAATTTAAGCAAAAATAAAGTAGTTTTAGGACGGATACAACACTCAATATGAATTAAAAAGAACTTAAAAAAATCACGATTTTGAAACAAGATGGATGCCATATATCATTTTGAAGTGGGTCATGTGATCGTTTCATATCATGGTCACGTGATCGTTTCATATAAGAGGTGTAATTATTATTTTAATTTTTATTTAAAAAACTACTAAATATATTTCGCTGAATTTTTTTTTATATATTTTATGGAACAATTTGAATATTACCTAAAATTTTCGAAGCAATTTGTGAATTTTAAATCCGCTTTAAAAATGCTTGAAAAATTAGGTCCCATAGGGCTCAATGTATTTCATTTTTTCAACCCGGGATCAATCCAAAACTAATTGGGTGATATTATTCATTTATATTCCCATAGGTCCTACAGACCGTCTGAACAACATACTAAAATTTCATTTTGATTAAGTCATTTTTACGGCAGTTATCGTGCTAACGGACAGACAGACAGACAGACAGAATGAACAATGTCATAAACACTTTTCAACTTTGTTGTAAAGTGTTAAATATCACAATACCAGATTAAGTTATTATACTTGAAAACATAAAACGTCATCGAAAAAAATGAACTTCATTCATTGGACGGCATTGAAATATAAATTGTCTGGTTTAAACATCTCTAAAATGCGATACATTCCTCTGTGATATTTTAAAAATTATCACAATACTACATTAATTTATTATACTTGAAAACATAAAACTTCATGGAAAAATATGAACTTCATTCAAGGGACGGCATTGAAATATAAATTGCCTGGTTTAAACATCTCTAAAATGCGATGCATTCCTCGGTAATATTTTTAAAATTATCATAATACTACAATAATTTATTATATTTGAAAACTTCATGGAAAACAAGTGAAATTTATTCCAATGAAGTCATCGAAATATAACACGCCTTGGTCTATAAAAGCAGAATTTCATTCATTAACTTTTTTCCATTCATTTCATTCATCACAATACTGTAATAATTTATTTTATTTAGAAAGTTAAGACCATGGACGTATAAGTAATTAAACTCTATGCTTAAAACTTAATCGAAAAAATCGTCCTTCTCTGTGTTCATTCGTATCAGCTATATTGCAGGCTCCATGAGCTAAATCATTTTGCGTTAAAAAAATGCAGCAATTCTTATGTAACTCATTCTATATCTTTTGGTATTTACATTCTCCATAAGTTAAAATTAGGCTACGTTGTACATATAATCAAAGTTGGATGAACCTTTAAACTCAAATATATTGTAATTGCATTGTTTCAGTATATAGATGCACAGAATTTAAGCAAAAGAATTAAAGTGGTTTTAGGACGGATACAACAATAAATATGAATTAAAAAGAACTTTAAAAATCACGATTTTGACACAAGATGGATGCCATATTTTATTTTGAAGTGGATCACGTGATCTCTTCATATAATGTTCACGTGATCTCTTCATATAAAAGGTGTAATTATTATTTTAATTTTTATTTAAAAAACTACTGATTATACTTTGCTGAAATTTTTTAAAAAAAATTTATGGGATAATTTGAATATTTCTTAAAACTTCCGAAGCAATTTGTGAATTTTAAATCCGCTTAAAAAATGTTTGAAAAATTAGGTTTTATAGGGTTCAATGTATTCCATATCTTCAACCCGGGTTCAATCCGAAACTAATTGGGTGATATTATTCATTTCTATTCCCATAGGTCCCACTGATCGTCTGAAGAACGTATTAAAATTTCATTTTGATAAAGTCATTTTTACGGCAGTTATCGTGCTAAAGGACAGATAGACCGAAAAAAACAGATAGCTAAAGGACAGATACACCGAATAAAGTCATAAACACTTTTCAACTACGTTGTAAAGTGTTAAAAACGAAAGTTAAATTAAAAGTGCAAATCCCGTGTTATTCGTGCAAATAAACTCAATTTAATGAATTTTTAAATAAATAAATAGAAAATGAATTTAAATCTGTAAGGAAAGTGATGTACTGCCCACATTTTTTTTTATTATTTATATATTGTTTCTGGTCTGCATTCATATAAGAAATGAATGATATTCGTAATGATATTCGCAATCAATAATCCGCTGCTGTTATGAAGTAATCATTTAAATACAGCCGCAAGGTGTCTTCTATGTAAAATTCAATTTATTTTTTCCCTAATGATAAGTGTAAAATAATGTATTTTGCCGCGATTTCATTTAACCCACAAGTACAGTAAGGAAATATATTTCATTTCTGTTTCTTTGAAGCGTTTTTAATTGAAACTAGTAAAAGCAATTCATTTCCAACTAATGGAGCTGCCATTAGAACATTCAACACCAGAACGCTAAGTAAAAAGGGACATTTCTGTATTTTAATTTTCAAACTTATATTTTCGGTATGGATGGGTTTTCAAATGTTAACGCTTTGATTATGAGAAAGATAATAAACCATGCAGATAGAAAGGAGGATTTTGGATAAAAAGCTTGAAAATACCATATTGCTTTGAGAATTATATTTAGTGCTAGTAAAGTACCACCTGTGTTTATTTATCGCAACGGTAAAAGAGTAATATTTAATACATGTATTTTTAATTATTTTTAAATTAAAGTTTTCTAATTATGAATAGCAATTTATAGTGATAAAGTTTTCATAGTTATAACACTTTATTCTAGCTTTATTCTAAGTATAAAACAGTGTTCTGTAAAAATGATTGAAATGAGAAGTACATTTGGATACATATAAATATTATTTATACATATCTAAATGTATTTCTTATTTCAATCCTTTTTACTTTCCCTGCAATACATGGTAATGTATAGGGAAAGTATTGGAATCATGCCGAAAACCGCAACTCGAGTTTTCGACGGATCTACACGTTTCGAGACCTCTAGAATACGAAAAAACCATTTTTAGCGTGACGCCTGTGTGTGTGTCTGTGTGTCTGTGTGTCTGTCTGTGCATATTTTGTATCCACTCTAACTGAAAAACTAATGGACCGAATTTCACAAAATTTGGTAGGTAAGTCACTTGTGGCCGGGGCTGGTGCTGATTAGTTTTGGGTACAATTCAAGATAAAAGAACCCGCCTTTTTGTGCGAAATGGCCCGCAAAAGCTTGTATCCACTCTAGCTAAAAAACTACCGGACCGAATTTCACAAAATTCGGTAGATGAGTCACTTGTAAGTCATTCTGGAGCTGATTAGATTTTGGTACGATTCGGAAAAAAATAACCTGCGTTTTCTTACAAAATGGCCCGCAAAAATCATCAAAATTTAAACTAAAGAACTACGCATGCTCAAATATATCCATTAAATGCTTGTTTAATACGTAATTTTTAAAGAAGAAAAGAATAAGACCAACCCTATTACTCTAGGACTAGCCGTTCTCGAGATATATTAGTTTTTCGAACTTTCCCTACACCACCTTTGAAAATAAGCCCGATTACCGAATGAGAACAAAAATTGAATAAAAGTGAAATAAATTTAATTAAAGTAAAGAGAACGTTATTATAAGTTTGCAGGGAAAGTCATGTGCTGCTCACATCAGATTTTTTACTTTCCCTGCAATACATGGTAATGTATAGGGAACGTATTGGAATCATACCGAAAATCACAACTCGAGTTTTCGACGGATCTACACGTTTCGAGACCTCTAGAATACGAAAAAACTATTTTTAGCGTGACGTCTGTGTGTGTGTCTGTGTGTCTGTCTGTGTGTCTGTCTGTGTGTCTGTCTGTGCAGATTTTGTATCCACTGTAACTAAAAAAGTAATTGACCGAATTTCATAAAATTTGGTAAGTAAGTCACTTGTGGGCGAATCTGGTGCTGATTAGTTTTAGTTACGATTCGGGATAAAAGAACCCGTCTTTTTTTGCGAAATGGCCCGCAAAAGCTTGTATCTACTCTAACTGAAAAACTAATGGACTGAATTTCATAAAATTCGGTAGATGAATTACTTGTGGGTTACCCTGGTGCTGATTAGATTTTGGTACGATTCAGAAAAAAATAACCTGCCTTGTTTTACAAAATGGTCCGCAAAAATCGTCAAAATCTAAACTAAAGAACTAGGTATACTCAAATATACCCATTAAATGCTCGTTTAAAACGTAATTTTTAACGACGAAAAGAATAAGATCAACCCCATTACACTAGGACTAGCCGTTCTCGAGATATTTTAGTTTTTCGTATTTTCTCTACGCCACCTTTGAAAATAGGTCCGGTTACCGAATGAGAACGAAAATTGAATTCAAAGTGAAATAAATTTAATTAAATAAAGAGAACGTGAATATAAGTCTACAGGGAAAGTCATGTGCTGCCCACTTCAGATTTTTACTTTCCCGGCAATACATGGTAATGTATAGGGAAAGTATTGGAATCACGTCGAAAATCACAACTAGAGTTTTCGACGGATCTACACGTTTCGAGACCTCTAGATTTCGAAAAAACTATTTTTAGCGTGACGTCTGTGTGTCTGTCTGTGTATCTGTCTGTGTGTCTGTCTGTGTGTCTGTCTGTGCAGATTTTGTATCCACTCTAACTAAAAAAGTAATTGACCGAATTTCATAAAATTTGTAGGTAAGTGAATTAAGGGCGAATCTGATGCTGATTAAATTTGGGTAACAATCGGGATAAAAGAACCCGCCTTTTTTGGCGATATTGCCCGCAAAAGCTTTTATCCACTCTAGCTAAAAATCTAATAAATCAAATTTCCCCAAAATTGGTATATATATAGATTGTGGGTAACCCTGGTGCTGATTAGATTTTGGTACGATTCGGAAAAAAAAACCTGCCTTTTTTTGCAAAATGGCATGCAGACATCGATAAAATCTTAAATAAAAAACTACGTCTGCTGAAATATTTCCATTAAATGCTTGTTTTACACGTAATGTTTGACGAAGAAAAGAATAAGACCAACCCCATAACACTAGGACTAGCCGTTCTCGAGATATTTTTGTTTTTTGCTCTACCCCACCTTTGAAAATAAGTCTAGTTATCAAATGAGAACGAAAATTGAATTAAAAGTGAATTACATTTAATTAAAATAAAGAGAACGTGGATATAAGTCTGCAGGAAAAGTCATGTGCTGCCCACATCAGATTTTTCATAATTAGTACTGCATTAATAATTTTTCTGACAGTTTAAATAGCATTTTTCTAATTCATTTCTTTTCTCCATTGAAATAAATACAATGTTGTGGGACTTGTTACTTTCCTTATATACATAGTATAGTGTAGAAGGAAAGTATTGTGACGGGGTCGAAAATTCGAATTCGATTTTTTCAACGGGAGAGCACTTTTCAAGCAACCATGAAGGCAAATAAAACATTTTTGAGATGTGTATGTGCGTTAGTGTCAGTGAATCTGTGGAGACGATATCTCACGAACGATTGGAGCGATTCAAACGACACTTGATACAAAGATTATAATCCATGAATACTGGACGTCTATTGTTTTTATACGTAATAGAATGTTCAGAACCCCATAAATTTTCGAGTGAAATTTTGAAAAAATCATCAAAACTTAAAACCTTAATAAAGTTAGGTACATAGTCGTTTCATGTGTAATTTTTTATTAGAAAACGACTGACACAAATTTAGAACCCTTTTCGCGATATTACACATTTAAAAAAAATTGTTAAAAAATCATACAAAATATAAAAGAAATATTAACTATTGTGAAATATGTTCACTTTCCATAAGTAATATTATGTGACAAGTTTGGTGACATTATTCTTGTGGATCTAGCTCGTTCTATACATGAGTAAAGATATTTTGGGTAAGACATTTATCTGCTATGAGAATAACTTATTTCTCCGTCCATAATGTTTGGTACATAGTCGGTACATTTGGTACATTTGGTACATATCATACATAAGATTTTGACGGAATGTCGCCAACATGGCGACATTTTAAAATGTTGCTAAATTAACGAAAATATCGCCAAATTGATAAAAATGAAGCTAAATAAATGAAAATGAAGACTAATAGATGAAAGTTCAATAACTTGGACTACTATCTACAATCAATCGTTTCTGCAGACGATTTTTTAACACTTTATAACATACTTGAAAAGTGTTTATGGCTTTATTCATTCTGCCTGTCTGTCCGATCGCACGATAACTGTCGTCGACTTTATCAAAATGAAATTTTTGTATGTGGTTGAAACGATCTGTGGGACATATGGGAATGTAAATGAATAATTTCACCCAATTAGTTTGGATTGAACCCGGGTTAAAAAAATGAAATACATTGAACCCAATGGGGCCTAATTTTTCAAACATTTTTTAAGCGGATTTAAAATTCACAAATTGCTTTAAAAGTTTTAGGAAATATTTAAATTATCCCATAAAAATTTATAAAAAAATTTCAGCAAAATATGTTCGGTAATCTTTTAAATAAAAATTAAAATAATAATTACACCCATATTATATGAAGATATCACGTGAACCACTTCAAACTAATATGGCTGTGAGACCAGATTTGTGATAAGATTTAGCGGAGACAGTTTTATGTTTTTTATTTATTAAGGTTGTAATGTCGGATAATGGAAACAGACTCAATGGAAGCAGTTTTTACAATACTTTGACCCAAGTGGTCAATTAGGCCATAAACCTAAGAGGCTAAAGGTAGCCACGAGATGGCTGAAAACGGTGACCAATATGGATGATGTCTGATCTGATCGCGTTGCCCTAAGGTCGGCTAATCAGAGCCAAAGAGGCGTTATAGACCTCAAGCAAAAGAGACGGCAACCAAGAGTTTCCAAAAAGGATTCACAGATTAGACAACAAATTGATACAGCAACAGATATATTCGCACAGATGCAGTAGAGAAGTATTCCGCTACATATAGCCATGGAGATTAGAGGAGAAATTCAGCAGAATGGCATGATGATTTCGTAAGAGTGTGTTCAACAGAGATTCCACAAAGAGTCCACAAAAAATGTCCTGATTTAGCCTTCAACGAAAAGAGCAGATGCAGTACGAGTTTGAAGGTATGTACCCATTAATTACTTTAGCAGGTTATAGAACATCTTGGTAATTATAAGTTACTGGTCTCACATTTCCGATCTCACATGTCCAATCTCACATGTCCTATCTACTCCGCAATAATATGATACATATTCTAATCAATTTAATAATTAAACAAATGTTGTTAATAAATAATGTTATTTTTAAAGTTAACAAGAAAGATCAATCATGCATAAAGCATTGATTATGAAACACTTTCCAACTTCAGTGCAATTTTATATGAACATTTCTAAAATACGATACATTCCTCGGTAATAGTTTTAAAATTATCACAATACTACATTAATTTATTATATATTTGAAAACTTCATCGAAAAATATGACTAGCATTTAACCTTTTGCTTACGGGTGGGACAGCGTCCATCCCAAACGAAGAACCTCCCAAAAAGACAGGTATTTGACATACCCTATCCCAAACAGTTCGATCCCCCTTTGAAGGCATTGGCGTCCATATTTATGAGTATATTTAATTTCTTGTATAATTTTTAATATCCAATATAATAACGGAAGATATTTGTTCATTCATTTGTTCGTTTGTTGTTCGTTCATTGACTGCATAGCGGAGTACCTTAGCGACCCACAGCACAGAAATTCGGGATATTGACTGTTCAGATCATGTTCGGAAATAACTCGCACCGATTTTTATAATTTTCGAATTAGTTTCTTAGTTATTTTATGTTGAACTGAAAAATGTGAGAGATTTTCAAACAAATCGGTTTCTTAGTGATCGAAAAGATTATCGTCGAGTTTCAGTCTTAACACTATTGGAACGACTGAAGGTATTTTGCTGGACTCAGTCCCAGATGATGTGCACTGAATCAGTAGGGAAATAAATTGCTTTCTGAAAAACTGCTTTAATGGTAACTCAGTATAAAAAATTTGTGAATGCAGCATTATACGGAAAGTAAAAAAAAAAAAAAATGGGCAGTACATCACTTTTCCATTAAGCGCAAATTTATTTTCTCTTTCTTTATTTCATAATTCGTTAAATTTAATTTTATTGGAAAAAATATGACATGGATAATTATTTAACATTACACTAAATTTGTGATTTTACTTAAATTTTCGTTTTCATTTACGAATCATAATATTTTATTACTTACTATGACGTATTTTCAGTAGTGGTGTTGCAAACATGTTAAAAAAGTTTATGCTAAAATACTAAATACGTTGTCTCGAGAACGGTTAGTAATCAGGTTGGTCTTATTCTTTTCATTTAAAATAAACATTTAACTGATACACTTAAAAATAAATAGTTTTTATTTCAGCTGTTGACGACTTTTTGAAAGTATTTCGCAAAAAAAGGCAGATTCTGTTTTGTCGAATCGTACCAAAATCTTATCAGCACCAGGGTAATAAACAGGGGACTGACCTACTGAATTTAGTGAAATCCTGTTGAATAGTTTTAAGTTAGAGGGGATACATACACTCATTGCCATAAAAATTTGCGCACCAAGAAGTAATGGTGGGATCGTAACTAAACTTGGCATGAAGGTACGTGTCAGGCAGATATGCATATGATTAGAAATACAGCGTGATTGCGCATTGCGTAATGCCACGAGGGCGTTGAAATTCGTTCTCTCTGGTGCAGAAAAAATATATGTAGAGTATTTTTGCCTGTACTTAATCTGTTGCAGAGGGACGCTTTTTCGTTAAGGATGACGTTACGCCGTCATCGAAGACAATATGATCAGCTGTCAGAGTTCGAGAGGGGAAGAATCATGGTTATGAGGGCAGCCGGGTGGTGATCTTGGCCAGTAGCCTAACGCTTAGGCCGTTTTGACTTTACTGTGAGAAGGTGTTGGGACCAGTGGACGAGAGAGAGGTTACATACACGGCGGCCAGACTCAGGACGCCCTCGGCAGATCAATAGCCGAGAAGACCGTCACATCACTCAGCCACAGCGTCAACTGCGTCATTGTTTGTCATCCGGACCCAGGCAGCACCTTCACTACGGGTTCTTGAGTCTATCCGTACCATCACGAAGCACCTGGCTGAAGGACATTTGGTATCGCGGCACCTATTACGTGTGCTACCAATGACACCCACCCACCGTCGCCTCCGTTTGGCGTGGTATCGCGTGCGACGGAATTGAACCGCAATCGAATGGAACCAGGTTGTCTTCAGCGACGAATCGAGATTCAATTTGGTCAGTGACGACAACTGTGTACGTGTGTGGACGCCCAGTGGTGAACGTCTCAATCCTGCCTTCCCTTAATAGCGGTACACACCTTCCACAGCTAGTGTGATGGTATGAGGTATAATCGCTCGATGGTGTTCAACCGCAACCGAATGGAACCATGTCGTCTTCAGCTACGAATCGAGATTCAATTTGGGCAGTGATGATAACCGTGTTTGTGTGTGGAGGCTCCGTGGTGAACACCTAAATCCTGCCATTGCTTTCCAGCGCCCCACAGCTCCCTCAGCTGGTGTGATGGTATGGGTACCGTCGCATACGATACCGGGTCACCTCTAATATTGATCCATGGAACCATGACAGCCCAGCAGTGCTTTCGTGACAACCTGCAACCACATGTGTTATGGCAGAGCTCCCAGGAGGCATTTTTCAACAGGATAATGCTCGGCTACGTAAAGCAAGAGTGTCACAGGAATGTTTCCACTACATTACCATCCTTCCCTGGCCTGCTCGATCCCCAGATTTGTCCCCGTCGAGCATGTCTAGGACCACTTGGGAAGGCAAGTTGGACAGTTTACGAGTTTTGTCGAACTAGAGGCGCGCTTACAACAACTGTGGAATGAGATGACGCAGGACACCATGCGGGACCTGTACGCCTCAATTCTCGCCCGTATCGCATCGTGTATTCATGCTAGAGGCAGCCCAACAGGGTACTACAACATCAATTCATTTGTCGTTTTTCCTGTAGTAAATGATATTTCTGCTTTGATTTTGCAATCACTTACTTATATCAACATTGCACTTACATATATAAAATTTCGTTCGAATCTGACTACTCTTTTTTGGTGCGCAAATTTCTATGGCGCAAATTTTCGTTTTTAAATTTTTATTATTTATTTTTATGAGTGTACATTGCACAGACAGATATACACAGATATCACTCTAAAAATAGGTTTTTCGTGTTTTAATGTGACTGAAATGTGTAGGTCTGTCGAAAAATAGTTCAAATTTTTGACATGATCCCAATGCTTTCCTTTTATAAGTACATTACTATGTATTGTAGAGAATGTAAAAAAAATAATAATATTCAATCTGCCACTTTCTTTAAAGTGTATATTTCTATTTTCTTAATGAAATTTAGAAATCTATTTCCAACTCATAAATTTTTCACTAGGTCATCATTAACTTTAAAAAGTGCACCTTGTTAAACAAATTATAAAGAGTTGTAAGAAAGCTTTTATAATGAACACGGATTTTTTTATATGTACTGTTGATTATCAATGACAAAGAATGAAAGAAATACAAAATAAAGGATATCTCGCTTTTCAGCATTTAAGCAGTTTAAATCATTATTTTAACACGCTAGTCATTTAAAGCTGCCGTTTTCTTTTTTCGCTAGAATTGAAACATTTTTAAAATGACATTCGTTAACGAATAATTGCTCTAGAATATTTCATCTTTCATCTAAATTAAATACATGTTTCAATGCATGCAACTGTTTGTGATAGATCTTGGAATGCTGTATAATTGGTAAACATTGGATAATGTATAGTTGGAATAATGTACAGCATTGTAATCGTGTTGAAAACTATTTTTAGTGTGAAGTCTGTGAGTGTTTCTGTCTGTTTGTGTAATGTATGTATTAACTGTAGCTTCAAAACTAATTCACCAAATTTCACAAAATTTGGTAGATAATTAGTCAAGTAGTACCTCGTCGGTTAACTTGGTGTTAATTAGATATTGGTACGATTAGAAAAAATAGCCGGCTTTTTTTGCAAAAATAACCCTCAAAAATCTTCAAATTCTAAAAAAAAGACTACATATGCATAAATGTATCAAATGAACGCTTGTTTCGTACGTAATATTTGATGCTAAAACATTTAAGACCAGCCTCATTACTTTGAAACGAATCGTTCTCGAGGTATTTAAGTTTTTCACGTTCTTGCAACGATGCTTTTGAAATTATGTCCAGTGTAAAATCAGTGTAATTTCAAATAATGATCCGTATTATTTTGTGTAATTAATCTCACTTGAATGAATTATGAAAGACAGAAAGAGAACACGAATTCGGGTCTATAGGAAAAGTCCTGTACTGCATAGATCAGATTTTTCATTTTTCCTGCACTACATTGATTTAGAGAAGATATTGGAATGGTGTCGGATATCGAGTCCTCCAGGTCGTGAAAAAACTATTTTTATCGTGGCTGTCTGTGTGTGTGTGTGTGTGTGTGTGTGTGTGTGTGTGTGTGTGGTGGGGTCACTCTATCTTAAAAACTATTTAATGAAATTCAACAAAATTTGGTAGGTAAGTTACTTATGGGTTATTCTGGTACTAATTATATTTTGGTATGATTCTTTAAATAATACACTGAATATTTTTGCGAAATGGCTTTCCAAAATCATCAAATTATGTAACTCGAAACAGAATATACGTATTTGTATTTATAACTTGTTGGGTACGTAATTTTTAATAATAGCAGGAAATACCAATCATGCATTGATTATGAAACACTTTCCTACTGAAATGCAAGTTTATGTAAACATCTTTAAAATGCGTTACATTCAGCTCTGATATATTTTTAAATATCACAGTACTACAATAATTTATTATATTTGTAAACTTAAAACACCATCGAATAACATGAACTTTACTCAAATAATGTCATCGAAATACAAATCGTCTGTCTCTCTTTGTAAAAGGGATGGATATTTCATTTATATCACTTTTATTCCAAACTCAACAGATAAATAATTTTGAGTGAAAAAGATTCAGAAATTCTTATACAACTCATCTTACAGTCACTTGTTTACATTCTCCATAAGTGAAAATTAGGTTTTGTTGTAGAAATAATCAAAGTTTGATGATCATTTAAACTCAAAAATAATGTAATTGCGTTGGCGCAGAATATATATGCACAGAAAATACCCAAAAATAAAGCGGTTTTAAGACGGATACAACACTCAATAGAAATTTAAACGAACTTTAAAAATCAAGATTTTTACACTTGGAAAAAAATATGGTTGCCATATTTCATTTTAACGTAGATCGTGTGATCCTATAATATGGGTGTCATTATTATTTTAATGTTTATTTAAAAAATTACCGAATCTATTTTAGTGAAATTTTTTTACTTATTTTATTGGATAATTTGAATATTTCCTAAAATTTTCCAAGCAGTTTGTGAATTTTAACTTCGCTTAAAAAATGTTTGAAAAATTGGATTCAATAGGGCTCAATGTATTTTACATTTTCGCCCCATGTTCAATCCAAAACTAATTGTTTTGGCTGATAGTATTCATTTTCATTCCCATATGTCCAACAGACCGTCTAAACAACATATTAAATTTTCGCTTTGATAAAGTCATTTTTCTGCAGTTATTGTGTGAACGGACAGACAGACAGACAGAATGAATGCATGAATGAATGAACAAATTCATAAACACTCTTCAACTATGTTGGAAAGTGTTAAAAAGGATAAGACTAATCTCATTTCTCCAAGACTAACCATTCTCCAGGTATTTAAAAATTTTTGATAATGTTTGCAAGCTGGCGACATTTTTTAATGCCATGAAGGGCCAGATGATAAAAATTGTTTTAAAACTGTAAATTGGATATAATTTCAAATGAGTTTCCGTGCCATTTTGTGTAATTAAACTCAATTTAATGTATTCTGAAAGATGTGAAGAAAAAACTGAATATGAGCTAACAGGGAAAGTCAGGTGTTTTCCATATCGTTACTTTCTTTACTTTCTCCACAACACATAGGATATGTTATATTCGATTTCACAAAAGGAGCTCATAAAAATGCAGTGATAAAACCAAATGAGAGACAGATAAATATCAAATATTTGTGTTGTGTTGAAAACTCATTGAAATCACTGTCCTAGAAATTTCTTGTTGCTTTGTTGTACTTATTAAAGATTGATGTAAAGCTAAACATCAGTTTTTAGAGTTTGGATAATTAAACGCTGGAATAACATTTGAAAAATTTAAACTAGCTTCCGAAACTCATCATTTAAAATTAAAAAAATCTGATGTAGGCAACACATCACTTTCCTTATATAATGTAATGAATTTACTACTTTTACAGTAAAAAAATAGGTTTTTCTTATAGTAGATACTAATATTCTTTCCCAGACATTGAATTTTCGACAATCAGTCGTCATTTTCATTGATTTAGCGTCATTTTTATCCATTTGGCGAGATTTTCGTTAATTTGGCAACATTTCTAAAAGTCGCCAAGTTGGCGACATTCCGCCAAATTCGTCGCCAAAATCTCGCCAAGCATTATGCACTGAGAAATAAGTTATTCTTACAGCAGATAAATGACTATTGGCGTTCAAATACAAAAGTATTACTCAGAGTATCTTTTTTCATGAATGGAACGAGCTAGATCCACGAGAATGATGTCACCCAATTTATCGTATGGTATTACATATGAAAAGTGAACATGTTTATCAATAGGAAATATTTTTTTTCATTTTATGACTTTTTGATATTTTTTTTAATGTACAATATCTCGAGAACGGTTCATGTTAGCGTTCTAAAATTTATGTCAATCGTTTTCTAATGAAAAATTACATAAGAAATATCTATTTGCGTAACTTTATTAGTGGTTTTGATTTTTTGACGATTTTTTCAAAATTTCATTCGAAAATTTAGAGGGGTTCTGAACATTCGATTGCGTATAAAAACAATAGGCTTCCAGTGTTTACGGATTGTGATTTTTGTACCAAATTTGGTTCAAATCAGTCCATTCGTTCGTCAGTTATCGTCCCCACTGACACACACACACACACACACACACACACATACTTTTACATACACACACACACACACACACGCACACAGACATCACTTCAAAAATGTTTGTTTCGTGATCAGGGATGCTTGAAACGTGCTCTCCCGTCGAAAACTCGAATTTGAATTTTCGACCCCGTCACAATACTTTCCTTATACATTATGTATATAAGGAAAGTAAAAAAGAGTTATATTCATATATCAAATTTATTTCATAAAATATTGATTATATACATAATATTGATGTTAAATATCTTAGCACGCAGGGTGTGAGTAAATCTTGAAGGAAATATGACTGGAATTAAACGGTTGTATGTAACGGAAGTAAATGATAAATACGAAACAGAAATCCATTGTTATAATTAGTCGCTTTGACCTATTTTTTCGTCTTGTTGGGTCTCATTCATTTTTGTTCAAACTTGATTTTTCCTGTCGAGATATTTCTGTTGTGTTTTGGTGCACGCCAATCTTGTATTGTTACTTCTCGTTTCTGATTGGCTGGCTGCTCTTCGTGTTGCTTTCTGATTGGCTGACTGCTCTTCATGTAGCTTTCTGATTGGCTCTCTCTTAATTCATGTCTTGAGTAAATAATCCCCCTATTTCTTCCTTCTGTGCCCATTCGTCTTTTAGATTTCTGGTTTGTTGGTTTACTTAACACTGACGAAGATTATCTTATTTGGGCATATACAGGGTCTCTCAAAAACATTAACCTCGGTTTTTATATCTTAAATATTGATCTTAGACATATATAATACATTACAAAGTTGCGTAAAAAAGGTACAGTATTTTATGTAATCGATAAAAATTTCCAAGGGAATTAAATTTTAAGAAATATAAAATTTAAATTTTTATACAGTCCCCGTACAAAAAAATTTCCAATGAGTAAAATGTGCCCCATACACTATTAAGGTGATGTACAAAATTTCAGCATTTCATCATAAAAAGCCCCATATATATGAAAAGACAAAAAGTTGACTTAAACAACTTATCGATGCATCGACATAGATTCTCAGAGGGAAAAAATCATGTCGGCAGATCGAGTTTCAGGGATTATATACAAATTATAAAAGAAAACAATGATTATATAAATAAATAATAATTTTGTTATTTATTAGTACAAAAGTATCTACACTGTGTAGAAATAATAACTTTACACAAATATTACAAAGCTTGTTCAAAATGTTTTCCATCTATGCTAAAGATCCATTAAAGATAAGAGGCAGATATTATTTGCCTATGATGCATTTCTGCGTTGCGTCATTTGCACTCTTGCTGCAAACATGTACACTTTAATATGTGATTAATCCCTCACCATCTTTGTTTAAACATATCTCTGAGACTTTTTATGATAAAATGCTGAAATTTTGTACATCACCTTATTAGTGTATGGGGCATAGTTAACTCATTGGAAATGTTTTTGTACGGGCGCCGTGTAAAAATTTAAATTAGTATTTCTTCAAATTTAATCCTCAGAAAATTTTTATCAATTTCATAAAATTCTGTACCTTTTTCTACGCAACTTTGTAATTTATTATATATGTCTAAGATCAATATTTAAGGAATAAAAGCCGAGGTCAATGTTTTTGGGACACCCTGTATACGTTGCTCTAGTTTTCCTTATTCTTTTGCACAAAGTGTATATTACTTTTTGAAAGCCTTAACCTGAGATGTGACCTTCAAGATTAGCATCAACGTTTCGTCTTCTTCAACCAGGTAATACAACACAGCAGAGGGCAATATCTGCCATTCCTGTTGAAGAGCAGTTGTCAGTTCTTGGAGAGTAGTTGGAGTGGCAGACGGGCAGAGACTCTTCCAAGGGAGTTGTGATGAGTTTGAGGTTCGAAGGCCACTATATAGGAGCAATACCTCTAATCCCCGGGTACTCATTAACCAGCCCTGATTTGCGTGGACGAGAGTTCATGCCCATCAAAAGATAATATGGACCCACCGTAGAGTCTCACGAAGTGTTCAAAGACTAAATCATGATATCTTTTCGCCATCTCTGTGAATAAGTACACGTCAGAGCAGTATCCTAAAAAAAATCCACGTAATACCATAACACTACCACGACTAAAGGCGTGATGTTAAGCGACTTTATAGGGCTGGTTACCTGTTTCCCGTTCTTTCCAGACTCCTACATGTTTATTATTTGAATCTAGGGAAAATCGTGGCTCACCCGCTCAGAGTACACTGGACCATTGTATTTCTGTCCAATTCGCATGCTGACTACACTTCTTCAATCGTGATTCAATGACCTTATCCTTCAAAAGGAAACTAGTGGTACCCGAGAAGGCTTCGTCTTACAGGCCCAGACCGTGGCATTTGCCACGGATGGCATAAGGTAGTTGAAACCACGACCGTGTAGCCATTGTCTTGTAGTACTGACGGTCGAAGGTTGCCTTTGGTCAGTTGTGGGATAATGGTTATCAGACATTGTAACCCTGGAACAGGTATTGTTATCCTAAAACAACCTTGAATAGGAAATTGTTTCCATAACCGAAAAATCTGATGTGGGCAGCAAATGACTTTCCTTATATAATGCAATGAATTTACTACTTTTGCAGTTAAAAAAATGTTATTCTTATAGTAGATACTCATATTCTTTCCAGGATATTGCATTTTCTTCAATGAGTCGTCACTTTCATTGATTCAGCGTCATTTTTATAGATTGGGCGAGATTTTTGTTAATTTGGCAACATTTAAAAATGTCTCCAAGTGGGCGACATTCCGCTAAATGCGTCGTCAAAATCTCGCCAAGCGTTATGGACAGAGAAATAAATAATTCTTACAGCGGATAAATGACTGTTGGCGTTCAAATACAAAAGTATTTCTCAATGTATCTTTTCTCGTGAATGGAACGAGTTAGATCGATGAGAATTATGTCACCAAATTTATCGCATGGTATTACATATGAAAAGTGAACATGTTTCTTAACAGTTAACATTTATTTTTAATTTATGGAATTTTTTGATAAATTTATTTGAAAAATGTGCAATATCTCGAGAACGCTGCATGCTAGCATTTTAAAGTTTATGACAATCGTTTGCTAAGGAAAAATTACATAAGAAATATCCGTAACTTTATTAAAGGTTTTGATTTTTTGATGATTTTTTCAAAATTTCACTTGAAAATTTAGGTGGGTTCTGAACATTCGATTGTGTTTTAAAACAGTAGGCTTCCAGTATTCACGGATTGTGATTTTTGTACCAAATTTCATTCGAATCGGTCCATTCGTTCATTAGTTATCGTCTCCACAGATTCACTGACACACACACAGACATACACAGACATCACTTCAAAAATGTTCGATTCGTGATCAGGGATGCTTGAAACGTGCTTTCCCGTCGAAAACTTGAATTGAATTTTCGATCCCGTCACAATACTTTCCTTATACATACATTATGTATATAAGGAAAGTAAAAATGACGGAAAGGTCTTAAAGAAAAAAAAATGGTGACATTCTTAATGGAATGTCCTGACTCAAGCCTCCCAGAAGCATGCCAGCGTTGAGAATCTCCAAACGTATTTATTATTTGTGTCATAACAAATCTATCCTAAGTCAACACCAACACATTTCGGAAAATTTTCTTTGATTATTGAATCTCTTACGCGTCAACAAATCTTTTTCCCCACATGCCTAACTTTCATATTGTTCGATAAGGAAACCTCTATTGAACACATCATTTGACATTTCCATATTTCCATCGATAACGAAAGGAAGTTTTATCCAATAAAATCCACGGCTGCGTTTGAGAATTTTAATGGCTCTCTTAACTGTCAGAAGACAGTGAATTATATAGTATGATTTAAACAAGAAAGATCAATCATGCTTAAAGCATTGATTATGAAACACTTTCCAACTTCAATGCAATTTTATTTAAACATGTCTAAAATGCAATACATTCCTCGGTAATATTTTAAAACTTATCACAATACTACATTAATTTATTATATTTGAAACCTTAAACCTTCATCGAAAAAAATTAACTTCATTCAAATGACGGCATTAAAATATAAATTGCCTGGTTTACACATCTCTAAAATGTGATACATTCCTCGGTAATAATTTTAGAATTATCATAATACAAAGATAATTTATTATATTTGAAAACTTCATCGAAAACAACTGAAATCCATTCAAATGACGTCATAGAAAAAATAACACGCCTGACTCTCTCTATAAAAGCAACATTTCATTCATAAATAATTCCCCCATTCATGTCATTCATCACAATACTATAATAATTTATATTATTTAAAAATTAAGACCATGGAGCTACAAGTAAGTAAAACTCTATGCGTAAAACTTCATCGAAAATTATCGTCCTTCTCTTTCTAAAATCAATGAATATTTCATTCATATCAGCCATGCAGACTCCATGGACTAAATGATTTTGTGTTGAAGAATTACAGCGATTCTAATACAACTCATTCTACATATTTTGCTGTTTACATTTTACATAGGTGAAAAATAGGCTTAATAGTAGAAATAATCAAATTTGTATGAGCATTTAAACTGAAATATATTGTCATTGCGTTGTTAAAGTATGTAGATGCACAGAATTTAGGCCAAAATAAAGTAGTTTTAGGATGGATACAACACTCAATATGAATTAGAAAGAACTTTAAAAATCACGATTTTGATTCAAGATGGATGCCATATATCATTTTGAAGTGGGTCATGTGATCGTTTCATATCATGGACACGTGATCGCTTCATATAAGAGGTGCTATTATTATTTTAATTTTTATTTAAATAACTACTGAATATATTTCGCTGAATTTTTTTTTATATATTTTATGGAACAATTTGAATATTGCCTAAAATTTTCGAAGCAATTTGTGAATTTTAAATCCGCTTAAAAAATGCTTGAAAAATTAGGTCCCATAGGGCTCAATGTATTCCATTTTTTCAACACGGGTTCAATCCAAAACTAATTGGGTGATATTATTCATTTATATTCCTATAGGTCCTATAGACCGTCTGAACAACATACTAAAATTTCATTTTGATTAAGTCATTTTTACGGCAGTTATCGTGCTAACGGACAGACAGACAGACAGAATGAACAAAGTCATAAACACTTTTCAACTTTGTTGTAAAGTGTTAAAAAGATGGGCCAAACTTTGCGAGGTGTAGTATATACCAAACCAAGCACTCTTTTATAGTTTACCGGGTCGGTACCTAGCGAAACAACAGCAGTACATGACGTTTCTTGCAGACTCATATTGACGTTCTCTTCGCTTCTTCAATAAATCATTGAATTGAGTTTAATTGCACAAAATAACAGTCATACATATTTTAAATTACACTGAATTTGTACACTTAATTCAATTTTCAATTTCATTCAGTAGCTGGACATATTTTTAAAGGTGGCTTATCAAAATTGCGAAAACACTAAAATATCTCGAGAACGGCTAGTCCTAAAGACATGGAGTGGGTCTTATTCTTTTCATCGTAAAAAAATACGTAGAAAATAAGCATTTAACTGATATATTTGAACATACGTAGTCTTTTATTTTTAGATTTAACGATTTTTAGATTTAACGACGCAATAGATATTTTAGATTTAACGACGCAAAGAAAAGGCAGATTCTTTGTTTTCAAATTGTACCAAAATCTAATCAACACCAGATTAAACTATGAGTGACTTTTTTTACCGAATTTAGTGAAATTCGGTCTATTAATTTTTCAGCTAGAGTGGACGCAAGCAATTTTTGAAGGTCATTTTGCGAAAAAAAGCAGGTTCTTTTATTCTGAATCATACCAAAAGCTAATCAGCACTAGGGTTACCCACAAAGGACTCCCCTAACAAATTCTATGGAATTCCGTCAATTAGTTTTTCAGTTACAGTGGATATAGAATTTCGATTGCACACAGATACATACATTGCATATCGATACATACATCGCACAGACAGACAGACAGACTGACTGACTGACAGACACACAAACAGACGTTAGAAATAATTTTTCTTGTTCTAGAAGCCCCAAAGCGTGTAGATTCATCGAAAACTCGAGTTGCGATTTTCGGCACTATTCCAATACTTTCTCCAGACATTACCATGTAATGCAGGGAGATTAGAATTCTGATGTGAGCAGCACAGGATTTACCCTACAGACTCATATTCACGTTCTTTTTTATTTCTTCAATAATGCGTTTTATTGGTTTTAATTATTTCTCATTTAGTAACTGGACTTATTTTTAAAGCTCGCATAGCGAAAAATCGAATATCTCGAGAACGCCTAGTCCTAGGGGAGGGGGGTCTTATTCTTTTCATCGTTAAAAATTATGTATAAAATAAGCATTTAATTGATATGTTTGAACGCACGTTTGAGCACACAATGTTTACGAGGCATATCGCGAAAAAAGTCAGATTATGTTTTTTCGAATTTTATTAAAATCTAATCATCACCAGAGTAAGTGATTTATCGACTAAATTTCGTGACATTTGGTCTATTAGTTGTTTAGCTAGAGCAGATACAAACAATTTTTGCTACCAATTCGTAAAAAATGGCGGATTCTTTTTATCCCGAATTATACCAAAAACTAATCAACACCAGGTTCACCCACAAGCGACTTACCCACCAAATGTTATGAAATTTGGTCCATTTGGTTTTGAGTTAGAGTTAATACATACATTACATACATAGACAGACAGACAAACACGCACACAGACGTCCCTCTAAAAATAGTGTTTTTGTATTGTAGAGGTCCCAAAACGTATAGGACCGTCGAAAACTGTGGTTGTAATCTTCGGCACAATTCCAATACTTCCCCTATACATTACCATGTATTGCAGGGAAAGTAACAAGGTGCCCACAAAGAGGTCTTATGATCCTTACTCTGTACTCTAATAAAAAATTCACACATTCAAACAAAGTGAAAACATCAGCAAGAGTGATAGTGTACTCAATTCGCAATTAAAAGCGTACCAATTCAATTAGTAGATGATTTGTAATGTAGTGTTTCAAAATTATACCAGAGGTTATTCAATAAGCTTAAACATTCAGAAACTTGTCCTTTCAATGTGTCTAATCTCTCCTCTTATGTTAAGATGACATCATTAATTACTGAGATAGCTACTTGACAGTGCTTACAAATTATATGGTAATAGAGGGAGGCATTTGGGAAATAATGGCGTCCTTTGGCTTTGATCTATTAAAATGATCAGAGACAGATTTTAATTTAAATGATATTTGAATTTTAAGAACGACATTTCATATTGACAACGTGCATAATTATCTTTTAAGGATTATTACATTACAGATGTAGAAAGTGGTTACACACAAAACAATCTGATGTGATCAGCGAATCTGATATGTAAGCATCTACCGAATTTTGTGCAATTTGGTCTATTAGTTATGCAGATAGAGTGGACGCAGGAAATTTTTGCTGGTCATTTCGCAAAAGAAGAGAAGTTCTTTTTATCTCGAATCATACCAAAAGCTAATAAACACTAGGGTTACCCACAAGGGACGTAACGAACAAACAAATTCTATAGAATTCGGTCAATTAGCTTTTCAGTTAGAGTGAATATAGAATCTGCACACATACACACAGACGTCACTCTAAAAATAGATTTTTCTGGTTCTAGAATTCCCCAAACGTGTACATCAGTTGAAAATCGTGTTGTGAATTTCGGCACGATTCCAAAACTTTCTCTACATATTACCATGTATAGGAGGAAAGTTAAAATTGTGATGTGAGCAGCACATGACTTACCCTACAGATTCATATTCACGTTCTCTTTATTTCTGCAGTAATTCATTATATTGAAATTAATTGCCCAAAATAACAGTTACAATTATTTAAAATTACACTAAATTTGCATTTTTAATTCAATTATTTTTTGCATTTGGTAACTTATTTTCAAAGTTGGTGCTGCGAAAATGCAAAAAAAATATCTCGCGAACGGTTAGTTTTAGTGTAATGGGGTAGATCTTATTATTTTCATCGTTAATAATTACGTATAAAACAAGCATTCTATTGATATATTTGAGTATGCGTAGTTTTTATTTTAGATTTTGACAATTTTTGCGGGTCATGTCGCAAAAGAAGGCAGGTTACTTTTTTCCGAATCGAACCAAAATCTAATCAGCACCAGAGTAACCCACAATTGAGTTAGCTATCAAATTTGGTTTTGATTTTACAGTTTTTAGCTAGTATGAATACAGGCAATTTTTGAGGGTCATTTCACAAAAGAAGGCCGATTATCTTATCCCGAATCGTACACAAAACTGATCAACACCAGAGTAACACACAAGGGACTTACCTACCAAATTTTATAAAATTTTGTCCATTAGTTTTTGAGTTAGAGTGGATACCTAAATTGCACAGACAGACGTACACATAGATGTCACGGTAAAAATAGTGTTTTCATATTCTAGAGATCCCAAAACGAGTATATCCGTCGAAAACTCGAGTTGCGATTTTCGTTATCATATCAATACTTTTCCTATACATTACCATGTATTGTAGGGAAAGTAAAAATGATGTATAAGATCCACGGTACTGTGACGTTGAATTGTACATTTGGCAATTTTCCGGATGACAACATGTGATACTATTTCAAAGTACCCAATTAATATTTCACCTAACTCTAAATTAACAAATATAAATATCGATCGTATCCGTAATAAGCATTATATTCCATATATTTAAATACTAAATTCATGAATTATGTATGAATATCTTTAACGTGGCGTCATTTTTAAACACTTTATTACATATTTGAAAGTATTTATGACTTTGTTCATTCTGTCTGTCTATCCGTTAGCACGATAACTGCCATAAAAATGACTTCAAACTGAAATTTTAGTATGTGGTTCAGACGGTCTGTGGGACCTATGGATATATAAATGAATGATATCACCCAATTAGTTTTGGATTGAACCCGGCTTGAAAAAATGAAATACATGGAACCCTATGGGAACTAATTTTTCAAATATTTTTTAAGCCAATTTAAAATTCACAAATTGCTTCGAAAGTTTTAGAAAATATTCAAATTATCCCATAAAATATATAAAAAAATCAGCAAAATATATTCAGTAGTTTTTTAAATAAAAATTAAAACAATAATTACACCTTTTATATGAAGCGATCACGTGATCATTATATGAAGAGATCACGTGAGCCACTTCAAAATAAAATATGGCATCCATCTTGTGTCAAAATCGGGATTTTAAAAGTTCTTTTTAATTCATATTTAGTATTGTATCCGTCCTAAAACCACTTTATTTTCACTTAAATTCTGTGCTTCTACATCCTGAAACAACGCAAATACAATACATCTGAGTTTAAATGATCATCCAACTTTGATTATTTCTACAACAAAACCTAAATTTCACTTATAGAGAATGTAAATACCAAAAGATGTAGAATGAGTTGTATAAGAATTGCTGCATTTCTTTAACACAGAATTATTTAGCCCATGGAGTCTGAAATATAGCTGATATGAATGAAACAATCATTGATTTTACAGAGAAGCAAACGATTTTTTGATGAAGTTTTGAGCATAGAGTTAATTACTTGTACCTCCATTATTTTAAGTTCTAAATAAAATTAAATATTATAGTGTTGTGATGAGAATGAAATTAATGAAAAAATGTTTACGAATGAAATGCTGCTTTTATTTAAAGAGCCAGCCGATTTATATTTCGATGACGTCATTTGTTTTCAAAGTTCATTTGTCAAAGTTCATTTGTTTTCGATAAAGATTTGAAATATAATAAATTATTGTAGTATTAAGATAATTTTAAAAATATTGCCGAGGAATGTATCGCATTTCAGAGATGTGTAAACCAGGCAATGTATATTTCAATGCCGTCATTTGAATGAAGTTCATTTTTTCGATGAAGTTTTAAGTTTTGAAATATAATAAATTAATGTAGTATTGTGATAATTTTAAAAATATTATCGAGGAATGTATCGCATTTTAGAGTTGCTTAAATAAAATTGCATTGGAGTTGGAAAGTGTTTCATAATCAATGCTTTATGAATGATTGATCATTCTTGTTAAAATATTACCGAGGAATGTATCTCATTTTAGAGATGTTTAAATAAAATTGCATTGAAGTTGGAAAGTGTTTCATATACAATGCTTTTTGCATGATTGATATTTCTTGTTAAACACTTTACTATATAGTTGAAAAGTGTTTATAACACTATTCATTCTGTCTGTCTGTCTGTTAGCATGAAAACTGTCGTAAATGTGACTTTTTTAATTTGAAATTTTAGTATGTTGTTCAGACTGTCTGTGGGACCTATGGGAATATATATGGATAATATCAACCAATTAGTTTTTGATTGAACTCGGGTTGGAAAAATGAAATACATTGAACCCTATGAGACCTAATTTTTCAAAGAATTTTTAAGCGAATTTAAAATTCACAACTTGCTTCGAAAGTTTTAGGAAATATTCAAATTAGATAAATTAGATTAAAAAAACATGAAATAGATAAAAAAAATTCAGAAAAATATATTCAGTAGTATTTTATATGAAAATAAAAATAATAATTACACCTATTATATGAAGAGATCACATGACTATTATATGAAGAGATCACTTGAACAACTTCAAAATAAAATATGGCCTCCATCTTGTGTCAAAATCGTGATTTTTAATTTATATTTAGTGTTGTGTCCGTCCTAAAACCGCTTTATTTTTGCTTAATTTCTGTGCATCTATATTCTGAAACAGCGCAATTACAATATGTTTGATTTTAAATGATCATCAAACTTTGATTATTTCTACAACGAAGCCTACTTTTCACTTATGTAGATGGTAAACACATCAGGCTCACTAATGCAGATGGTAAACACACAGGTGCTCAATTTTGACAATTTTGACTTGGAAATAACGGACCAATATAAAAGATCTTTGAACTTCAGAAAGGCGGATTGGCAGAAATGTACTCTGTCATTGAATGAACTATACAACAACACCATCTATTCGCTTGACAATATCGATGAACGAGTGAACATTTTTAATGAAAATATCCTTGTTAACGCAAATAAATTTATCCCAAGAGGAAAACGAAAGAAAGAATGGGTCCCTTTCTGGAAAGACCAAAATATTGACTCTTTAATCGAAGAAAGAGACCTCTTAAATGAAAAACTCAAAGTAGATAATTTGGAACAGAACAGAAGGCTTCTTCGCGAAACTACTGACAAAGTCGAGAATGAAATCTCAAGCTGTAAACGTCAAAAATGGGAGGATTTTTGCAAAAGCCTAGACCCTAGGCGCATTGGAAGATCATGAAAACACTAAACACTTGCTTTTCTCCTGTTGCGGTCCAGAATTCTAATATTCTCGATGCCAATGAAACGAGAGCGGATACAAACAAGAAAGCGGCAAAAACACTTGCAATGCACTATAGCAATGTAAGCAGGATAATATTTCAAAAAGAAGACAAAAGTATTAAAAGATATGTTAAAAAGATCCTTCGTGAGGCTAGAGAATATGGACATGATGATTCTTTTACTCGCGTCTTCACTAGACAAGAACTGGAAACAGCTATTGGAAGCACTGCCGCAAAGAAATCTCCTGGCACTGATCTCATTTTTGGAGAAATGATTAGGCATTTTGGTGAAACAGCTAAAGAACATCTTAGGATAATCAATACCACATGGATAAGGAGTAAACTTCCAAAGTCATGGAAGACCTCTATTATTGTTCCTCTGCTAAAACCAAACAAATCAGCCCCAGAATGTAAAAACTAGCGACCGATTGCTCTTGCTAGTGTATTATGCAAAATTTCAGAAAAGAATCATTCATTCCAGAATTATAGAAGAGCTCTCAAAAACAAAAGACTAAATTTTTATCAAACTGCATACAGAAAACGGCACTCCATTGAAGACCAGCTTTTTTATTTAAGCCAGTCTATTATAGATGGCTTTCAGGAAACACCTACCAAAAAGACCATTGCTGTCTTTCTGGGCATGTCCTCTGCATTTGATACAGTATGGAGGCAAAACTCATACAAATCGCATATCAACATGGAATTAGAGGCAATGCCCTGATATGGATTGCTGATTTCTTGAGAAATAGAAGAATTAGAGTGCGATATAACGGAATACTATCTAAAAACAGGAAAACTTTTGCAGGTGTCCCCAGGGCTCTGTACTTAGCCCCCTGCTTTTCTTGATGTATGTAAATGACATTCACCCACACCTTACTAAGGGTACAAGGGTTGTTTGATATGCTGATGACATAGCTATATGGCATACTGACAAGAGAATTTCAGAGTCTGAGGAATCAATAAACAATTCATTAAATGGCATTATGAATTGGTCGAAGACATTAAAGCTGCAGATCAATACCCCAAAACAAATTTCAGCATCTTTACAACAGCTAGAAAACATAGAAAACAGTTGGATCCTAAAATCTACATTAACGGCACCCCGCTTGTTATGCTGAAAAACCCTAAATACTTCGGAATGATTATGGACATAGAACTTCTTTTTACTGAGCACATTAAAAACTGTGCAAATAGGTCTCTTAAGATAGTGAATATCATCAAAAGTCTATGTGGCACAGACTGGGAAGCTCGGCCTAAAACTCTTAAAACTACTTACACTTCGTTAGTGAGACTTATCTTGGAATATGCGTCGCCCATTTAGGCCCACGCTTCTAGGACTGCCCTGGATAAACTAGAAGGGGTCCAGGCAAGAGCTGCTAAGATCATAGCGGGAGCTGTCTCCTCTACATGCAATGAAAAAATTTTGCGCGAATGTGGTCTTGAAACACTTGAAAGAAGGAGAATGTTTAATACCATCAAATTTACAAATAAGGCTAGGAGTAACACTTTGGAACATATATCCGGACAGACTTTTGAAAATTATACAGGTAAAATGAGACTCAAGCGTTCATCCCCTTTTCAATTTGACCAAGAAATAAGGAGAAACCATGACCTCGAACACAGCAAATTTGAGATCTATCAAGAACCGGTTCTTCCTCCGTACCTCCCTGATAATACCAAACTAAACAGGCAACTTTTGGACCCCTGTTCAAAGAAAGAATTGGCAGATACCATCAAAGCCAAAGGAGCTAAAACGATTGAATCCTTTTCTAGGGAGACTCTTGTTTATGCCTATACTGACCGCTCCTCTGATGAAACCATTTTAAATGGAGGGTCTGGAATACACGTCATTTTACCAAATGTCAAAACTATACAAAAAAAAATTTGGAGCGGGCCTCATTGCATCCAATTACACCAGCGAACTTATTGCAATACAGGAAGCTCTGAATATCTGTATCTCTGTTTCAGATTACGATAGGGCTAATGGCCTGGTTATCTTTAGTGATTCTAAGGCTGCTATTGAGGCAATCCAATTGGGATGCTTAAGACTTGCTGGTGATATACATATCTTCCTTGACAGGATCAAACAACTAGAGAAAAGTTGCACCCTGCAATGGATTCCTGCACATGTTAATATCGAGGGAAATGAGATTGCCGACAATCTGGCCAAAGAAGCGAGACACCTAAATAGTGGCCACGTAAATTGCGCCACCTTTGGTAATGTGAATGCAATGGCAAGATCCAGACTTAGGGAATGCTCAATTCGAGAAAGTGACGAAATCTATGAAGTAAATGAAGAAAGAATCATCACAAAAACAATTGTAAGGCTTCGTACACGTCACTACAGGGGTATGAAAATCGATGAAAATGGAGCTAGGGTCTACAGGGACTGTAGAAACTGTCGCGAAACTGAACTCTCTCCTGAACATGTCTTTACATGTCCTGCCATTTTGGAAGCACTTCAAAATATCGTGGAGCTTCCACAGGAGATGCTCTACTTCCATAGCATCATTGCGATCGTCAGGGCCGTGGTTTTTTCACATGGATCTATTTAAGCGACTGACTCGTGTGGCTACGACACACCACCACCACCAAACACATCAGGCTGTAAGCTGAGTTGTATAAGAATCGCTGAATTTCTATAACGCAAAATTATTTAGCACTGGAGTCTGCAATATAGTTAATATGAATGAAACGGTCATTGATTTTACATTGAGAACAGACGATTTTATCGTAGACTTTTTAGATAAAGTTTTAAGCACAGAGTTAAATTACTTTTACCTCCATGGTTTCAAGTTTTTAAATAAAATAAATTATTGTAGTATTTTGATGAGTGAAAGGACTAGAATAAAAGTTTAGAATGAAATTTTTACTGTTTTTTCATAGAAAGCCAGGCGATTTATATGTCAATGACGTCATTTGAATAAAGACCATTATTTTTCGATGAAGTTTTCAAATGTAATAAATTATAGTAATATTGTGATAATTTTAAAAATATTACCGCTGAATGTATCGCATTTTAGAGATGTTTAAATGAAATTGCATTTCAGTTGGAAAGTGTTTTATAATCAATGTTTATTCATGATTGATCTTTCTTGCTTTAAAAAATCTGATGTGGGCAGCTAATGACTTCCTTGTGCAATGAATTTACACCTTTTACATTCAAAAAATAATGTATAAGATACACGGTACTGTGGTTTTAAAACTGAATTGTACATTTGGCGATTTTCCTAATGAAAATATGTAAAACTATTTCATAGTACCCAATTAACTTATATTCGCGCAACTCTAAATAAACAATTATCAATATTGATAGCATCATCAGTAAGTGATATAGTCTATATATTAACATATTTTAATAATTAATTCATTAACTAGGTGTCATTTTCATTGATTTAGCGGCATTTTTCTCAATTTGGCGATATTTTCTTTAATTTAGCAACATTAAAAAAGTCGCCAAGCTATATTCCGCCACTTTCGTCTCCAAAATCTCGCTAAGTGTTATGGACGGAGAAGTGAGTTATTTTATAGCAGCTAAATGACTATTAGCGTTCAAATATAAAAGTATTACACAAAAAAGTTTACCTTTTCTCATGAATGGAACGAACTAGATCGACGACAATGATGTCTCCAAATTTAATTGCACGATATTACATACGAAAAGTGAACATATATCACAATAGTTAATATTTTATTTTATTTTTTGTGATTTTATGAAACAATTATTTGAAAAATGGGCAATATTTCGAGAACGGTTCAAGCTAGCGTTCTAAAGTTTATGTTAATCGTTTTCTAATACAACCTTATATAAAAAATGACTACTAAAGGCGTTACTTTATTAAAGGTTATGATTTTTTGATGGTTTTTTGAAACATTCCCTCGAAAATTTAGGGGGGTTCTGAATATTCGATTGCATTTAAAAACAATGGGCGTCCAGTGTTAACGGATTGTAATTTTTGTACCAAATTTCGTTCGAATCGTTTCATTCGTTCATGAGATATTGTCTTCACAGTCTCACTGGCACACTGACATTACCTCAAAAATGTTCGATTCGTAATTAGGGATGCCTGATTCGTGCTCTCCAGTCGAAAACTCGAATTCGAATTTTCGACCCCGTTACAATATTTTCCTTATAAGCATAGTAATAGTATAATGTATAAGGAATGTAAAAACACACAGAAGTTGAGAGTAAGAAAGCTTTATGACATAAATGTAATGTATTACAAATAAATAAATATATAAATATATTCACAAATATTATCTTTGACCATCGCTAAACCTGACACGAGCGCCAATTTTCCTTTATATTCATGAATGAGATATATTTCTTTCAATCATCCATCATTATAGTCGAAGAGCCAGCAACGATACAGCATCGAGTACAAAACGTTCAAGTATTGTACGTGTTAGAATTACCCGTGGTGACAACGGGAAGCTTTGCGGTTTTAGTCTGGCAGTCCCCTCAGGTGGCCTTTGCTCTGGGTGAATTTTTGAATTAGGCTAGAATTGACATCAACGTATACACCATCGAGTACATGTGTGAAATAAGTGTCAAATGGTATGTTTACGTCACATTAACGGATTTACGTGTCTGGCAGTCGTCTCAGATGACAGGTTGTATGTCGAAATTTCGAAAAAGTCGAAATTTTGAAATTTTAAACATCTATATACTCCAAAAACTTAAGTGTAGAAGTTAAACGTTTATCTTTAGATGCTGTTGTTGTTGTTGTTGTTGCTAATCTCCCATCTGGTCTGACGGAGTCAGATCAGATCAGTAAAACCGTTGACCTGTCCAGCCCGAGACAGTCCAAAATATGTTCTGGCGAAGCCTGGACCTGCCGGCATTTAGTGCAAATGGGAAAAGTTTTTTGGCCTCCAGCATACAACAGGCCTTTCAAGTGTCCACTGGCTAAACGGGTTAGACAAGCGTAGAGTTGCCTGTCACAAGGAAGAGACAGAGAAAGTCCTGGTCTATTTCCCCTATACCAGCAGTGAGAGGGAGAAGCCATTTTTCCTTGTTTTGGGCCTTTTGCCTCGAGAATAGTTCCAGGTAAGTAAGCTCCTCGGCAGCAGGAACCGGAAGGTCCAGTCCCTCCCTAGCAAGGGAACCCGCCAGTTCGTTTCCGTGAATATCCACATGGGACGGGATCCACTGAAAGTGTATTTCATGCTGGCGGGAGATGATTTTTACTTTCTGAAGAATAGATAAGCTGGTTTTATCTCCAATGTGGGTCCAGTTTTTAAGGTGTTGAAGAGAGCAACGGCTATCAGATAGTATTCAGATACCTCTATAGTTGCCCGCACTCATTATAATCTCAAGTCCCATATTGATTGCTAGTAATTCGCTTGGGAAAACCGAGTCTCCCGATGGTGTTCCTGCCTTGTCGGGGCGATGAGGCTTGTACGCCCCAATGACTCGGAGAGCTATGCCGGCGGTAGCTGGGTAGGGTCTCCCTAGCCGGACAGGTCGAAGGGTAGGTGCCAGACTAAAAAGAACCCCACTTGGAGCCTAGACAGTCTTCCACCTTTTGGTGCTCCGGTCTTTTTTGACAACGGAAGCGGCATTTTACTCCTATGAACCAGTTTAGATGCTTAAATCTATGTATATTAATATATCTCTATATTAGAAAAAAAGCTCTGTGCAGCCGCTGGCCAAATAATTTTTAATTAGAGAGATTGTGTGTAAGTGCTAGCGCTGGACCTATGCTATCAAAAAATTTGCAATTTTTTCATGATGATTTATAATACATTGCCATGTGTCGCCACCTATTTTAAATTCTTTGTTTATCTTCAAAATTTAATCTTTCACTGTTAAAAATGATATTGGCATTTCAAAAAAGTAATATTTAGATTTTTAACTATTCAAAATACATAAATAGTTCAGAGATTTATTTAAATAATTACTTTTTTGAAATGGCAACAGCGTTTTCAACAATGAATTGTAATTGCTCATGACAATAATGCTTGAAAATCGCTCTGCTTGCTCATAACAACAATGCTTGTGAAACTTTGTTTGTTTGTGAGAAAAAAAAATTATATATTCAACATTTACTACAATGTTATACATTTAAGAAACATAACTATATATTTTTCCATACTTAGAAGTTTGATTTTTAATAAGTGATTAATTACATTTCAAATTGTATCTTAAATGGATAATTAATATTAATTAAGAATGAAAAGAATCCTACAGCGACGCTACAATTTATACTGTATCAATACGCTACTATTTATGCTGTAATGGTATCAATACGCTATAGCTCATTGATGCAGCATAAATGGTAGCGTATGCTGTATCAGTACACTAGCACTTATGTTGTATTAGTACGCCAAAATTTATTCTGTATCAGTACGCTAGCATTTATGCTGTATCAGTACGCTAGCATTTATGCTGTATCAGTACGCTAGCATTTATGCTGTATCAGTACGCTAGCATTTATGCTGTATCAGTACGCTAGCATTTATGATGTATCGGTACGATACCATTTATACTGTATCAGTACGCTGCCATTTATACTGTATCGGTACGCTATCATTGTGTATCGCTACGCTACCATTTATGCTGTATCGGTACGCAACCATTTACCCTGTATCAGTAGGTTACCATTTACGCTGTATCAGTACGCCACCATTTATGTTGTATCAGTACTCGACCATTCATGCTGTATCACTACCCAACCATTCATGCTGCATCACTACGCTACCATTCATGCTGTATCACTACGCCACCATTTATGCTGTATCAGTAGGTTACAATTTATGATGCATCAGTACGCAACCATTTATGCTGTATCAATACGTTACCATTTATGCTGTAATAATACCTACTGCAGTTTCCAGTCTGATGAGCTTATGCTTTGACGATAAACATGGATCATGGAAAAATATTTGACAAACATGTTGTGTAAATTATTCATTTAAATGCAGAAGGTATGTCCGTCATACGGAATTAAAAAATATCAAGGCATTACGTCGCATTTGGCTTCATTTTTATTAATTTGCCGATGGATTTGAGATTGCTGTTGAGATTAATTCTCAATTTGCAGTCTATGTTTCGCCCTTTTCTTTTCGAATTTTTAAAAAAAGATTCTTGAATTTGATGTGATGTCAAACACCAAGTAATTTGAACTTTCTACCTTCTCCGGTTCTCAAGTTATTCCCCGAAATGTATACATTTTTATAATTTTTAGCATTAGGAACCTTATTGGGTTACAATAAGGTTCATAATACCGAAACATGAAATATACAACTAAAACAACTACGTAAAAAATTTGAACTTTATATCTGTTCGTCTCGAGTTATTCCCCCAGAAAATTGAACATTCGTATGATGAGTCAGGACGGGCTAAACAGATAAGTTTATAAATATATTCCAATATTCAGCTTAAATATTATTATCAACACTTAAATTTTTATCTTTCATAGGTATAAGCGAAACTGCATACTAGACTCTTTTCTAACTTTCTTATAAAATTAGTTATACTTATCACTGCTGTTGTAAACAAACTGTTGTCCAACCATTGACCTATTGAAGGAATTGAACTCGGAGGACAAGAGTTTGATTCCCAGCTTTTTAATCCACAGAACATTTTAATTTATATTTAGTGTTGTGTCCGTCCTAAAACCGCTTTATTTTTGCTTAATTTCTGTGCATCCATGCTCTGAAACAACACAATTACAATTTGAAATGATCACGAAACCTTGTTTATTTTACAACGAAGCCTAATTTTACTTTTGGAGATGATAAATACATTAGGCTGTAAGATGAGTTGTATAAGAATTGCTGAATTTCTGCAACACAAAATTATTTAGCAGAGGAGTCTGCAATATAGTTAATATGAATGAAACAGTCATTGATTTTACATTGAGAAAAGACGATTTTATAGTAGACCTTTTCGGTGAAGTTTTAAACCCAGAGTTAAATTACTTTTACCTCCAAGGTTTTAAGTTTTTAAGTAAAATAAATTATTGTAGTATTGTGATGAATGAATGGAATAGAATAAAAGTTTATGAATTAAATTTTTAAATATGTATAAAATACACGGTACTGTGGTTTTAAGACTGAATTGTACATTTAGAGATTTTTCTAATGACAGCATATAAAACTATTTCAAAGTACCCAATTAATTTATATTCTTGCAACTTTAAATAAAGAATTATCAATATTGATAGCATCCTCAGTAAGTGATATAGTCCATATAATAAATTATTTTGATAATTAATTCATCAATTACGCGTCATTTCCATTGCTTTAGCGTCATCTTTATCAACTTGGCGACATTTTCTTAAATTTAGCAATATTAAAAAAGTCGCCTAGTGTGCGATATTCCGCCAAAATCGTCGCCAAAATCTCGTTATGTGTTATGGACGGAGAAGTAAATTATTATTTTAGCAGCTAAATGACTATTGTCGTTCAAATATAAAAGTATAATAAATAAAAGTGTACCTTTTTCCACGAATGGAACGACGATTTCCCACTGGGGCCCTATATTTCGTTTTCTACGAAACACAGAGGAGTGGTAAGGTTATTCTACAACCCGCCCCTACACGGGGACTTCACAGTCTCACTGACACACACACACACGCACACACACATACAGATATCACCTCAAAAATGTTCGATTCATAATAAGAGATGCTTGAAACGTGCTCTCCCGTCAAAAACTCGAATTCGAATTTTTGACCCATCACAATACTTTCTTTATACATTATATTATTACTATGCATATAAGGAAATTGAAAACACACAGAGTTGAAAGTAAGAACGCTTTAATGACACAAATTTAGTGTATTACAAATAAATAAATAAATTCACAAACGTTATCTTTGACCATCGCCAAACCTGACAAGAGCGTCAATTTTCCTTTCGTCAAGAGAAATATTTCTTTCGTTCATCCATTATTATAGTCGAAGAGCCAGCAACGATACAGCATAGAGTACAAAACGTTCATGTATTGTACGTGGTACCCGTGGTAACAACACTAAATCCATGAGTCTGGCAGTCCCCTCAGGTGCCCTTTGCTCTGGGCGAATTTTTGAAATAGGCTAAAATTGACATCAACGTATACACCATCGAGTACATGGGTAAAACAAGTGTCAAACGATATGGTTAAGTCCCAATAACGGATTTACGTGTCTGGCAGTCGTCTTAGATGGCAGGTTGTATGTCCAAATTTTGAAATTTTAAACATCTATATACTCCAAAAACTTAAGTGTAGAATTCAAACTTTGATGTTTAGATGCTTAAAACCATGTATATTAATATATCTCTATATTAAAAAAAAGCTTTGTGCAGCCGCTTCCCAAATCCTATTTAAATAAAGAGATTGTGTGTCAGGGCTACCGCTGGACATGTGACATCAAACGATTTGCAATTTGGCATGATGATTTGTAATACATTGCCATCTGTCGCCACCTATTTTAATTTCTTTGTTGTATCTTCAAAATGTGATTTCTCACTGTTAAAAATGATTTTGGCATCTCAAAAATGTAATATTTAGATTTTAAACTATTCAAAATACACAAATAGTTCAGAGCTTTATTTAAATAATTACTCTTTTGAAATGGCAACAGCGTTTACAACAATGAATCGTAATTGTTCATGACAATAATGCTTGAGAATTGCTCTCTTTGCTCATAACAACAATGCTTGTGAAATTTTATGTTTGTTTGTAAGAATCAACAATTATGAATTCAACATTCACTACAATGTTATACATTTAAGAGACGTAACTATATATTTTCCCATACTTAGAAGTTTGATTTTCGGTAAGTGATTAATTACATTTCAAATTGTATCTTAAATGGATAATTAATATTCATTAAGAATGAAAAGGCAGCCTGCAGCGATGCTACCATTTATACTGTATCAATATGCAACCTTTTATGCTGTAATGGTATCAATGTGCTATCATTTATGCTGTAATGGTATCAATACGCTCATCAATACCATTTATGCTGTATCAGTACACTACCATTTATGCTGTATCAGCACGATACCATTTATGCTGTATAAGCACTCTACCATTTAAGCTGCATTAGCACGCTATCTTTGATGCTCTATCACTACGCTACCATTCATGATTTATCACTACGCCACCATTTATGCTGTATCACTACACTACCATTCATGCTGTATCAGCACGCAACCATTAATGCTGTATCAGCACGCCACCACTTATGCTGTATCAGCACGCTACAATTTATGCTGCATGAGCACGCTCTCATTGATGCTGTATCACTACGCGATCATTTATGCTGTGTCACTACGCTAACATTGATGCTGTATCAGAACGCCACCATTTATGTTGTATCAGTAGCCAATCATTTATGCTGTATCAATACGCAACCATTTATGCTGTAATACCTTCGGCATTTTCCAGTCTGATTAGCTTATGCTTTGACGATAAACAAGGATCATGGCCAAATATTTGCAAACTTGTTGTGTAAATTTTTCATTTAAAAGTAGAAGGCGTGTCTGTGATACGGAATTCAAAATTTTCAAGCAATTACCTCACATTTGGCTTCATTTTTACCAATTTGGCGATGGATTTGAGATTGCTGTAGAGATTTCTTCTCAATTTGCAGGCTATACGGTTTCGGCTTTACCATTTCGAATTTTTAAAAAGATTGTTGACTTTGACGTGGTGCCAAACAACAAGTATTTTGAACTTTCTACATCCTCCGGTTCTCAAGTTATTCTCCGAATAGTATACATTTTCATAATTTTTAGCATTATGAAACGTATTGGGCTACAGTAAAGTTCATAATACCAAAACATAAAATATGCAACAAAAACATCTACATAAAAAATTGGGACATTATATCTGTTCGTTCTCGAGTTATTCCTCCAAAATATCGAACATTCCTATGACGAGCCCAGGACGGGCTATACAGATAAATTTGTAAGAAAAAGTCCAATATTCAGCTTCAATGTTATTATCAACTCTTAAATTTCAAAAAATTTGAAATTTTGAAATTTAAACATCTGTTTACTCCAAATACTTAAGTTTAGAATTTAACACACTTTGATGTTTACATGCTTAAAACTATGTATATTAATATATCTCTACATTAAAAAAAAGCTCTGTGCAGCCGCTGGCTAAATCCTTTTTAAATAGAGAGATTGTGTGTCAGGGCTAGCGCTGGACATGTGGCATCAAACGATTTGCAATTTGGCATGAAGATTTGTAATACATTTCCATGTGTCGCCACCTATTTTAATTTCTTTGTTGTATCTATCTTCAAAATTTAATCCTTCACTGTTAAAAATGATTTTGGCATCTCAAAAATGTAATATTTAGATTTTAAACTATTCAAAATACACGAATAGTTCAGAGCTTTATTTAAATAATTACTTTTCTGAAATGGCAACAGCGTTTACAACAATGAATCGTAATTGTTCATGACAATAATGCTTGAGAATGTCTCTGTTTGCTCATAACAGCAATGCTTATGGAACTTTATGTTTGTTTGTAAGAATCAACAATTATGAATTCAACATTCACTACAATGTTATACATTTAGGAAACGTAACTATATAATTTCCCACACTTAGAAGTTTGATTTTCGGTAAGTAATTAATTACATTTCAAATTGTACCTTAAATGGAAAATTAATATTCATTAAGAATGAAACGGCTGCCTGCAGCAACACTACCATTTATGCTGTATCAGTACGCAACCATTTATACTGTATCAGTACGCAACCATTTATACTGTATCACTACCCTACCATTTATGCTGTATCACTACGCTACCATTTATGCTGTATCAGAACGCTACCATTTATGCTGTAGCACTAGGCAACCATTTATACTGTATCAATACGCTACCATGTATGCTGTAATAATACCTACGGCAGTTTAGAGTCTGATTAGCTTATGCTTTGACGATAAACATGGCTCATGGCCAAATATTTGAAAATCTTATTGTGTTATTTATTCATTTAAAAGTAGAAGATATGTCTGTCATACGGAATTAAAAAATTTCAAGCCATTACCTCGCATTTGGCTTCATTTTTATCAATTTGGCGATGTATTTGAGATTGCTGTAGAGATTTCGTCTCAATTTGCAGTCTATACGTTTATTTCACTTATGGAGATGTAAGATGAGTTGTTTAAGAATTGCCGAATTTATTTAACGCACAATTTTCTCGCGCTGTAGTCTGCAATATAGTTGTTATGAATGAAACAGTCATTGATTTTACATAGCGAACAGAAGATTTTATAGCAGACTTTTTCGGTGAAGTTTCAAGCACAGAGTTAAACTACTTTTATCTCCATGGTTTTAAGTTTTTAAGTAAAATAAATTATTGTATTATTGTGACGAATTAAAGGAATAGAATAAAAGTTTGTGAATGGAATTTTTACTTCTTTCTCATAGAGAGCCAGGCGATTTATATCTCAATGACGTCATTTGAATAAAGTTTATTTTTTTCGACGAAGTTTTCAAATATAATAAATTATTGTAGTATTGTGATAATTTTAAAATATTACCGCTGAATGTATCGCATTTTAAAGATGTTTAATTAAAATTGCATTACATTTGGAAAGTGTTTCATAATCAATGCTTTATGCATGATTGATCTTTATTGTCTTATTTTGACGATATTTCCGTTAATCTGGGTAAAAAATATCGCGAAGTTGGCTTAATCACATCACAAACAGAATTTCGCATAATTGGATTGGCAAGTTTGTTTGTGTAACTGGTAGACTGCTGCTGAATAAATTTTACTATTATTCGGAAAAATATAACTGACTGTATTTTGCGAAATCGCCAGCTAAATTCCTCAAAATCCGATATAAATGACAAAATTTGCTGAAATGTATTAATTTGGCAGAGGTAATAAATATGGGTAACCCGATTGATCTACGACGAACAAACTCGACATTTAGGCATTTTAGGTATTTTCGAGATTCAAACATTTTAGAATTTTTGCAACGGCCCCATTTTGAAATACGCAAGATTCGCTCGATGAAAGCGAATATTGAATTCCAGATGAAAATGAGGTGTCATTTTAATAAGCATTCTTTTTAACACTTTACAACAAAGTTGAAAAGTGTTTATGACTTTGTTCATTCAGTCTGTCTGTCTGTCTGTCTGTCCGTTAGCACGATAACTGCCGTAAAAATGACTTAATCAAAATGAAATTTTAGTATGTTGTTCAGACGGTCTATAGGACCTATGGGAATATAAATGAATAATATCACCCAATTCGTTTTGGATTGAACCCGGGTTGAAAAAATGGAATACATTGAGTCCTATGGGACCTAATTTTTCAAGCATTTTTTAAGCGGATTTAAAATTCACAAATTGCTTCGAAAATTTTAGGCAATATTCAAATTGTTCCATAAAATATATAAAAAAAAATTCAGCGAAATATATTCAGTTGTTTTTTAAATAAAAATTAAAATAATAATAACACCTCTTATATGAAGCGATCACGTGTCCATGATATGAAACCATCACAAGACCCACTTCAAAATGATATATGGCATCCATCTTGTGTCAAAATCGTGATTTTTAAAGTTCTTTTTAATTCATATTGAGTGTTGTATCCGTCCTAAAACTACTTTATTTTTGCCTAAATTCTGTGCATCTACATACTGAAACAACGCAATGACAATATATTTCAGTTTAAATGCTCTTCCAAATTTGATTATTTCTACTATTAAGCCTATTTTTCTCCTATGTAAAATGTAAACAGCAAAATATGTAGAATGAGTTGTATTAGAATCGCTGTAATTCTTTAACACAAAATCATTTAGTCCATGGAGTCTGCTTAGCTGATATGAATTCATTGATTGTAGAAAGAGAAGGACGATATTTTTCGATGAAGTTTTACGCATAGAGCTTACTTACTTGCAGCTCAATGGTCTTAATTTTTAAATAAAATAAATTATTATAGTATTGTGATGAATGACATGAATGGGGGAATTATTTATGAATGAAATGTTGCTTTTATAGAGAGAGCCAGGCGTGTTATTTTTTTATGACGTCATTTGAATGGATTTCAGTTGTTTTCGATGAAGTTTTCAAATATAATAAATTATCGTAGTATTATGATAATTCTAAAATTATTACCGAGGAATGTATCACATTTTAGAGATGTTTAAACCAGGCAATTTATACTTTAATGCCGTCATTTGAATGAAGTTAATTTTTTTCGATGAAGGTTTAAGGTTTCAAATATAATAAATTAATGTAGTATTGTGATAAGTTTTAAAATATTACCGAGGAATGTATTGCATTTTAGACATGTTTAAATAAAATTGCATTGAAGTTGGAAAGTGTTTCATAATCAATACTTTAAGCATGATTGATCTTTCTTGTTATTTTATCAAATTATATTCATTTGAACGAATTAGGAAGGAAAACTGAATTTGTGCCCTCCACATCAAATATTCTGAAATTGTACCAAAATATAATCAGCAGCACAATCTCTTTAAAACAACTTTCTGTAGATAAATACATTTGTGGATCTCATGAGACATGTTTTGTATGATATGTAACACTATATGTAACAACTTACATAACACTATATTTTGATTTACAGAGATACAATATATTTTATTACTTTTCTTACATACATAAGGAAAGTATGTGACGGGGTCGAAAGTTCGAATTTGAGTTTTCGACGGGAGAGCACGCTTCAAGCATCCCTGGTCGCGAATCGAACATTTTTAAGGATGTCTGTGTGCGTGTGTGTGTGTGTGTCAGTGAGCCTGTGGAGACGATATCTCATGAACGAATGGAGCGATTCGAATGAAATTTGGCACAAAAATCTCAATCCATGAATTCTGGAAGCCTATTTGTTTTAAACACATACGAATGTTCAGAACCCCCCCTGAATAGTGAAATTTTGAAAAAATCATCAAAAAATCAAAACTTTTAATAAAAATACGCAACTAGACATTTCTTATGTAATTTACCTTAGAAAACGATTGACATAAACTGTAGGACGCTAGCATTAACCGTTCTCGAGATATTGCACATTTTTTAAATAAATGTATCAAATAATTAAGTAAAATAAAAAAAAAATATTAACTCATAAGAAACATGTTCACGTTTCATATGTAATATCATGCCATAAATTTGGTGATATCATTCTTATGGATCTAACTCGTTCCAGTTATGAGAAAAGATACTTTAAGTAATACTTTTGTACTTGAACGCCAATAGTCATTTATTTGCTGTAAAAATAACTTATTTCTCCTTTCATAACTCTTGGCGAGTTCTTGGCGACGCATTTGACGGAATGTCGCCAACTTGGCGAATTTTTTTTTTATTTTGCCAAATTAACGAAAATCTCGCCAAATGGATAAAAATAACGCTACATCAATGGAAATGACGACTAATCGAAGAAAATCCAATATCTTGGAGAGAATATATGTACCTACTATAAGAATAACATTTTTTTAACTAGTAAATTCATTGCATTATATAAGGAAAGTCATGTACTGCCCACATCAGATTTTTTTCAGTTATTATTCCATAGACCGGATTGCGGAGAACTAACCATCTTGGAGTTATTTAAGCTTCAATTGATTGGCATGCTTTACATTTTTATTCTGAGTGTGATACACATTTGTTTTTTATCTCAGAATTCCTTAGATATAATATTGAAATAACTTACTGTGAATGTTTTTGTTGTAGATTATAACATTGCTCGCTTATTAATTTTTCTGAAATACATGTTAATGTATAGAAAAAGTATGGAATCCTGCCGAAAATCGCAACTCGAGTTTTTTCGAGGGACCTACACTTTTTGTGACCTCTAGAACGCGAAAAACTATTATTAGCGTGACGTGTGTGTGTGTGTATCTGTGTCTGTGTGTGTGTGTGACTGCGTCTGTGTATGTGTGTGTGTCTGTGCCAGTGTGTGTGTGACTGTGCGTGTCTGTATGTGTGCCTGTGCCTCTGTGTGTGTCTGTATGTACAATGTATATAGCCACTCTCACTCAAGAACTAATGGACCAAATTTCATAAAATTTTACAGATAAGTAACTGGTGTGTAAACCTGGTGCTGATTACGTTTCGGTATGATTCGGGATAACAGAAACCGCCTATTTTTGAGAAACGACCTGCAAAAATCTCATGTAGCCACACTACCTAAAAAAATTTATCAAGTTTCACACAATTTAGTACATACGTCACTTGTGGGACACCTTGGTGTTTATTAGATTTTGGGACGATTCGGAAAAGAAAAACCTGCCTTTTTTACGAAATGACCCACAAAAATCGCCAAAATCTAAAATGAAAGAATACGTATGCTTAAATGTATCAATTAATTGCTTGTTGTATACGTAATTTTTGACGAGGAAAATAACAAGATAAACGCATTATTCTAGGTCTAACTGTTTACGAGATATTTCAGCTTTTTTACATTTTTGAACCAAATAAAAACAAAAATTAAAATCTGATTGGAAGGCAGTACATGCATTTCTTCAGACTCAAATTCATTTTATTTTTCATTATCCATTAATTTCAGTTTTTTTTTACAAAAACGTATCGAAACCGTTCAAAAACGTTGTTTTATTTACAAAAACGTTCAAAAACGTAGTTTTATTTACAAAAATGCATCAAAAACGTTCAAAAACGTAGATTTATTTACAAAAATGTATAAAAAACGTCCAAAAACGTAGTTTTATTTACAAAATCGTATTTGACATCATATCAAATTTTCAGTTGTGCTACCGCTTTCCCATTTGGCAACTAAATGAATTTTATAACGTTACCAGTTCCTCATAATTCCCAAAAAGTTAAATACCTCGAGAACGGTTCGTGATAGAATAATGAGGTTGAACTTATTCGGATACTTTTTAATACAAACGGATCTTCTGATTTTATTTACGGTTTTCATTAGGTATGGAGAAGTTTGAAGCTATTCATGCAACTGAAAATAATGTGTGCCAGTACTAAATAAAGTATATTGTGTGTTGCCACTACTTATTACTCAACCCTTTTAAGCTAAAAAGATATCAGTCAAATATATCCCATTTATCTGAATGACATCTTAGGCAACTTGGCATATTTTTTACACAAACGCGTTCTCTGCGTGTTTGGCATACAGATTCACTTTTTATAATGGATGTTTACTTTCTATACAATACAACGTAATATAGGAAAAGCATAATGATGTCTAAAATCGCAAGTCGAGTTTTCGATGAATCCACAAGTTTCTGACACTCTTGAACACGAAAAACTATTTTTAGCGTGACGTCTGTATGTGTGTGTGTGCGTTCGTGTCTGTGTGTGCGTGTGTTTGTGTCTGTGAGTGTGTGTGTGCGTCTGTGTCTGTATGTTCAATGCATGCATCCACTTTAACTGAAAGACTAAATAATCACATTTCACAAAATGCAGTAGATAAGTCACTTGTGGCTCATCAAGGTTCTGATTAGATTTTGGTATGATTTGGAGAAAATCACCTGCATTTTCTTTTAGAATTGCCTGCAGAAATCGCATGTATCTACTTTCCACTCTAGCTGAGAAACTAATTGATCAAATTTCATGAAATTTAGTAGATAAGTCACTTATGGATTACCCTAATGCTGGTTAGATTTTAGTACGATTCGAAAATAAGAAATCTGCCTATTTTGCGAAATGACCCACAGAGGTCGTCAAAATTTAAAATAAAGATCTACGGATGCTCAAATGTATCAATTAAAGGCTTATTTATGCGTAATTTTTGACGACGAACAGAATAAGACCTGTAACTTTGACCAACAGATATATTTTAGTTTTTTTCAGATTTTTACAAAGTCGCCTTTGAAAATACATCCAGTCGTTAAATGAAAAGTGAGACGATAATTCGGTGAGACGATGATTCGGAACAAACGGAACGTTTCGTGTGTCTAAAACTTTTGCTGATAAATTTGGCGGACTTTTTGGGAGTCATTTAGCGAAATATAGCTAACTGGGTAATATTTTGCCCCTGATGGACAAAAATATCGTTAAAATTGCAAAAATAACGCAAACTTAATAAAAATGACGCCGAATTGATGAATGAATCATTAAAATATTTTGATATGTGGACTATATTACTTTCCTTATATACATAATGCATATGGAAAGCATTGTGACGGGGTCGAAAATTTGAATTCGAGTTTTCGACGGAAGAGCCGATTTCAAGCATAATTGAAAATTATGCCGATCAAGCATAATTTTCACATAAATGATCATAATTGATCATTTCAAGCATAATTGATCATAATTGATCACGAATCAAACATTTTTGAGGTGATGTCTGTGTGTGTATGTTTGTCAGTGAGCCTGTGGAGACGATATCTCCCGAACGAATGGAGCGATTCGAATGAAATTTGGTACAAAAATTACAATCCATGAATACTGGAAGCCTATTGTTTTTAAACGCAATCGAATATTCAAAACTCCCCTAAATTTTCGAGTGAAAATTAAAAAAAATCATCAAAAAATCAAAACCTTTAATAGAGTTACACAAATAGACATTTTTTATGTAATTTTTCCTTAGAATACGATTGACATAAACTTTAGAACACTAGCTTGAACCGTTTTTGAGATATTGCACAATTTTTAAATAAATGTATAAAAAAGTCCCATAAATTAAAAAGAAATGTATTAACTTTTGAGAAACATGTTCACTTTTCATATGTAATATCATGCGATAAATTGGGTAACATCATTCTCCTGGATCTTGCTCATTCCATTCATGAGAAGAGAAACTTTGAGTAATACTTTTGTATTTGAACGCCAATAGTCATTTATCTGCTGTACGAAAAACTTATTTCTTCGACCATAACGCTTGGCGAGATTTTGGCGACGAATTTGGTGGAATGTCGCCAACTTGGTGACTTTTTAAATGTTGACAAATTAACGAAAATCTCGCCAACTGGAAAAATAACGCTAAATCTATGAAAATGACGACTAATTGATGAAAATTCATTATCTTGGAAATACTATAAGTATCTACTATAAGAATAACCTATTTTTTACTGTAAAACTAGTAAATTCATTGCATTATATAAGGAAAGTCATGTGCTGCCCACACCAGATTTTTTACTTTCCCTGCAATACATGGTAATGTATAGGGAAAGTATTGGAATCATGCCGAAAATCGCAACTCGAGTTTTCGACGGATCTACACGTTTCGAGACCTCTAGAATACTGAAAAACCATTTTTAGCGTGACGTCTGTGTGTGTGTCTGTGTGACTGTGTGTCTGTGCAGATTTTGTATCCACTCTAACTAAAAAACTAATGGACCGAATTTCACAAAATTTGGTAGGTAAGTCACTTGTGAGCGAGTCTGGTGCTGATTAGTTTTGGGTACGATTCGGAATAAAAGAACCCGCCTTTTTTTTGCGAAATGGCCCGCAAAAGCTTGTATCCACTCTAACTGAAAAACTACTGGACCGAATTTCACAAAACTCGGTAGATGAGTCATTTGTGGGTTACCCGGGTGCTGATTAGATTTGGGTACGATTCGGAAAAAAAGAACCTGCCTCTTTTTGCAAAATGGCCCGCAAAAATCGTCAAAATCTAAACTAAAGAACTAGGTATACTCAAATATATCCATTATATGCTCGTTTAATACGTAATTTTTAACGACGAAAATAATAAGACCAACCCCATTAAAACTAGGCCTAGCCATTCTCGAGATATTTTAGTTTTCCGTATTTTCTCTACGCCACCTTTGAAAATAAGTCCGGTTACCGAATGAGAACGAAAATTGAATTAAAAGGGAAATAAATTTAATTAAAATAAAGAGAACGTTAATATAAGTCTGCAGGGAAAGTCATGTGCTGCCCACATCAGATTTTTTTTCTTTGCTGATACTCTCAATATTGATAGTTGACAATATATTGATAATAGATTTGGGTGAAATCTAAGCTAGTTTAGTACTTCGAAATAGTTGCACATGTTGGCATTCGTAATTCGTCTGATGTGGGCAATACATGACTTTCCTTATATAATGCAATGTACAATTCAACATTAAAAATATAATGCCACAGATGTTATACATTCTTTTTTCACCGTGAAAGGAGTCAATTTATTGCAGTATATAGAGAAAGTCCTTCTGCTTACTTCAGAATTTTGTAATTGCTATCGGATGCTTAAAAATAAAGTAAAAGTGCTTGTGTTATAATGGTTAATATACATTTGTTATTTATTATCATGCTTTCTCATCACATTACTTATTCATGATTGGCTGAAAGCACAGAACTTTGTTTATATTCCGTAAATATTTGCTAGGCCCATACTCAAAGATGTATAAGTCCCTATTCTTTGTTATATAGTACTTTCAGAGATATTACTTTAGGATATATTAGGAATATGCAACAATAATATAGAATAGATTGAAGTCGATGTAATTCATGTGTACAATTTTCACTTATATGCACTATGTAATGTCTGCCTGTCTTTTTTTAATGGTGTAAAGAAAAATACAAGGAATGTGTGCAGCTGCGGAAGATGCAAGTTTTGAGATACCACAGAGTGGTATTAAAATAATCGATTTAGCTTTTTATTTATTTAATATTGAGGCGGAATTTTCTGCAATGGTCACACCAATCCGTTAATACCGATCGTAAATGATTATTACAGAGTTTCAGTTTTAATACCATCGTAAAATATTAAGAACGATTTTTTTAATCATATGGCATTTATAACATGTTCTTGATTTTTGCCAATTATTAAAAATATATTTCTTAAGAAAAATACAGCGTTATATTCTAACATTCCCAAAATAAATTTAAAAAGAATCTGATGTGGGCAATACATGACTTTCCTTATATAATGCAATGAATTTACTACTTTTACAGTAGAAATAAAGGTTATTCTTATAGTAGATAGACTTATATTATTTCTAAGATATTGAATTTTCGTCAATGGGCCGTCATTTTTATTGATTTATCGTCATTTGTATTAATTTGGCGAGATTTTCGTTAATTTGGCAACATTTAAAAAAGTGGCTTAGTTGACGACATTTCGCCATAATAGTCGCCAAAATCTCGCCAAGCGTTATGGACGGAGAAATAAATTATTCTTATTGCAGACAAATGACTATTAGCGTTCAAATACAAAAGTATTACTCAAAATGTCTTTTCTCATGAATGGAACGATCTCGATCCACGAGAATGATGTCACCCAATTTATCGAATGATATTACATATCAAAAGTGAATATGTTTCTCAAAAGTTAATTTTCTTTATAATTTATGGGATTTTTTGATAAATTTATTTGAAAAATGTGCAATATTTCGAGAACGATTCATGCTAGCGTTCTAAAGTTTATGTAAATCGTTTTTTAAGGCAAAATTAAAGACATGTCTATTTGCGTAACTTTATTAACGGCTTAAAGTTTTTGATGATTTTTTTCAAAATTTCATTCGAAAATTTAGGGAGATTCTGAACATTATATTGTGCTTTAAAAAATATGCTTCCAGTAATTCACGGATTGTAATTTTTGTACCAAGTTTCATTCGAATCGCTCCATTCGTTCATGAGATATCGTCTCCACAGACTCATTGACACACACATACATATCTAAAAAATGTTCGATCCGTGATCAGGGATGCTTGAAACGTCCATTTCCGTCGAAAATTCGAATTAGAATGTTCGATTCCGTCAAAATACTTTCCTTATACATTATACTATGTATATAAGGAAAGCAATTAATGCGAGTGTGGCTTAATGCGACTTTTCCATACCAGAATTCATTTTTAGTAGCTTCTACTTCAAATGTTAAGAGAAAAATTTTGAAAACTGAGTATTATCGGTCCAAATGATTACAATTACAGCCTGTTACTCTTCATTTTAATGGGCTAGAAAAAATATGTTGATTGATACCATACTTGACAATGTACTCCCTAGGGAAGATAACTTGTCCCCCGAAGGGGAGGGGGCAGGGACTGTTGACGTCAAGAACAAAATCTTGCTTCGCGGCTATTTTTTGCAACAGTGATTGAAATTATAAAATCTTGTGTTTTTCTGCCATAAATACAAATACACCCTCTTATTGATGATTATGTTAAATTTTGCTAAAAAAAAACACGCTATATTCAAACGAAAATCCAAAATACAATTGCATTTAGGGGAGCTATCGTGTACACAAAAAATGGACCGCAGACAGACAGACAGATAGACGAATATTATTTCAATACTAGGCAAACCGTATTCGGGAGATTTTAAAACATATATTGGCTTCAAAATCTAGAAATACAAAATTTTCACGAAACAGTACTTTTTAATACTACGTATGAGAAAGTAAAAATCGATTCAGTTTCTTATTTATTTAACGTTGAAGCGTAAATTAAAAAAAAAATCACATCAATCCGTTAATAGTGATCGTAAAGATTATTGCAGAGTTTCGGTTTTAATACCATCGTAAATCATGTAAAATATGCAGAACGATTTTTTAATCAAATAGAATCAAATGCAACATATTCTCGATTTTTGGCAATTATTAGACAAAATACAGTGTTATACAGAGTTTTGACAATATACAGTGTTATATTCAGTGATATAATGATACGGTGCTATATTCCGAAATCGCCAAAACACATAAAAATATTTGTAAATGAAATCATAAAATTTGACTTCAGTAGCTTCAGCATTTCGCACACTTTTAAAAAATTATTACAGGGAAACCTGGTTAAAGTAGCCACCCTTGGGACCGAGAAAAACTAATCACTGATTGAAATAGTCGCGGTTACTATATAAAATTGGTGTGGTCACTTTGAGAAAAGCGGTCACTTTAACCAGATGGTCAGTATACCAAGTGGTCACTCTGTCAGGTTTTACTGTATTTATTTAATATGATTTTTAGATTTTTACTGTCTCATACTATTGTAATATAGTATGGAGAAAGTACTGTTTTCACAAAAATTTTCGAATTCGAAGGTTTGATACCAATAATTTGATAATTTATTATATTTGAAAACTTCATCGAAAACAACTGAAATTCATTCAAATGACGTCATAGAAAAAATAACACTCCTGGCTCTCTCTATAAAAGCAGCATTTCATTCATAAATAATTTCCCATTCATGTCATTCATCACAATACTATAATAATTTATTTTATTTAAAAATCAAGACCATGGAGCTACAAGTAATTAAACTCTATGCGTAAAAATTCATCGAAAAAATTCGACCTGCTCTTTTTAAAATCAATAAATATTGCATTCATATCAGCTATGCAGACTCCATGAACTAAATGATTTGTGTTAAAGAAATACAGCAATTCTAAAACAACTCATTCTACATATTTTGCTGTTTACATTTTACATAGGTGAAAAATAGGCTTAGTTGTAGAAATAATCAAATTTGGATGAGCATTTAAACTCAAATATATTGTCATTGAGTTGTTTCAGTATGTAGATGCACAGAATTTAGACAAAAATAAAGTAGTTTTAGGAGGGATACAACACTCAATATGAATTAAAAAGAACTTTAAAAATCACGATTTTGAGACAAGATGGATGCCATATATCATTTTGAAGTGGGTCACGTGATCTTTTCATATCATGGTCACGTGATCGCGTCATATAAGAGGTGTTATTATTATTTTAATTTTTATTTAAAAAACTACTGAATATATTTTGAATTTTTTTTTATATATTTTATGGAACAATTTGAATATTACCTAAAATTTTCGAAGCAATATGAGGATATTAAATCCGATTAAAAATGTTTGAAAAATTAGATCTCATAGGGCTCAATGTGTTTCATTTTTTCAACCCGGGTTCAATCCAAAACTAATTGGGTGATATTATTCATCTATATTCCCATAGGTCCTACAGACCGTCTGAACAACATACTAAAATTTCATTTTGATTAAGTCATTTTTACGGCAGTTATCGTGCTAACGGACGGACGGACAGACAAACAGACAGACAGACAGACAGAATGAACAAAGTCATAAACAATTTTCAACTTTGTTGTAAAGTGTTAATAAAATTGAAAATCTGTCTGTCTGTTTGTCTCGTCATCACGGAAGAACGGCTGAACCGAATTTCATGAAATTTTGTGAGTAGCCTGGAAATAGTCCCACTTAAAATTTAGTCCATGTTTGGAGTTTTTACGATCAGTGGTTCTCGAGATATTAGTAAAAAACGAAATTTTCGTTTGTCTCATCATGATGGGAAAACGGCTGAACCGAATTTGATAAAATTTAGTAGATAGCCTTGAAATAGCCCCCCATAAATTTAGTCGAGTTTCGAGTATCTAAGACCAGGGGTTGTCAAGATATTAATAAAAAACGAAACTTTTTCCTAGGTGTTCTACTCTTTAACTCCGTGGTTTTTCCAAACGAAAAGCTTGAAAATCGTTTGAAAGTGAATTAAAACTTTATCTTTGAGTCTGGTGGGAGATTTTTTGGCTAATTAGTCACTGTCTGAAAACATGAATTGTTTGAAACATAATTTAAATGGGAAATCTATCTGCATGGTTTATTTTTCACAAGCTTTTACTGAACAAAAGTATAAAGAAATCAAAATGGTTATTTAATTTCGCAGTTTATGAGAAAGATTCTATTTTATATCATGTTGCTCAGAAACGCAATTAATTTAAATCTGTGTGTTAATTATAATTATTAATTTTTCGATTTGAATAATAAATAAATGGATATAAAAATATATTTTAGAAAAGAACGATTTGATTTTTCTTATAGCATTTTTGACTGGATAATATCAATTACGGTCTTCAGAATTGAACGCAATTATTTGATATTTTCGGGGATTATTGATTCAGGGATTATTGATAATTTCAAGTTATCATGCCATTGTTTTATTATGACAAAAATTGTTTAAACTCATATATTGTACGTTGTACGAGTAATCTTCTACAAATACACGGGTATATCTTCTAATCTATGATAATATAAGTAGTACAGGTTTATTGGCATATGTTTTGATATATATTGGCATATATTGGAATCAATTACGACCTTCTGGTATAAAGAGTATGGGGATTATTGATATTTTCAATTTATTACGTCATCTCTGTTATTTTGGCAAAGAGGTTTGAGACTCATATTTTAATACAGGTAATCTTCTAATGTACTAATACAGGTTATATCTTCTAATATTCGCGTATATAAGTAATACGGGTCCTATACAATTTTAATGCTTTTATTTTGCATATATTGATTCAATTTTTTTTTTGTAAATTTGCTTACAAAAGGGGCCAGGATGTTTTATTCTTCAGATCTGCCCGTGAAGATAATGTTTCATAGTGAGAATAGATATTCTTAAACTTCTCTTTAGGAGCAATAAATTTAATATTTTAACATAATTTACACATGATTGCGAATTATAAGTTTCTTTATATAATATACTCCGAAGAACGGGTATGCTGCTAGTACGTTAATATATTTTAATATTTCAGGCACCACGTTCACGTTAAGCAGGAAGCTCTTTAATATGTTGCATCCAAGAGGTGACACACAAAATTAAAAACTGTGTCATTTTGCTCATTTTTCGAACAAACTTCAATTAAGTGAAATTTAGAAGAGCACTGCCTACTAGTATGTGAAAATATGGTGACAAATTTAAATAGTAAATTTGTTGATAGGTGGAACAAATGTAGTATTTTGTTGCAGATGCTTCTCGTACAAAACCATGAATGACTGGATAAAATTGTAGTTTATATACCTGATGTATTACTTTCCAGTAGGAAATCATGCTATGAAAATATCAAAATTGTAATATTTTAAATTCTTATTATGAAAATTACTATTTCTATTTGGTTCTAGTTGCTCACAGAATCGATCTACACATAAATTTTTATAGCAGCCAGCGTATCTTAAGTTATTGTGTCTATACCTCACACACATAAGCACGGGCACACACATAAGCAAGCGCACACTCATAAACACATGCACACACGTACATATACAGGGTGATTAAAAAAGATGGTCTAAACTTTACGAGGTGGTAGTACACACCCAAACAAACATTTTCGCCATTGTTTACCGGGTCGGAAATGAAACGTAAAGGAATTGTAGGGCGCTCCCATAGCTTGGCCTTTGCGATTGCCCGATCTATCGTGTCTTGACTTCTTTTTGTGGGGATACCTCAGAAGTCTCGTCTATGATACTTCCCTTAAATCTGAAGAGGAACTCGTCGGCAGAATTTCGGCCGCTGCTGCCAAAATGCGCGACATGCCTGGTCTGTTCGAGAAAGTTCGCCAATCCCTCCATCGCCGCTGTGAGACGTGCATTCAGGTCGGCGGTCGCTATTTTCATCCATTGCTGTAATTATTGTTTATTAAATGTCATTTTATAACTTCTAAGTCATTCTTGTATTTTCGCCTCATCTCATCGGTTTCACCATTAGGCGCCCACTGGCGCCTTTACGTTTCAATTCCGACTCGGTAAACTATGGCGAAAAATGATTGATTTGGTGTGTACTACCACCTCGTAAAGTTTGGTTCATCTTTTTTGAAGCACCCTGTACACACATACACTGCTAGTCCTCTTTTTAAAAGTAGTATTTGGGGGGTTTTGGAAGGCTAATGTGTGCTTATCAAGTTAACTTCTCGAATTAAATTTTTTCTTGAAAATATTAATTTCTCTTTACATATTTTAGGAAAGTCCGAATATGGAATATACGAAAATGGAATGAAGTCTCTAAATATTCTTTTTCTGTGTTAAATTGCGTCATTATGACTGCTGGCTCTAGTTTATATTTACAGCTTTTAACGTTAAAGGTTTCCCATTTATTATTTATCGAAATTGATTTTCCATAGATGTGCCGAAGATCTAAGGTTTTAAATTTATAAGATGCTAAATCGAATAAACGATCTCGTGGTTTTCTAAAATGGTTCAGGAAAAATAATTTTGATTTCCAGTAATAATTTTTGCCTGCTGCACTTTAAAGTTATTTTTGTGTTTTACATTTAATATAAATATCCATAAATATTAGATTGAAGGAGCTGGTAAATAAGTAGGATCAAAATGAAATAATCTGGAAGACGCCGTTCAAGTTTCTCATGCATTCAGTGACCATACGAGCTATATATTGTTCTTCGTACAGATATATAGTATGCAGATACATTTGGGGGTGAACTTCTAATATTTGAAGTCTTCCTTTTAGACATTTTATAATATAATTCTTTCAAAAAGGAGAAAAACAAATTCTCCAGCACTGGAATAATAAAAATCTGATGTGGGCAGCACATGACTTTCCTTATATAATGCAATGAATTTACTACTTTTACAGTTAAACAAATATTATTCTTATAGTAGATACTCATATTCTTTAAACGATATTGAATTTTCTTCAATGAGTCGTCATTTTCATTGATTTAGCGTCATTTTATCCGTTTGGTGAGATTTTCGTTAATTTGGCAACATTTAAAAATGTCGCCAAGTTGGCGACATTCCGCTAAATTCGTTACCAAAATCTCGCTAAGCGTTATGGACAGAGAAATAAGTTATTCTTACAGCGGATAAATGACTAATGGCGTTCAAATACAAAAGTATTACTCAAAGTATATTTTCTCGTGAATGGAACGAGTTAGATCCACGAGAATGATGTCACCCAATTTATCGCATGATATTACACATGAAAAGTGAACATGTTTCTGAACAGTTAATATATTTTTTTAGTTTATGGGATTTCTTGATGAATTTATTTGAAAAATGTGCAATATCTTGAGAACGGTTCATGCTAGCGTTCTAAAGTTTATGTCAATCGTTTTCTAAGTAAAAATTACATAAGAAATGTCTGCGTAACTTTATTATAGGTTTTGATTTTTTGATGATTTTCTTCAAAATTTCACTCGAAAAAATTTAGGGGGTGGTTCTGAACATTTGATTATATTTTAAAATAATAGGTTTCCAGTATTCACGGATTATGAGTTTTGTACCAAGTTTCATTTGAATTGCTCCATTCGTTCGTGAGATATAGTCTTCACAGACTCACTGACACACCCACCCAAATACACACACACACAGAGACATCACTTCAAAAATGATCGATTCGTGATCAGGGATGCTTTTGCTCTCCCGTCGAAAACTCGAATTCGAATTTTCGATCCCGTCACAATACATTATGTATATAAGGTACATTATGTATATAAGGAAATATATTATGTATATACATTATGTATACAAGGAAATATATTATGTATATACATTATGTATATAAGGAAATATTATGTATATAAGGAAAGTAATAAAACAGACAGGAGTGTAGCTTATAATGATGTTTATAGACCAGAAAAGCCCGCACGCTTCGTGCACTAGGCTCATTCAAGTACACCGCGGGTATGCATTAAAACAGGAACCGGCAGACATCAACTTCCGTCGATCGTTCCATTCGCTCCTAATATCTATAGTCAAATGTGAGCCAAACACACTGTCCTATCACTAATACTATTTCTTATACGGCTCTTTATCGAAACATACATACTATACTATACCCCAACAAACATAAATTAATGTAAGCTCTCCTAGACCCTCTAACAAATGAATTTATCAAGTTACTCATACTTTTTTATTCAAATTTTCAATTTCTGGTCATACCGTTGGCTAATATCCTGTAACTTGATGGGTCATACAATTCAGCTCTAACTAATCGGTCTATAAACGTTAATTGCATTATTTAAAACATGAATTTGAAGATAAAGGAGGAAGCAAAGTCTCTCTAACTCCATGGTTCTGATTTTTACTTTCTCTGCAATACATGGTAATGTATAGGGAAAGTATTGGAATCATGACGGAAATCGCAACTCGAGTTTTCGACGGATCGACACGTTTTGGGACCTCTAGGATGCGAAAAAACTATTTTTAGCGTGACGTTTGCGTGTATGTGTGTGTCTGTCTGTGCAATGTATGTATCCATTCGAACTCAAAAACTAATAGACCGAATTTCATAAAATTTGGTAGGTAAGTCACTTGGCTGAGACCCTGGTTGCTGATTAGTTTTTGGTACGATTCGGAAAAACAGAACCCTCTTTTTTTAGCGAAATGTCCCGTAAAAATTTCATGTATCTATTTTAGCTAAAATACTAATGGACCAAATTTCACAACATTTGGTAGGTAAGTTATTTGTGAGATACTCTGGTGTTGATTAGATTTTGGTACGATTCGGAAAAAAACAACCTGCCTTTTTTTTTTTCCTTTCTTACCCTTTTCAATCTGTTTTTCTAACTCTATGGTTCTAAATTTTTAATTTGGGATGGCCTGTCCTATTCAGCAGACTCATGGGGGTGGTCTTATCTCTAATTCCATGAGCCAAATGCAGTTTTTCTTTTAGTATCATGACCATGAAATCGCACCATGTTGTCGTAATGCCTTCGACGTAATATATAAGAACAAAAATGATAAAAAAAGTCTAAATATTGAGAAGTTATTCCTCAGATCTAGGTTATTATGTAAACAAGAAAGATAAATCATGATTAAAGCTTTGATTAGGAAACACTTTCCAACTGCAATGCAATTTTATTTAAACATCTTTAATTTCAAGATATTTTTAAAAGTATCACAATACTACAATAATTTATTATAATTGAAAACTTAAAACTTCATCGAAGAAAATGAACTTTATTCAAATGACGTCATCGGAATGTAACTCGCCTGGCTCTCTATGTAAAAGTAATGAATATTTCATGCATACCCTTTTATTCCTGATTCCAGAACTAAATAATTTTGCTTTAAAAATTTCAACAATTCTTATACAACTCATCTTGTAATCACTTGTTTACATTCTGCATCCAATAAACTTAGCTTCGTTTTAGAAATAATCAAAGTATTGCTTTGGCGTAGAATATAGTTGCACAGAAATTACGCAAAAATAAAGGAACTTTAGGATGGATGCAAAACTAAATATAAATTTAAAAGAACTTTTAAAATCACGATTTTTACACTGGGAAAAAAAAGATGGATGCCATATTTTATTTTGATGTGGGTCACGTGATCTCTGCATATAATATGTGTGTGGTTATTATTTTAATTTTCATTTGAAAAACTACCAAACATGTTTTGCTGAAACTGTTTTATACATTTTAAGGCATAATTTGAAAAATCTCTAAAATTTTCGAAGCAGTTTGTGAATTTTAATTTTGCTTAAAAAATGTTTGAGAAATTAGTTCCTATTGGGTTCAATGTATTTCACTTGTTCAAACCGAGTTCAAGCCAAAACTCATTGGGTGATATTATTCATTTACATTCCCGTATGTCCCACAGACCGCCTCAACAACGTACTAAAATTTTATTTTGATAAAGTCATTTTTACGACAGTTATCGTGCAAACGGACAGACAGACAGAATGAATAAAGTCATAACCACTTTTGAGCTATTTTAAAAAGTGTTAATAACAAATGAGCAAGCACTCATATGCAGTCGTCTGGAATTCTAACCTTCACAGATGAAGTCAGTTTCATGAAATTTGTCACACCACTGAAAGAAATTTGCTGCAGAATAATACTTTACGTACTTTCTTCTAAATGATCACTGTCATTTTGTGGTATGAAACTCTAGAATACAAAAAGAAAGCAAAGGCCAACTCGCCAGCTTGTTTTTTTCTCCAATGGTACAATCCATTATTAGTAATTGTATGACCATATTTTTGCTCACAATTAATTTGCAGCTTTTTGATTTCATATTTCAAATACTGCATGCTGCATTTTCCTATCACTAATCGCTTCTTGGTAACAATATGAAAAATCTGATGTGGGCACCACATGACTTTCCTTATATAATGTAATGAATTTACTACTTTTACAGTAAAAATAAATAGGTTTTTCTTATAGTCGATACTAATATTTTTACCAAGATATTGAATTTTCAACAATTAGTCGTCATTTTTATTGATTTAGCGTCATTTTTATCCATTTGGCGAGATTTTCGTTAATTTGGCAATATTTCAAAAAGTCGCCAAGTTGGCGACATTCCACCAAATTCGTCGCCAAAATCTCGCCAAGCGTTATGGACAAAGAAATAAGTTAGTCTTACAGCAGATAAATGACTATTGGCGTTCAAATACAAAAGTATTACTCAAAGTATATTTTTCATGAATGGAACGAGCTAGATCCACGAGAATGCTGTCATCCAATTTATCGCATGGTATTACATATGAAAAGTGAACATGTTTCTCAATAGGAAATTTTTTTTTTAATTTTATATGACTTTTTGATAATTTTTATGAAAGATGTGCAGTATCTCGAGAACGGTTCATGTTAACGTTCTAAAATTTAGGTCAATCGTTTTCTAATGAAAAATTACATAAGAAATGTCTGTTTGCGTAACTTTATTCGTGGTTTTGAATTTTTGACGATTTTTTCAAAATTTCATTCGAAAATTTAGGGGGGTTCCGAACATTCGATTGTGTATAAAAACAATAGGCTTCCAGTGTTTACGGATTGTGATTTTTGTACCAAATTTGGTTTAAATCGGTACATTCGTTCGTCAGTTATCGTCTCCACAGACTCACTGACACACACACACACACACACACACACACATACTTTCACACACACACACACACACACACACACACACACACACACACACACACACGCACACACACACACAGACATCACTTCAAAAATGTTTGATTCGTGATCAGGGATGCTTGAAACGTGCTCTCCCGTCGAAAACTCGAATTCGAATTTTCGACCCCGTCACAATACTTTCCTTATACATTATGTATATAAGGAAAGTAAAAAGTACGTTTTTCTTATAGTAGATACTAATATTCTTTCCAAGATATTAAATTTTCGACAATTAGTCGTCATTTTTATCCATTTGGGCGGGATTTTCGTTAATTTGGCAACATTTCAAAAAGTCGCCAAGTTGGCGACATTCCGCCAAATTCGTCGTCAAAATCTCGCCAAGCGTTATGCACTAAGAAATAAGTTATTCTTACAGCAGATAAATGACCATTGGCGTTCAAACACAAAAGTATTACTAAAAGTATATTTTTTTATGAATGGAATGAGCTAGTTCCACGAGAATGATGTAACCCAATTTATCGCATGGTATTTCATATGAAAAGTGAACATGTTTCTCAATAGGAATTTTTTTTTTATATGACTTTTTGATAATTTTTTTTTTAAAAATGAACAATATCTCGAGAACGGTTCATGTTAGCGTTCTAAAATTTATGTCAATCGTTTTCTAATGAAAAATTACATAAGAAATGTCTATTTGCGTAACTTTATTAGTGGTTTTGATTTTTTGACGATTTTTTCAAAATTTCATTCGAAAATTTAGGGGGGTTCTTAACATTCGATTGCATATAAAAGCAATAGGCTTCCAGTGTTTACGGATTGTGATTTCTGTACCAAATTTGGTTCGAATCGGGCCATTCGTTCGTCAGTTATCGTCTCCACAGACTCACTGACACACACACACACACACACACACTTTCACACACACACACACACACACACACACACACACACACACACACACACACACACACACACACACACAGACATCACTTCAAAAATGTTTGATTCGTGATCAGGGATGCTTGAAACGTGCTCTCCCGTCGAAAACTCGAATTCGAATTTTCGACCCCGTCACAATACTTTCCTTATACATTATGTATATAAGGAAAGTAACAACTCGCTTAAGTAATTTTAACTGTACCTGTTAGTATAATTCAAACTCGAAACGGACGTGCGAACACAATACTGCATATTTCACAAAAAGTTAACAGTGTAAGGTTATTGAATGGTTGGTTGTAGACTTATAGTCCCAATGTCAAAAATCTGATGTGGGCAGCACATGACTTTCCCTGCAGACTCAAATTCAGATATTCTTTATTTCTTTAATAATTCATGAGATTGAGTTTAATTACACGAAATAACACTAATTTTGCATTTTTAATTCCATTTTCGTTTTTATTTGGTAATTGGCCATTTTTCCGATAGCGGTGTAACAAAAATGCAAGAAATCTCAAATATCTTGAAAACGGTTAGTCCTAAAGTATACTGGAGTGTTGAAGACCCAGACCGTCCGACTCGTCCAGAGGACTTAGAGTAACTAGTTGGACGGCCGGGAAGGCGTATACTGGAGTATACTGGAGTGTGTTATAGTCTTTTCCTCGTCAAAAATTGCGTATGAAACAAGAATTTAATTGATACATTTCAGCATACCTAGTCTTTTTTTTTAATTTTTGCGGGCCATTTCGTAAAAAAAGCAGGTTGTTCTTTTCCGAATCGTACCAAAATCGAAGCAGCACCCGAGTGTCTCACAAGTAACTTATCTACCAAATTTTGTGAAATTTGGTCAATTAGTATTTTAGCTAGATTGGATACATGAAAGTTTTACTGGCCATTTCGCAAAAAAAAGCGGGTTCTGGTTTTTCGATTCCTACCCAAAACTAATCAGCACCAGGGTTTCACCCAAGTGACTCACATACCAAATTTTATGAAATTTGGTCCATTAGTTTTTTAATTAGAGGGGATACATTCATTGCAGACACACAGACAGACAAACATAGAGACACACAGGCAGACAGACACACAGACACACACACATACGTCACGCTAAAAATAGTTTTTTCGTATTCTAGAGGTCTTGAAACGTGCAAATCCGTCGAAAACTTGAGTTGCGATTTTCGACATGATTCCAATACTTTCCCTATACATTACCATGTATTGCAGGGAAAGTAAAAATGATTTAAATAATGTAGGACAGAATAAAAGAGTAATTTATATACTGTATCACATTTTTGCAAAACGTTCAAGACATTAAGTGTTTATACAGCCCCTGTATCGAAACAAATGAAAAAATCTGATGTGGGCAACACATGACTTTCCTTATATAATGTAATGAATTTACTACTTTTACAGTAAAAAAATAGGTTTTTCTTATAGTAGATACTAATATTCTTTCCAAGATATTGAATTTTCGACAATTAGTCGTCATTTTCATTGATTTAGCATCATTTTTATCCATTTGGCGAGATTTTCATTAATTTGGCAACATTTCAAAAAAGTCGCCAAGTTGGCGACATTCCGCCAAATTCGTCGCCAAAATCTCGCCAAGCGTTATGCACTAAGAAAAAAGTTATTCTTATAGCAGATAAATGACTATTGGCGTTTAAATACAAAAGTATTATTCAAAGTATATTTTTTCATGAATGGAACGAGCTAGATCCACGAAAATGATGTCACCTAATTTATCGCATGGTATTACATATGAAAAGTGAACATGTTTATCAATAGGACATTTTTTTTTTATTTTATATGACTTTTTCATAATTTTTTTGAAAAATGTACAATATCTCGAGAACGGTTCATGTTAGCGTTCTAAAACTTATGCCAATCGTTTTCTAATAAAACATTACATAAGAAATGTCTATTTGCGTAACTTTATTAGCGGTTTTGATTTTTTGACGATTTTTTCAAAATTTTATTCGAAAATTTAGGGGGTTTCTGAACATTCGATTACGTATAAAAACAATAGGCTTCCAGTGTTTACGGATTGTGATTTTTGTACCAAATTTGGTTCGAATCGGTCCATTCGTTGGTCAGTTATCGTCTCCACAGACTCACTGACACACACACACACACACATACTTTCACACACACACACACACACACACACACACACACACACACACACACACACACACACACACACATACACACACACAGACATCACTTCAAAAATGTTTGATTTGTGATCAGGGATGCTTGAAACGTGCTCTCCCGTCGAAAACTCGAATTCGAATTTTCGACCCCGTCACAATACTTTCCTTATACATTATGTATATAAGGAAAGTAAAAATCTGATATGAGCTGCACATGACTTTCCCAGCAACCTAAATGTCACGTTCGCTTCATTTATGATTGCACAAAATAGCAGCAATAATTATTTTAACTACACTGAATTTGTACCTTTAATTCAATTTTCGTTTTCATGTGGTAACTGGATTTATTTTCAAATGTGGCATAGCGAAAATACCAAAAAAAATAAAATATCTCGAAAACAGCTACTCCTAGAGTAATGGGGTTGGTCTTCTTTTTCTCGTCAAAAATTACGTATAGAATAAACATTTAATTGATATATTTTGATACGCAGTCTTTTATTGTTAGATTAAGCGATTTTTGCAGGGCATTTCACAAAAAAAGGCAGGTTCTTTTTTTTCTGAATCGTACCAAATTCTAATAAGCACAAGGTAAACTTTCAAGTAATTTATCTACCACGTTTTGTGAAATTTGGTCAATTAGTTTTTTAGCTAGAGACGATAGAGGCCATTTTTGCGAGCAATTTCACAGGAAAAGGTGGGTTCTTTTGTTCCAAATCGTACCAAAATGTAATCAACACCAGGGTCATACACAAGTAACTTATCTACCAAATTTTATAAAATTTGGTCCATTTGTTTTTGAATTAGAATAGATAACTACATTTAACAAACTGATACATAGACAGACAGACAGACACACGGATGCCACGCTAAAAATAGTTTTTTCGTATTCTAGAGGTTCTAAAATGTGTAGATTCATCGCAAACTCGAATTGCGATTTTCGACACGAATCCAATACTTCCCTTGTACATTATCATGCATTGCAGGGAAAGTAAAAATCGAATGTAACAAGCACATGACTTGCAAACTCTTAATCACTCACATTATCTTTATTTCTTCAATAATTCATAAATTGCGTTTACTTGCACAAAATAACACCCATAATTTTTTGTAGTTACACTGAATTAGCACTTTTAATTCAATTCTTGTTCTCATTTGGTAACTAGACATATTTTCAAAGGTGGTATCATATTTTTATAAAAAAATAGTGAAATTAACTCTTTATGCAGCGCCTCTGTCGAAACAAATCTAGAAGTATGATATGAGCTACACATGACTCTCCCTGCAGACTCAAATTCACGTTCTCTTTATTTCTACAATAATTCATTAAAACGAGTTTAATGGCACAAAATAACACCCGTAATTATTTTAACTTACGCGGAATTTGCACTATCAATTTAATTTTCGCTTTCATTTGGTAACTGGATTTATTTTCAAAAGGTGGCGTAACGAAAATGCAAAAAACTAAAATATCTCGGGAACGGCTAATCATGGTGTAATATGATTGATCGTATTCTTTTTATTGTTAAAAATTACGTATAAAACAAGCATTTAATTGAGATATTTAATCATAGTTCTTTTAGATTTTGAGGACTTTTACACACCATTTCGCAAAGCGCCAACGACCCTATTGTGCTGAAAACACCGGTTCTCGTTAGATCACCGAAGTCAAGTAGCATCAGGCGCGGTTAGTGCGTGGATGGGTGACCACTTGGGAACACCGCGTGCTGTTGGCACATTTCGGGCGCGGCAGCCAGGTGGTTTGCGCGTTGGATTTGCACGCTGCCACAACTGCCGCCGTGTTCATGTGGAGTACGATCACGTTAAACATGTGGGTCCGTAAGTCCTTCCGAGAGGTTGGTGGAAGGGGAAAGAGGGTACGGTCCCTGTGGATGCCTCCCCCACTGGGTTCCGGTCTAATTTGGGTGTCACTTCCCGGCCGTCCAACCAGTTACCTTACACCTTTCTGGTACCTTTCTAAAAATATGGTATCTTTCGGTAATCGAAAAGATCATCACTTTCGGCGCGGGAGTTTGGGGAAAAGCTTTGACTGGGGCTCAGGTTAAAAAACTTTTATCTCTTCAAAGGATTTTTCTTCTAAAAATTTCTTGTGGTTTTCGGACTACTTCCAATATTTCTCTCTACTTCTTAACTGGTATCCCCCCTATTCAGCTTGTAATAAACTCTCTCTATAAAAAATTTACCTTTTGGAAACTCCGCCTTAATCTTTTTGATAATCCTGCCCTCCCTCCACCCGCTAAATTTGATCATAACCTTCCCCTCTCCTTAACCCCCCCCCCCTCTCAACGTTTGGTTAATCTGGCCCCCCGTGATCCCCTTCAATTCTCAAGCATTAACATTTATACCGATGGCTCCGCCATAAAAAACAACACGGGTTACGCCATCTGCATATTTACAAATGACTCCTTAGAAAATATATACACATTTAAACTCGAGCATGGGGACACAGTTTTCCAGGCAGAAATTACTGCAATCCACTATGCCATAAATTGGGCTTCTTCTAAAAACTTAAAAATTAACATATTTACTGACAGTCAATCATCTATTTCGGCCCTTCAATCTATCAAAATCAAATCTAACTACCTCTCCAAAATCAAAATTAACACTTATACTAATAAACATCTTTTTAACCTTTGTTGGGTAAAAGCACACTCCGACATCTCGGGCAACGAGGTCGCCGATAAACATGCCAAACTTGCCACCTCTTCTGGTTCCCCCTCCGCTCTTCCCTTCCCTTATTCCCTTTTAAAAAAACATTATAAATTTGACATTCTAAAATCTTGGCAAACCTATCTAAATAATTATATTTCGCCCCGTACCCTTGACCCGGATAGAATTTTAACTTTCCTCCCTAAGGTAAATTTCAACTCCCAAATTACTAATAAATACCTTATATATTTTATAACGGGCCATGGACCCTTCCCTGACTATTTATATTCTTTTAAATGTAAATCCTCTTCCAGTTGTACCTGCGGTTCCTTCGGCGACGCCGATCATTTTGTATTTTCCTGCCCCCTTACCAAACCTTTTCACCTCTCTAAACCTTCTCCCCAAAATTTTGCGACCTGGTTCTCGAGTGTTTGCTCCAACAAATCCTCCATTAACAAAATCAAAAACTGTGTTCTCATTGCAAGAGTAGTTTCGAACAAAATCTCTTAATCAGCCTGGGGTTTTTCTGCTTTCAATTTTAACTCTGGCCGGTGACTCCTCCCTCTTACTTTCCCGGTGGTGTCGTCGTTTGTTAGTGTTTTTGTCTTTGTTTAAGCTGCTTGTTCTTTGCTCGTTTTGTTGTAGTATTTGTGTGTTTTGTCCCTTGTTTGAGCTGTCGGTTGTTTGTGTTTTGTATACCAACCTTGATAAGCAATAATTATACCATGTTTCGTATTACATCCTATTACTTTATACTGGTTTCATATATATCATTAGTAGTAGAATGATATTTTTGTATTTTACCCTAGTCATTTTCATACCACCATTTTTTTTCATCAACAAAATATCATATAATTTTTTTTCTTTTCAATTTTATATAATGTCATCCTCAATTTTATTCATGTCTTCATTTTCATTTTTGTCTTCACGCAAAGTAACTTGTCATCAATTCTTAAACATGTCATCATTCTTCAATCTTGCCATCTAATCATCTACAACGGTTATCAAACATCATGTTTTATATCATGTCATCTTGCTAAATATCATGTCATCTATATTTAATCATGTCATCTAATCATCAAAATGATAACTCATCATCACCTCTTTGTACAACTCCTTGTAACCTCAATGTATATTTTTTGAAACTTAAATAAACTTTGCCCCAGACCGTCGGACTTTGGTCGCCCCGGGAGTTGGCTTCCGCTAACTCTTTTCCCGGCCGTCAAATTAGATACTCAAGTCCTCAGGATGAGTCGGACGGCCTGGGTCTTCTACACCTTTCTGGTAGGTCGGACGGTCTGAGTCTCAACAACAACAACACCATTTCGAAAAAAAAAATTGTACGTTATTTATTTTCCGAATCGTATCAAAATCTAATCAGCACCAGGGTAGCCCACAAGTGACTTATTTACCAAATTGTGTAACATTTTGATATATTAGTTTTTCAGTTAGAGTGGATACAGGTCATTTTTGCGGGCCATTTCGCAAACAAAGACGGCTTCTTTTATCCAAAATCGTACCCAAAACTAATCACTACCAGGGTCACCCATAAGTGACTTACCATATTTAATGAAATTTAGTTTATTAGTTTTTTAATTAGAGTGTATACATACATTGCACAGACACACACACGCACAGAAGTCACGATAAATATAGTTTTTCGTAGTCTAGAGGTCCCAAAATGTGTAAATTGTTCAAAACTCGAATTGCGATTTTCGGTATGATTCCAATAATTTCTTTATACATTACCATGTATTGCAGGGAAAGCAAAAAACATTACAGGATGTCCAAGGAAAGTGAACAGAGGGAAATTTTCTGAACGGTTCGTTGTTGACCCATAGTCCCCATTGCAAAACCGCTTTAAATAAGGTAGTAAGTTATGAAATTGTAATTTATATACTGTATTATATTTTTGTAAAATGTTAAAAAATTAACATTTTATACAGCCCCTCTATCGAAGCAAATCAAATTTTAAACAAGAAAGTTCAATCATGCATAAAGCATTGATTATGAAACACTTTCCAACTTCAATGCAATTTTATATAAACATCTCTAAAATGCGATATATTCCTCGGTAATATTTTTAAAATTATCATGATACTATAATAGATTATTATATTTGAAAGCTTCATCGAAAACGAATGAATTTTGTTCAAATGACGTCATCGAAATATAAAGCGTCTGGATTTCTCTATAAAAGCAGCATTACATTCATAAACTTTTCCATTCCTTTCATTCATCACAATACTATAATAATTTATTTTATTCAAAAACTTAAGACCATGGAGGTACAAGTAATTTAACTCTATGAATTAAAATTTCATCGAAAACATCGTCTGTTCTCTGTGATGAATATGTTTTCTATCAATGGATGTTTCATTCATGTCAGCTATATTGTAGACTCCATGAGCTGAATAATTTTGCGTTAAAGACATGCAGCCATTCTTATACAACTCATTCTACATCTTTTGATGTTAACGTTCTCCATAAGTGAAATTAGGCTTCGTTGTAGAAATAATCAAAGTTTGATGATCATTTAAACTCAAATATATTGAAATTGGATTGTTTCAGTATGTAGATGCACAGAATATAAGCAAAACGAAAGCGATTTTAGGACTGATACGACACTAAATATGCATTAAAAAGAACTTTAATAACCACGATTTTGACACAAGATGGATGCCATATTTTATTTTGAATTGGATCATGCGATCTCTTCATATAATCGTTACATGATCGCTTTATATAAAGGGTGTAATGAATATTTCAATTTTAATTTAAAAAATTACTGAATATATTTTGCTAAAGTTTTTCTTATATATATTATGGGATAATATGAATATTTCCTAAAACTTTCGAAGCAATTTGTAAATTTTAAATTTGCTTAAAAAATGTTTGAAAATTTGGTCCGATAGGATTCAATGTGTTTCATTTTTTCAACCCGGGTTGAATCCAAAACTAATTGGGTGATATTATTCATTTAAATTCCCATAGGGTCCACAGAGCGGCTGAACAACATACTAAAATATCATTTTGATAAAGTCATTTTTACGGTAGTTATCTTGCTAACGGACAGACAGACAGACAAAATGAACAAAGTCATAAACTCTTTTCAACTATTTTGTAAAGTGTTAAAAATGTTACCCCAACCATATTTAGTGAGACTGAAGAAATTTTGGATGTAAAATGTTCTAATTTGACATAGTTATCATTGATTAAAATTTCCATTGGGAGATAAGGGCAACCACAAATCAATTTTGGTTGCAAATAAATTCTAAAACCTATTTCATAGTTTAAGAATTATTTTGTTTTTTATAGTTTGAGAATTTATTGTAAAGATGATATATTTTATTGTAACAAAAATCTGTCTCTAACAATATGAGAAACGTAGTCTACAAAAGATCTATCGTATAATCGTAAAATTGTGTTATTATTAACACTTTACAACAAAGTTGAAAAGTGTTTATGACTTTGTTCATTCTGTCTGTCTGTCTGTCTGTCTGTCTGTCTGTCTGTCTGTCTGTCTGTCTGTCTGTCTGTCTGTCTGTCTGTCCGTTAGCACGATAACTGCCGTAAAAATGAGTTTATCAAAATGAAATTTTAGTATGTTGTTCAGACGGTCTGTAGGACCTATGGGAATATAAATAAATAATATCACCCAATTAGTTTTTTATTGAACCCGGGTTGAAAAAATGAAATACATTGAACCCTATGGGACCTAATTTTTCAAACATTTTTTAAGTAAATTTAAAATTCACGAATTGCTTCGAAATTTTTAGGAAATATTCACATTATCCCATAGAATATATAAAAAAAAATTCAGTAAAATATGTTAAGTAGTTTTTTAATTAAAAAAATTATTTTATATAGGGAAAAAAACAAATTCAATTAAATTCTGACTTTGGGATATCTTCCAGAAAGAAAAGAGAGAGATATTATATAATAAATATCTCTCCATTTGTTTAAACGTTTTGCATATGGGAGAGGCTTCATATTTTAAAATAAATTTGGTAGATAACAATTTTTCATTTTTTTTAAATTTTATATAACTCTTCATGATAAATTTAATTGATGGCATTTTAAATGCACTTTACTACGTCCTAGAGAGTTAAAATTTGGTACACAGCTTAAATTTGTTGAACATTTTATTCGACAAAAATTTGATGGATCTTTAAATATAGATCATACATTTTTTTCGAAATGGCCTGAAAATAATCCCCGTTCACTTCTATAAATCATTGGTGTAATATTGTTAAAAATTCTGATGTGGACAGCACATGTCTTTCTCTGCAGACTCATATTCGTTCTCTTTATTTATTCAATGATATTTTGAGTTTATCTGCACAACATAAGTATTTTAAATGACATTGAATTTACACGTTAAACTTAAATTTGGTTCTCATTTGATAGCTGGACTTATTGTCAAAGGTGGCGTAGCGAAAACGCGAAAAAACTAGAATATCTCAAGAACGGCTAGTCCTAGAGTAATGGGATTAGTCTTATTCTTTTTGTTGTCAAAAATCACATATAAAATAGGAATTTAATTGATATAATTGAGCACACGTAGTCTTTTATTTTTATATATAACGATTTTTGCTGGCCATTTCGCAAAAATAGCCCGTTCCTTTTTCCCGAATCGTAGTAGAATAACCTACAAATGATTTATATACAAAATTTTGTTAAATTTGGTATATAAATCACTTGTAGGTTATTGAAATATTATACTCCAAATTTTGTTAAATTTGGTTCATTAGTTTTTAGCTAGAGTGGATAAAGGCAATTTCTGCGGCCATTTCGCAAAGAAGGCAGATTCTTTTATTACGAATCGTACTATAATCTAATGAACATCAGGATTTCCCACAAAAAACATACCTACCAAATTGTATGAAATTCGGTCCATTAGTTTTTCAATTAGAGTGGATGTAATATCCACACAGACACACAGAAACATACACAGATACACCCTTACACACACAGACGTCTTCCTAAAAGTAGTTTTTTCGTGTTCTAGAAGTCCCAAAACGTGTAGATCCTTTGAAAATTCGAGTTCCGATCTTCGGCACGATTCCAATACTTTGAGTACATACACATACACATATATATTATCTGTGTATTATCTGTGTATCTAAATTCCGTGCCTATGCAATTACAATAGTTGTGATTTTAAATGATCCCTAAACTTTTATTATTTCTTCAAGGAAGCCTAATTTTAACATATGCAGAATGCAAATATCTCAAGCGATTGTAAGATGAATTACATAAGAATTGCTGAATTTTTTTCACACAAAATTATTTAGCTCTGGAGTCTGGAATACAAGTTATATGAATGAAATATTCATTGATTTTGCATAAAGAATCAGATGATTTATATTTCGATACAGTTTTAAATATTTAAGTATACTGTAGTACTGTGATAATGTAAAAGATATTACCACTGAATGAATCACATTTTAATTTTTAAATGAAATTACATTTCAGTTGGAAAGTGTTTCATAATCAATGCTTATGTATGATTGATCTTTCTTGTTATTTATTATCATATCCCTAAAACGGCAGTGTCAGTATATAAGAACACGGAAAGTAACCGCAGGGACTGAAAAATCACATGTTTACTAATTTGACTATGCTGGATCCAAGTCTAAAATAAGTTTTTAACACTTTACAACATAGTTGGAAACTGTTTTTGACTTTGTTAATTCTGTCTATCTGTCTGTTCGCAAGATAACTGCCGTAAAAATGACTGTCGAAAGCCCAGACCACCCGACTCGTCCGAGGACTTAGAGCAGCTATTTGGATGGCCGGGTAAAAATGACTGTATCAAAATGAAATTTTAGTATGCTATTCAGACGGAATGTTGAACCTATGGGAATATAAATGAATAATATCACCCAATTAGTTTTGAGTTGAACCCGTGTTGAAAAAATGAAATATATTGAACCCTATGGGACCTAATTTTTCAAACATTTTTTAAGCGAATTTGAAATTCCCAAATTGCTTCGAAAGTTTTAGAAAATATTCAAATTATATCTTAAAATATGAAAAAAAATTCAGCAAAATATATTCAGTAGTTTTTAAAATAAAAATAAAAATAAAAATAAAAATTACACCCATAATATGTGAAGAGATCACGTGACCCGCTTCGAAATAAGATATGGCATCCATCTTGTGTCATAATCGCGGTTTTTAAAGTTCTTTTCAATTTATATTTATTGTTGTATCCTTCCTTGAACCGCTTAATTTTTGCTTAAATTCTGTGCATCTATGTTCTGAATCAGCGCAATTACAATATATTTGAGTTAAAATGATTAATGCCACCCATCTTGTGTTAAAATCGTGATTTTTAAAGTTCTTTTTATTAACATTTTACAACATATTTGAAAAGTATTTATAACTTTGTTCATTCGGCTTGTCTGTCTGCCGTTCGCACTATAACTGCCGTAAAAATAACTTTATCAAAATGAAATTTTTATATGTTGTTCAGATAGTCTGTAGGACCTATGGGAATATAAATGAATAATATCACCCAATTAGTTTTGGACTGAACCCGGGTTGAAAAAATGAAATACATTGAACCCTATGAGACCTGATTTTTCAAAAATTTTTTAAGTGAATTTAAAATTCCCAAATTGCTTCGAAAGTTTTAAGAAATATTCAAAGTCCTATTAAGAATCTGAAAAAAAATCAGTAAAATATATCCTGTATATAGTTTTTTAAATAAAAATTAAAATAATAATTGCACCCATATTATATGAAGAATGACATGACCCACTTCAAAATAAAATATGGCATCCATCTTGTGTCAAAATTGCGATTTTAATGTTCTTTTTAATTGATATTTAGTGTTGTATCCGTCCTAAAACCGCTGTATTTTTGCTTAAATTCTGTGTATATCTATATTCTGAAACAACGCGATTACAATATATTTGTGTGTAAATGATCAATCCCATCCATATTGTGTCAAAATCGTGATTTTTAAATTTTTTTAAATTTATAATTAATGTTGTATCCGTTTTAAATCCGCTTTATTTTTGCTTAATTTCTGTGCATTTATATTATGCAACAAAGCAGTAACAATATATTTGAACTTTTCAAATATAATAAATTATTGTAGTACTGACATAATTTAAAATACATTAGCATGTATCGCATGAATGTATCGCATTTTAGAGATGTTTAAATAAAATTGCATTTCAGTTGGAAAGTGTTTCATAATCAATGCTTTTTGCATGATTGATTTTTCTTTTTAAATCTTTATCTTGTTTCTTATAATGGTACGTATTTAAAGTGTATCATAATATTTTTCTGAAGAACTTTAAACATAGGACTTTTATGCCACACATTATGTGATGTTTTCCTACTATAATTATTGTCTAATTTTGTTCTATGATGTATAGTTTGAAATTCTTTACTATTATGTATTGTATATGTTTGTCAATGTAAAAGTTCTTAAAGTTTAAAAATCCGGGCGTATGGCCAGTAATTACCAAATCTCATATCAATGTATAAAGGTGTTGTGAATTGTGCACATTTAATTTTGTGTAATAATATATAAAAATCTGATGTCGGCAGCACATGACTTTCCTTGCAGACTTATATTCACATTCTCTTTATTTTAATTAAATTTAATTCACTTTTAATTCAATTTTCGTTCTCATTTGATAACTGGACTTATTTTCAAAGGTGGTGTAGAGAAAATACTAAAAAACAAAAATATCTCGAGAACGGCTAGTCCTAGTGTAATGGTCTTGGTCTTATTCTTTTCTTCTTTAAAAATTACGTATTAAACAAGCATTTAATGGATATATTTGAGTATACGTAGTTTTTTATTTTAGATTTTGCCGATTTTTGCTGGCCATTTTGCAGGAAAAAGGTTACTTTTTTCCGAATAATACCAAAATCTAATCAGCACCAGGATGTCCCACAAGTGACTTATCTACCGAATTTTGTGAAATTCGGTCCATTAGATTTTCAGCTAGAGTGGATAAAAGCTTTTGCCGGCCATATCGCAAAAAAAGGCGGGTTCTTTTATCCCGAATCATACCCAAAACTAATCAGCACTAGATTCTGCCACAAGTGACTTACCTACTAAATTTTAAGAAATTTGGTCCATTAGTTTTTTAGTTAGAGTGGATACAATATCTGCACAGACAGACAGACAGACACTCATACAGACACACAGAGAGATAGAGACATACACACACACACGCACACACACACACACAGACGTCAAGCTAAAAATAGTTTTTCGTATTCTAGAGGTCTCGAAACGTGTAGATCCGTCGAAAATTGGAGTTGCGATTTTCGGCATGATTCCAATACTTTCCCTATACATTACCATGTATTGCAGGCAAAGTAAAAATCTGATGTGGGCAACACATGACTTTCCTTATATAATGCAATGAATTTACTACTTTTACAGTTAAAAAAATGTTATTCTTATATTAGATACTTATATTCTTTCTAAGATATTGAATTTTCTTCAATGAGTCGTAATTTTCATTGATTTGGCGTCATTTTTATCAATTTGGCGAGATTTTTGTTAATTTGGCAACAATTAAAAATGTCGCCAAGTTGGTAACATTCTGTCAAATTCGTCGCCAAAATCTCGCCAAGCGTTATGGATGGAGAAATAAGTTATTCTTACAGCAGATAAATGACTATTGGAGTTCAAATACAAAAGTATTACTCAAAATATATTTTTCCATGAATGGAACGAGCTAGATCCACGAGAATGATGTCACCAAATTTATCGCACGGTATTTCATGTGAAAAGTGACCATGTTTCCCAATAGGAAATATTTTTTTTTATTTTATATAAATTTTTGATAATTTTTTTGAAAAATGTGCAATATCTCGAGAACGGTTCAAGTTTGCGTTCTAAAATTTACGTCAATCGTTTTCTAATGAAAAATTACACGAGAAATGTCTCCGGCCACACAATTTGTTACCATAAACCCCTGGGTTGGTCGTGTGGTCTGGGCCTTCAACGAGAAATGTCTATTTGCGTAACTTTATTAGCGGTTTTGATTTTTTGATGATTTTTTCAAAATTTCACTCGTGCATTTAGTGGGTTCTGAACATTCGATTGTGTATAAAAACAATTGGCTTTCAGTGTTTATGGATTGTGATTTTTGTGCCAAATTTTGCTTGAATCGGTCCATTCGTTCGTCAGTTATCGTCTCCACAGGCTCACTGACACACATACACACACACACATACTTTCACACACACACACACATACTTTCACACACACACACACATACTTTCACACACACAAACACATCACTTCAAAAATGTTTGATTCGTGATCAGAGATGCTTGAAACGTGCTCTCCCGTCGAAAATTCGAATGTTCGACCCCGTCACAATACTTTCCTTATACATTATGTATATAAGGAAAGTAATAAAAAGACTGACATTATACCAATTAGACAGTCATTGATAATTAAAAATTAATATTAAGATTCTTAATATACATAGAATTTACATGGACGTTAGACGAGAAATGCATGGAATTTCATTCTGTCATATTCCCGTTTTGATGTCTAGGTTTCAATTGCATTGTGTAGTAATGTATTTTTAATTCTCTTATAGGGAATGATGTCTTATTTTAAATAAAATAAAATCCTTTTCTACCAGAAAATTATTTAAATACTAATGTAATGTTTTATAAATCAAGACCGTGTATTAATGTATAGGGAGTGGGCTCGTAGAGGGTTGGAGGAGGTTTTACCATCAAGACGTCGGATCCGAACGCTTGTATGTGGATATTCGCCCGTTAAAGCTCCCGGGTTGCAAAGGAAGCAATTCAAGAGCGATTCATGCATTAGATTTTGAACCGAGGGAGAGAAATGGTAAGTAAAGAGATGTAAGGTTCTTGTGGCTGATGGAATGGAATGACTCTTGGTTTGTTGAAAGAGCAACTCATGCATCAGACTTTGGACCGGGGGGGGGGGGAGAAATGGTAAGCAAAGATGTAAGGTTCTTGTGGCTGATGGAATGAAATGTCTCTTGGATTGTGGAAAGTGCAATTTTCTTTTCCAAACTATATAACATATTAATAATATAAAATCTTTGATTTATCTGCCTGTTTATCCATCTATCTCTGCGGTAACGTTTGGCGAAAATTTTGACTAAGAAATTTTTCGAGATATCGCCAACTTGGCAACTATTTTTAAATGTTGCGAAATTAACGAAAATGTCGCCAATTCAATAAAAAGGGCAGCTAATAAAAATGACCCTAAATCAATGAAATTCATTGCGTTTTGAAAGGGGATAATATTGTATTGATGTTTCGATAACATTTGCCTGTCTGTCAAGTTCCAACCATCCCAGTTGGCGACAAAATTAGCGACTTTTTAAAATGTCGTCAAATTTTCCAAAATATCGCCAAATTGATGAAAATTTCGCCAAATCGTTAAAAATGTGGCCAAATTGATAAATATGACGCCAAATCACTGAAATTATTTATGTTTTGGAACGAGATAGTATTGTAATAATGTTTCGAAAACATTTATCTGTCAGTCCAACCGTCCCATTTGCCGAGAGTTTAAATCTCGACAAGCTTATTAAAATGTCGCCAAATCGACACAAATGTCGTCAAATCGGTAAAAACTTCGCCTACTTCATAAAAATGACGCTAAATCAATAAATTAATTGTGTTTTGAAATGGAATAGTATTGTAATTATGTTTCGGCAGCGTTTGTCTCTCAGTCCAACTGCTCTACTTGCCAAACATTTTGTCGAGTTTTAATTGTCGCCAAATTTATCAAAATATCGCCAAATCGGTTAAAAATGTGGCCAAATTGATAAATTTGACGCCAAATCAATGAAATTATTTATGTTTTGAAACGGGATAGTATTGTAATGATGTTTCCGAAACATTTATCTGTCATTCCAGCCGTCCCATTTGCCGAGTGTTTAAATGCCGCCAAGCTTATTAAAATGTCGCTAAATTGATAAAAATGTCGCCAAATCGATACAAATGTCGCAAAATCGATGAAAACTTCGCAAAATTTAAAAACATGGCACTAAATCAATAAATTAGTTGTGTTCAGAAATGGGAGAGGATCGTAATTATGTTTCGGCAACGTTTATCTGTTCAGTCCAACTGTTCTACTTGAACATTTTGGTTAATTTTCATTGTCGCCAAATTTATCAAAATATCGCCAAATCGAATCTATGGAACGGCTGTAGCACTTTTGCAAATCAAGCACATGATATTATTAAACGACTGCAGAAAACAATATTTTTCGGTCCTGTTATCCTGAAACTGTCGTTGCTCAAACTGTACTTTGCCCTAGGGTTTCCTATTTAGTTCCCCTTTGCCTATAGCAGGGTTTCCTACTTGGCCCTGCTTTACAGATTATAGAATTTATTTTTTACCTTTTCCAAAGTGTTATAATTAATTATAGCAACCACACCTATGAGGGCGCGGTAGCTCATTGGTTAGCACGCTGGAGTTGCACTCGGTAGGCCCGGGTTCGATTCCAGCCGCTACCAAAACTGCCGCCGTGTTCACGCGGAGTACGATCACGTTAAACATGTGGGTCCGTAAGTCCTTCCGTGAGGTTGGTGGTAGGGGGAAGGAGGGTGCGGTCCCTGTGGATGCCTCACCCACTGGGTTCCGATCTAAATTGGGTGGCACTTCCCGGCCGTCCAAACAGTTACCTTACACTTTTCTGGTAGGTCGGACGGTCTGGGTCTCAACCACACCTATGAAAACAAAATACTCATATGACAAATAAACGAATTATAAAATTTGTTATCATTATTACTAACCGATTATAATAAAGACAGAGGCAGCAGTTGTTTAAAAGTAGACCGATATACATTAAATAAACAGTTATCTTTATCGCCAACAATTCAAACACGCCAGAAAATGCAATACAACGTAAAACCATGCGAATGGGGTTTGACAACTCAATGATAACAATTGTCCCTGAGCGGCCTGCTTGCCACACCTGGCACCACAGCTGCTTTGCTGTGCGCATGTGCAATTTTTAAAATTAACCTATCATGTGACTGGTATGCTTATAAATGATAGTGTGTCGACCGAGGTGAAAACGAGATTCCTAAAGGCCGCTATCGCCAGATAGCGCTGGTCTCGAATAAGAGATCAGAAGCTATGGCGTCAATATTTAAACTAATGGGAATTTAATGCAAATTGAAATGACCGATATCTTCGGAAATATCTGAAGAAATTGTCCGAAATTTGATGTGATTATTGCAAGTTGTATAAACAAAAAGGCATTTGATTTTCAGAGAGTATGGGCTAAGAATAAATTTGTATTTTTAAAACTTTATTTAACTTGATTTAGTGTTCGTTCAAACCTTTGAGGTCCAAAATAATCAAGTTCAATTATCAAATTAAAATGAAATTCGGTATAACGTTACCTCTTATGGTATATTTTTGTTATTTCGATTTTGAAGCTCATCGGGGTAGTCCATCCTGGGACCACCATTGGACTCTACATGTTTCTCGAGAATAACTAGAAAATCAGAGCAAATTGGAAATCTAAATTAAATATATCCATTTCTTTTTAGTTATATTTTAATGCTTTCGATCTTAAACCTACCGGACTCACCCGTCTTGGTCCTATCTTAAAAAATCACCATTTTTGGCGGGAAAACTCAAGAACAGGTGTATCTAAAAATTCCATGTTTGGCAGAGCCTCATCATTTGCCTTACATTTTAACTCTTTGGATTTAAAACATTATCGGGATAGCCCGTCCTGCGCCCAACAAAAGAAATGTACCAGGTTTTGGAGAATAACTTTTTAGAGAATTACTTCTAGACACTGTAGACTGGTTAAGGTTAAAATAATGCATGCTGAGGCGGGATGCTGTCTGTGCATCCCTGGTTTAGGAGTAAGGAGAGAATACTTAGTGGGCTATATCCTAGATTTTTACTTTCCCTGCAATACATGGTAATGTATAGGGAAAGTATTGGAATCATGTCGAACATCGCAACTCGAGTTTTCGACGGATCTACACGTTTCGAGACCTCTAGAATACGAAAAATCTATTTTTATCGTGACATCTGTGTGTGTGTCTGTCTGTCTGTGCAGATTTTGTATCCACTCTAACTAAAAAACTAATAGATCGGATTTCACAAAATTTGGTAGGTAAGTCACTTGTGGGCGAGTCTGGTGCTGATTAGTTTTGGGTACGATTCGGGATAAAAGAACCCGCCTTTTTTTGCGAAATGGCCCGCAGGAGTTTGTATCCACTCTAGCTGAAAAACTAATGGACCGAATTTCACAAAATTTGGTAGATGAGTCACTTATAGGTCACACTGGTGCTGATTATATTTTGATACGATTCGGCAAAAAAATAACCTGCATTTTTTTGCAAAGTGGCCCGCAAAAATTGCCACCATCTAAACTAAAAAGCTACGTATGCTCAAATATATCCATTAAATGCTTGTTTAATACGTAATTTTTTACGAAGAAAAGAATAAGACCAACCCTATTACACTAGGCCTAGCCGTTCTCGAGATATATTAGTTTTCTTCGTCTTTTCTCCATGCCACCTTTGAAAATAAGTCCAGTTATCAAAGGAGAACGAAAATTGAATTAAAAGTGAATTAAATTTAATTAAAATAAAGAGAAGGTGGATATAACTCTGCAGGGAAAGTCATGTGCTGCCCACATCAGATTTTTTGTAACTGGATTTGTGAATGAATAAAAAGGAAAAAAAAAAATACTGTATTCGAATATTTAGTAGTACAGGGGAGTTCAGTTGGGTTCATATATGAGAAATAGTCACTCTACTGTGAGATGGAGACATACAATTTGGCATATAGTTGAACATTCAGATAAAACGCAATGGAAAATTGAATTATTCAAAAAATCACATTGTCCAGGGCATATGCTTATTATGAGACAGTTATATTTTAATTGGTACTCGGTGAGTTCTGTCTAATTCTAATATGCTATACGATGTATCTACACGTAAAATTTTGCATCAATACTGAGATTGGCTATTGAGCTAATGTGTCCATATCCGCATATCCTATAAGAAATGTGTTCAGTAAGATGTGTTCAGTAGATCGTAAAATGTGCTTCATCGTTAAATTCTCGAAAGCGATCATTTTCTGGAAAACAATAGATTGTTCCACATGAAATTCAAATCATAAAGAAATATCTGGGAATGCTTACTAGAATAAATATACACGTCACTCTTTTACAACCTTTATGTAACTTAATGTGATGTTGGTTTACTCAGTGTTATTCAAATTTGTGTGGTCTTAATCAGATTCCATTAGTCACGGTAAAATGAAATTTTATATGTCGTTTTCCTTCGTGACATTATAATTTTTCTTACTTTAAACCTCATTCGGCAAGACCGTCCTGGTCCCGTCATTGGAATGCGTTCGATTTTAGAGAATATCTAAAAAAATAAATAAATAAATAAATAATCATCTGCAAAGCCTAAATTCAGTACGTAACTGCGTTTTGTGGTATATTTTTATTTTCACTTTCTCACACCTAATATTGATCATGTATTGTTTCTACGATTATTTTCGATTTCGAGATCTTAATGTCAATATATGTTTTAAAAGTGCCTGAACGCGTTTTGACTATTTTTGGAGTGATGCACATTCGTCTGTCCATCTTTCTGTTAATATGTCTGTGATTGATTTCCTGTGTTCACGATAACGGGCACAAATAATTATGGATGTTCACGAAACTTTACATCCTGCTTTTTTATAAAATAATTTGGAACTAGATAGAATGGTTTCAAATCCGAGCAAAAACTTCGAAATTGATTGGAAATTTTCTATTTTGTTAACATGGCAGCAGAGGGCAAAACGTGGCATAATCACACATAAAAGGGTTCTTTTATATCTCAATTATAATGAGTCTTTATAATTTCAATATACTTTCAATTACTACCTTCAAGGGGTAAATTACTCGTCCCCTCCCGGAGGGTACATTATCATTTATGGTACCAATCGAGATATTTTTTATGCACGTTAAAGCGACGGATAGGATCCTGCAATTATAATCATTTCGGCTCAAGATAAGGATTTTTCAAAATTTCTCTTGTAAAATTTGAATGAAAAGAAAGTTACTAAAAATGGATTCTGAAATAATAATGTCGCGTTGAACCACACTCCATGTAATTTGATTTGTAAATCTTATCGAGTTAACCAGTCTTGAGACCTCCATAATATATTTTACTCCGTAATATATTATACTCTGTAATTTATTTTTTACTTGAAAACTTAGAACTTCAATGAAACAAATGAAATTTATTCAAATGTATTTCATTCAAATGTATTTCATTCATATACTCTTATTCCAGACTTCAGAGTTAAATAATTTTGCGTTAAAATTACATAAATTCTTATACAATTCATCTTAAAATCGTTGATTTGTTTATACTCTGCGCATGTTAAAATTAAGCTTCATCGTAGATGTAATCAAAGTTTATTGGTTAGTGATCATTTAAAATCAAAAATATTGTAATTGCGTAGGCACAAAATTTGTATACACAGATAATATGCAAAAATGAAGAGGGTGTAGGACGGATGCAGCGTTAAATGTAAATATAAGCTTTCTTTAAAAATCACTATTTTCCCTAAGCGAACAAAAAAAAAATGAACGTCTTACTTTATTTTGAAATAAGTCACGTGATCTCTTCATATAGTAGGGGTGTAATTATTATTTCAATTTTTATTTAAAATACTGCTTAAAATATTGCGATGAAATTTTTTTGGGCATTTTACGTGATAATTAGAATATTTTTTGAAGCAATTTGCGAATTTTAACTCTGTCTAGAAATGGTTGAAAAATTAGGTCCCATAGGGTTCAATTTATTTCATTTCTTTAACCCGTGCAAAATTCAAAACTAATTGGGTGATTATATTTTTCTTCATTCCCATATGTCCCACAGGCCGTCTCAAAAATAGACTAACAGTCATTTTCACGGCAGTTATCCTGTGAAAGGACACACAGGCAGTTAGACAGAATACGCAAAGTTATAAACACTTTACAACTATGTTGAAAAGTGTTTAAAAATAATGCGAGGGTAATATTTAATAATTCAGCTTACTCCCTCGCATGTATGTTTCACAGACAAACCTGACAAAATAAATGAACAGGAGAATAATGCACTAGAGAAACCTGCATGTGACCTACCTAACAGATTTTGGAGAAATTTCATTGCATAATTTTTAAGCCAGAGTGAACACAAATATTGCACAGACTCCCACACAAACAGATGTCAAGCTAAATCGTACAATCATGTTCTAGAGTGTGTAGATCTGTTGATTATTTGATTTCCAAATTTTAACACCATTGTAATATGTTTGTTATGTATATTACTATGCATTGAAAGAAAAGTAAGAAGAGAAAATTGTTCACATGATCCACAGTACAGATGAACAGCACAGTTGAACAGTAGATATATCTTTAAATCGTTAGTTTTTTTAAAGTGAGCAAGCACATTTATTTTGAACTTAGATGCAATCTAAAACATTTTTTCTTTCGTTTGAATATCCGCCTGACTAGCATAACTGTTTTTTTTAAAGTAGCCAAAACATGTATCCTTTCCTGTAAATATTCACAACATTATGCGGAAATGATGAGTACTTTGGCTTTGTTAATCTTTTCATCAGAAGCAGTATTTTATTTCAATAAAAATCAAGACTCTGCAAAGAGGAAATCAAGCATTATACATGGAAGATGATATTGGATCTAACTAACTTTTCAATTAATATATGTAGAAAATGAGGAAGACTTTCTAGTTGCAGATTCACATAGCATGAGCAAAATTGTATAGGAATTTTATGCCGACTGCTTTAAAGGACTGAAATTGTCAGTTCCCACAGATGTTTGCAAAATCGCGTCAAATAGCTTTCTTGTAAGTAAGGTATCCGAATATCCGTTACCCGATTAAGTGGAGCTGATGATATTTGAAATAAAAATATAAATAAATGAAAATAGAAATTCTTTTAAGGCATTTTTGCCTCAACTTCCGGATTTTACTCATACTAGAACATACTACTTTTCCTACATATGTATGTAGGAAAAGACATATAATATCTTAATAAGAAAGTGTTCATGATGCTTATACTTTAGGTCTATATATAGTAAAGTAACCATACCCGATCCAATAAAAGAAAGTACAGCGCTCCTAGCGGATGAATTAAAGACTTAGGAGAAAGAATTGCGCAACAAAGCGAGATAGACGAAAAATGCCAATTAGGAAGTCGTAGAGCATTGTTTAATGAATAGCCCCATACGCTAGATGCATATTGGCCATCTTACCAGTCTCGAATTATCTATATTACACGAACGAAAGTTAACGAACGAGTTAGGAAAGATGGTGGCAAAAAATAACCAATCGCCTCATCGCCTAAAAGTGCCCCCTGGCATCAAAGTCTACGGAAATATATTAACTAACGGAAAAGGCTTCTTTTAGTGTTCCTTATCTATTATTAAAGTTTATATGGAGCGTTTCGTGTCATCTTGTATACGTTAATTTACTTCTACCCTTACAGATAAAAATGTCGTGCCAATAGTTCAAAGGATTGAGCGTCCTCTGGCTAGTTTGAAGGTCAGTGGTTGGAAAATCATTTGGAACTTAGGTTCTACAATGTCGCCATGACAGCTTAACTCGGTGTGCTATCTCCAGTGTTCTGAAAACGTGGTCAGAAAAAAGGGAGATTATCGATTTTCTAAAGATCCTACCATTAATTGTGCAATATCCAGTTTATGAGTATTACGACAATAACGCACAGCATGATAGCTTCGATACATCTAGGACTGTGCTTGAAATATCAGAATTTTATTAATAGTACGTGTTGCCAATAGACGTAAAATAGCATTATCATAAAGGAAAACATAAAGACTGACATTATACCAATTAAACAAAAATCTGATGTGGGCAGCACATGACTTTCTCTGCAGACTTACATTCACGTTCTCTTTATTTTAATTAAATTTAATTCACTTTTAATTCAATTTTCGTTCTCATTTGATAATTGGACTTATTTTCAAAGGTGGCGTAGAGAAAATACGGAAAACTAAAATATTTCGAGTACGGCTAGTCCTAGTGTAATGGGGTTGGTCTTATTATTTTCGTCGCTAAAAATTATTAAACGAGCATTTAATGGATATATTTGAGTATACCTAGTTCTTTAGTTTAGATTTTGGCGATTTTTGCGGACCATTTTGCAAAAAAAGGCAGGTTATTTTTTTCCAAATCGTACCAAAATCTAATCAGCACCAGTATGACCCACAAGTGACTCATCTACCAAATTTTGTGAAATTCGGTCTATTAGTTTTTCAGTTAGAGTGGATACAAACTTTTGCGGGCCATTTCGCAAAAGAAGGCGGGTTCTTTTATTCCAAATCATACCCAAAACTAATCAGCACCAGACTCGCTCACAAGTGACTTACCTACCAAATTTTGTGAAATTCGGTCCATTAGTTTTTTAGTTAGTGGATACAAAATCTACACAGACATACACGCAGACGTCACACTAAAAATGGTTTTTTCGTATTCTAGAGGTCTTGAAACGTGTAGATCCGTCGAAAACACGAGTTGCGATTTTCGACATGATTCCAATACTTTCCCTATACATTATCATGGATTGCAGGGAAAGTAATAACTGATAATTAAAAATTAATATTAAGAATCTTAATATACATAGAATTTACATGAATGCTAGACGAGAAATGCATGGAGTTTCATTCTGGCATATTCCCGTTTTGATGTCTAGGGTTTTATTGCATTGTGTAGTAATGCAGTTTTTCTTTTCTTTTTCTTTTATAGGGAAAGATGTCTTATTTTAAATAAAATAAAATCCTTTTCTACCAGAAAATTATTTAAATACTAATGTAATGTTTTATAAATCAAGACCGTGTATTAATGTATAGGGAGTGGGCTCGTAGAGGGTTGGAGGAGGTTTTACCATCAAGACGTCGGATCCGAACGCTTGTATGTGGATATTCGCCCGTTAAAGCTCCCGGGTTGCAAAGGAAGCAATTCAAGAGCGATTCATGCATCAGACCTTGAACCGGGGGAGAGAAATGGTAAGTAAGAGGTAAGAGATGAAGATGTAAGGACTCTTGTGGCTGATGGAATGGAATGACTCTTGGATTGTGGAAAGTGCAATTTTCTTTTTCAAACAATCTATATAACATATTAATAATAAAATCTGGTGTGGGCAGCACATGACTTTCCCTGCAGACTTATATCCACGATCGCTTTATTAACACTTTACAACAAAGTTGAAAATTGTTGTTTATGACTTTGTTCATTCTGTCTGTCTGTCTGTCTGTCCGTTAGCACGATAACTGCCGTAAAAATGACTTTATCAAAATGAAATTTTAGTATGTTTTTCAGACGGTCAGTGGGACCTATGGGAATATAAATAAATAATATCACCCAATTAGTTTTTTATTGAACCTGGGTTGAAAAAATGAAAAACATTGAACACTATGGGACCTAATTTTTCAAACATTTTTTAAGTAAATTTAAAATTCACAAATTGCTTCGAATTTTTTAGGAAATATTCACATTATTCCATAGAATATATAAAAAAAAATTCAGTAAAACATGTTAAGTAGTTTTTTAATTAAAAAATTATTAATATAGGGAAAAAGACAAATGCAATTAAATTCAGACTTTGGGTTATCCTCCAGAAAGAAAAGAGCGATATATTATATAATAAATATCTTTCCAAGTGTTTAAACATTTTGCATATGAGAGAGGCTTCACATTTTAAAATAAATTTGGTAGATAACAATTTTTCATTTTTTTTTAAATTTGATATAACTCTTCATGATACACTTATTTGATGGCATTTTTAATGCACTTTCCTACGTCCTAGAGAGTTAAAATTTGGTACACAGCTTAAATTTGTTGAACATTTTATTTGACAAAAATTTGATGGATCTTTAAATATAGATAGATCTTTAAATATAGACTCATATTCGTTCTCTTTATTTCTTCAATAATAATTTGAGTTTATCTGCACAAAATAGCAACCATAAGTATTTTAAATGACATTGAATTTGCACGTTAAACTTAAATTTGGTTCTCATTTGATAGCTGGACTTATTGTCAAAGGTGGCGTAGCGAAAACGCGAAAAAACTAGAATATCTCAAGAACGGCTAGTCCTAGAGTAATGGGGTTAGTCTTATTCTTTTTGTTGTCAAAAATCACGTATAAAATAGGAATTTAATTGATATAATTGAGCACACGTAGTCTTTTATTTTCATATATAACGATTTTTGCGGGCCATTTCGCAAAAATAGCCCGTTCCTTTTTCCCGAATCGTACTAGAATAACCTACAAATGATTTATATACAAAATTTTGTTAAATTTGGTATATAAATCACTTGTAAGTTATTGAAATATTATTCACCAAATTTTGTTAAATTTGTTCCATTAGTTTTTAGCTAGAGTGGACAAAGGCAATTTTTGCGGCCATTTCGCAAAGAAGGCAGATTCTTTTATTACGAATCGTACTCAAATCTAATGAACATCAGGATTTCCCACAAAAAACTTACCTACCAAATTGTATGAAATTCGGTCCATTACTTTTCCAATTAGAGTGGATGTAATATCCACACAGACACACAGAAACATACACAGATACACCCTTACACACACAGACGTCTTCCTAAAAATAGTTTTTTCGTGTTCTAGAAGTCCCAAAACGTGTAGATCCTTTGAAAATTCGAGTTCCGATTTTCGGCACGATTCCAATACTTTGAGTACATACATTATCTTGCTCTAAGTCCTCTGGATGAGTCGGACGGCCTGGGGTTTCCACACATATATTATCTGTGTATCTGTGTATTATCTGTGTATCTGAATTCCGTGCCTATGCAATTACAATAGTTGTGATTTTAAATGATCCCTAAACTTTTATTATTTCCTCGACGAAGCCTAATTTTAACATATGCAGAATGCAAATATCTCAAGCGATTGTAAGATGAATTACATAAGAATTGCTGAATTTTTTTCACACAAAATTATTTAGTTCTGGAGCCTGGAATACTAGTTATATGAATGAAATATTCATTGATTTTGCATAAAGAATCAGATGATTTATATTTCGATACAGTTTTAAATATTTAAGTATAATAAATTACTGTAGTACTGTGATAATTTAAAAGACATCAGCACTGAATGAATCACATTTTAGAAATCTTTAAATAAAATTACATTTCAGTTGGAAAGTGTTTCATAATCAATGCTTATGCATGCTTGATCTTTCTTGTTATAATTAAATTTAATTCCCTTTTAATTCAAACTTCTTTCTCGTTTGGTAACTGGACTTATTTTCAAAGATGGCGTAGAAAAAATACGAAAAAACTAAAATATCTCGAGAATGGCTAGTCCTAGTGTAATGGGGTTGGTCTTATTCTTTTCTTCGCTAAAAATTACGTATAAAACAAGAATTTAATGGATATATTTCAGCATACGTAATTTTTATTTCAGATTTTGTCGATTTTTGCGGACCAAAATATGCACAGACAGACGCACACACACACAGACGTCACGCTAAAAATGGTTTTTTCGTATTCTAGAGGTTTTAAAACGTGTAGATTCGTCGAAAACTCGAGTTGCGATTTTCGACATGATTCCAATACTTTCCCTATACATTACCATGTATTGCAGGGAAAGTAAAAATTGTTTTAATTACTATTTCAAATAGTTCGAGTTTCGTATTGTTGTATTTAATAGTTTTGTTCAATACTTGTTTCTCATTATTTTAATTTACTGTATTTGTTTTAGAAATACTATTGCACTTCACATCTGACCAAAGGAAGTTTTAAACACTTCGATTTCACTTATACCTCTTCATTTCTTATTGCTGGATGCTTTGCCAAGAAATAATTACTGATAAATAATATATTTTCTTAATAAAATTACACAAAACGTAGTAAAGGTATTGATGTAATCATTCTATATCTTATTAACTAATTATTTTTAAAATGTCTCTCCGAAATGATTTAAATAGGACATTCCAAAAGCTAAAATCGAACTTTGCTATTGTTGTAGTTTAACAAGAAAGATCATTCATGCATAAAGCAATGATTATAAAACACTTTCCAACTGAAATGCGATTACATTTGAACATCTAAAATGAGATACATTAAGCGCTGATATATTTTAAATTATCTCAGTACTACAGTAATTTATTATATTTGAAAACTTGAAATTTCATTGAAAAATTAATGGACTTTATTCAAATGATGTCATCGAAATATAAATCGCCTGGCTCTCTATGTAAAAGCAATGGATATTTCTTTCATATTACTTTTATTCCTGACTCCAGAACTAATTTATTTTGCGTAAAGAGAAATTCATCAATTCTTGTACAACTCATTTTACAGTCACGTGTTTACATTATGCATCTATTATAATTAGGATTAGTTGTAAAAATAGTTAAAGTTTGATGATCGTTTAATGTCAAATATATTATAATTGCGTTTCACAAAATATAGATGCCCAGAAAATATGCAAAAATAAAGCGGGTTTTGGATGGATGTAACACTAAATATGAATTCAAAAGAACTTTAAAAACCACAATTTTTCAACTTGGAAAAGCAGATGGATGCCATATTTTATTTTGAAGTGGGTCACGCGATCCCTTTATATTATATGCGTGTCATTATTATTTTAATTTTAATTTAAAAAACTACCAAACATATTTTGCTTAATTTTGTTTCTATATTTTATGGGACAATTTGAATATTCCTAAAATTTTCGAAGCAATTTCTGAATTTAAGCTTCGTGTTAAAAATTGAGGTCCGTAGGGTTCAATGTATTTTATTTTTTTTATCCCGGGTTCAATCGAAAACAAATTGGATGATATAATTAATTTATATTCCCGTATTCCCATAGACCGTCTCAACAACATCTGAAATTTCTTTTCGATAAAGTCATTTTTACGGCAGTTATCGTGCGAACTGACAGACAGAATGTACAATATCATAAACGCTTTTACACTATGTTGAATAGAGATAGAAACCCTTTAAAATGGTACTTTTTATGATTTTCGGCGTTTTCTTATCAGTATTGACAAACATACAGGCTAAATACTGATTCGATTTTAATGAATTAATGTTCCGTACATTCTTTTCTTTTTAAACATGAAGATACATTTGATTTAGAATTTTTTAAATTATAAAACACATAAATAAATAGTGCTATGTAGTAAAAAATCTGATGTGGGCAACACATGACTTTCCTTATATCATGCAATGAATTTACTACTTTTATATAGAGTTAAACAAGAAAGATCAATCATGCATAAGCATTGATTATGAAACACTTTCCAACTGAAATGTAATTTCATTTAAAAATTTCTAAAATGTGATTCATTCAGTGGTAATATCTTTTACATTATCACAGTACTACAGTAATTTATTATACTTAAATATTTAAAACTGTATCGAAATATAAATCATCTGATTCTTTATGCAAAATCAATGAATATTTCATTCATATAACTTGCATTTCAGACTCCAGAGCTAAATAATTTTGTGTGAAAAAAATTCAGCAATTCTTATGTAATTCATCTTACAATCGCTTGAGATATTTGCATTCTGCATATGTTAAAATTAGGCTTCCTTGAAGAAATAATAAAAGTTTAGGGATCATTTAAAATCACAACTATTGTAATTGCATAGGCACGGAATTTAGATACACAGATAATACACAGATAATATATATGTGTATGTGTATGTACTCAAAGTATTGGAATCGTGCCGAAGATCGGAACTCGAATTTTCAAAGGATCTACACGTTTTGGGACTTCTAGAACACGAAAAAACTACTTTTAGGAAGACGTCTGTGTGTGTAAGGGTGTATCTGTGTATGTTTCTGTGTGTCTGTGTGGATATTACATCCACTCTAATTGAAAAACTAATGGACCGAATTTCATACAATTTGGTAGGTATGTTTTTTGTGGGAAATCCTGATGTTCATTAGATTATAGTACGATTCGCAATAAAAGAATCTGCCTTCTTTGCGAAATGGCCGCAGAAATTGCCTTTATCCACTCTAGCTAAAAACTAATGAACCAAATTTAACAAAATTTGGAGTATAATATTTCAATAACCTACAAGTGATTTATATACCAAATTTAACAAAATTTTGTATATAAATCATTTGTAGGTTATTCTACTACGATTCGGGAAAAAGGAACGGGCTATTTTTGCGAAATGGCCAGCAAAAATCGTTATATATAAAAATAAAAGACTACGTGTGCTCAATTATATCAATTAAATTCCTATTTTATATGTGATTTTTGACAACAAAAAGAATAAGACTAACCCCATTACTCTAGGACTAGCCGTTCTTGAGATATTCTAGTTTTTTCGCGTTTTCGCTACGCCACCTTTGAGAATTAGTCCATCTATCAAATGAGAACCAAATTTAAGTTTAACGTGCAAATTCAATGTCATTTAAAATACTTATGGCTGTTATTTTGTGCAGATAAACTCAAATTATTATTGAGGAAATAAAGAAAACGTGAATATAAGTCTGCAGGTAAAGACATGTGCTGTCCACATCAGAATTTTTAACAATATTACACCAATGATTTATAGAAGTGAACAGGGATTATTTTCAGGCCATTTCGAAAAAAATGTATGATCTATATTTAAAGATCCATCAAATTTTTGTCGAATAAAATGTTCAACAAATTTAAGCTGTGTACCAAATTTTAACTCTCTAGGACGTAGGAAAGTGCATTTAAAATGCCATCAATTAAATTTATCAAGAAGAGTTATATAAAATTTAAAAAAAATGAAAAATTGTTATCTACCAAATTTATTTTAAAATATGAAGCCAAGCCACTCCCATATGCAAAACGTTAAAATGGAGAGATATTTATTATATAATATCTCTCTCTTTTCTTTCTGGAAGATATCCCAAAGTCAGAATTTAATTGAATTTGTTTTTTTCCCTATATTAAATAATTTTTTTAATTAAAAAACTACTTAACATATTTTACTGAATTTTTTTTTATATATTCTATGGGATAATGTGAATATTTCCTAAAAATTTCGAAGCAATTCGTGAATTTTAAATTTACTTAAATGTTTGAAAAATTAGGTCCCATAGGGTTCAATGTATTTCATTTTTTCAACCCGGGTTCAATAAAAAACTAATTGGGTGATATTATTTATTTATATTCCCATAGGTCCTACAGACCGTCTGAACAACATACTAAAATTTCATTTTGATAAACTCATTTTTACGGCAGTTATCGTGCTAACGGACAGACAGACAGACAGACAGACAGACAGAATGAACAAAGTCATAAACACTTTTCAACTTTGTTGTAAAGTGTTAAAAAAGTGTTATTCTTATAGTAGATACTCATATTCTTTCCAAGATATTAAATTTTCTTCAATGAATCGTCATTTTCATTGATTTAGCGTCATTTTTATCCATTTGGCGAGATTTTCGCTAATATGACAACATTTAAAAATGTCGCCAAGTTGGCGACATTCCACCAAATTCGTCGTCAAAATCTCGCCTAGCGTTATGGACGAAGAAATAAGTTATTCTTACAGCAGATAAATGACTATTGGCGTTCAAATACAAAAGTATTACTCAAGGTACCTTTTTTCACGAATGGAACGAGCTAGATCTACGAGAATGATGTCACCCAATTTATCGTATGGTATTACATATGAAAAGTGAACATGTTTCTCAATAGGAAATAATTTTTTTATTTTATATAACTTTTTGATAATTTTTTTGAAAAATGTGCAATATCTCGAGAACGGTTTATGTTAGCTTTCCAAAATTTATGTCAATCGTTTTCTAATGAAAAATTACATAAGAAATGTCTATTTGCGTAACTTTATTAGCGGTTTTTATTTTTTGACGATTTTTTCAAAATTTCATTCAAAAATTTAGGGGGTTCTGAACATTCGATTACGTATAAAAACAATACGTTTCCAGTGTTTATGGATTGTGATTTTTGTACCAAATTTCGTTCGAATCGGACCATTCGTTCGTGAGTTATCGTCTCCACAGACTCACACACACACACACACACACACATACTTTCACACTAACACACACACACGCACATACAGACACACACAGACATCACTTCAAAAATGTTTGATTCGTGATCAGGGATGCTTGAAACGTGCTCTCCCGTCGAAAACTCGAATTCGAATTTTCGACCCCGTCACAATACTTTCCTTATACATTATGTATATAAGGAAAGTAAAAATACATTTCAAATATCTGTTACATTACTATCGGGATTTATTAACTCAACAGCGTGTTCCAAAAAGTTTGAAATGCGTTTTTATTCTTTACCTGTTGGAGATAAGTGGGCAATTTAATGTTGAAAGTAAGGTAGGAAATAAGACTGCGTTAATGAAATGGTCCTCCCATTCATTTTCAAAAGTTACACTTTTTAAATTTTTAAACGATCCCCTTAAACCAATTGGGTCAATCAGAAAATTTTTATTTTTAATGCAACAAGTTTATTAAAAACACCGTATATCTGTATCTTCAAAGTAAATGAATTATGATAAAGGCAAAAAAAATCTGACTTATGCCTCTTTTGCGTACCATGTGAAATGCTGTTTCATCATTGAAAATAGGGATCATAAACAAATTGACGTTGGAAATTGTTTAGATCAAAAATATGTTAATATGTGTCAAAACTTTTATCGCAAATGCATCTAAATAAAGCATTACACAGACAGAGATCATATAAAGCAGTGGTACTAACTAAGCGGTCGGGTGTCCTATGTATTATCATCCAGTTTCATCTTTTTTGTGATATGTCACACATTTACATTTCTAATTTGATGTAGGATTCCCATTCATAATGTTCAATTTTCAATTAAATACAACTCCCTCAATTTTAAAGATACAGATATGCGGGTTTTTAATGATCTTGTTGCATTAAAAATAAACATTTTCTGATTGACCCAATTTGTCTAAGGAGATCGTATAAAAATTTAAAAAGTGTAATTTTTTGAAAATGAATGGGAGGACTATTTCATTAACGCAGTCTTATTTCCTACCCTAATTTCAAAATTTTTGCAATTTACATTGTCCACTTATCTCCAACAGGTAATAAATTAAAGCGCGTTTCAATGTTTGACAGCCTGTATAGAAAATAATGTTTGTTTAAAATTCTAATCATTCCAATTCCAATCATGAGAATTCTGATCACCTAAAAATTTTGTCGAGCTTCAGCGCGTTCTCCATAATGTATCTACATGAAATTTGATAGAGCTATGTGTTTTCGGTCTTACATTATCCTCTCCATACTAAACAGATACACACATAATAAGAAAATTTTCCAAAAACGTTCTAGATGTTCGGAGGAACTTTTCTATATAAAGTATTATGAGCAATTATTAATTATAGAAAGAGGAAATAATTTTCAATTAAATGCTTGATAAATATGTATTGAGCTTTACGGAGACAGATTGCAACGCAATAAATCTGATATAAGCAAGCAACACATGACTTTCCTTATATAATGCAATGAATTTACTACTTTTATAACTAAAAAAAACGTTATTCTTATAGTAGATACTTATATTCTTTCCATGATATAGAATTTTCTTCAATTAGACGTCATTTTCATTGATTTAGCGTCATTTTTATCAATTTGGCGAGATTTTTGTTAATTTGGCAACAAATAAAAGTGTCGCCAAGTTGGCGACATTCCGTCAAATTCGTCGCCAAAATCTCGCCAAGCGTTATGAACGGAGAAATAAGTTATTCTTACAGAAGATAAATGACTATTGGCGTTCAAATACAAAAGTATTACATAAAGTATCTTTTTTCATGAATGGAACGAGCTAGATCCACGAGAATGATATCACCCAATTTATCGCATGGTATTACATATGAAGAGTGAACATGTTTTTCAATGGGAAATATATTTTTTTTTATTTTATATGACTTTTTCATAATTTTTTTGAAAAATGTTCAATATCTCGAGAAGTACGGATGCTGACAAAGTACAAGACAGATTGGAAGGTATGTGCCCATTTAAAATGATATCTGGTCCTAACCATTATTTAGGCTTTTCCGTACTGGTCGCATATGTCTCCTCCGCTGAAATAATATAATTAAATATTGTAATTGAGTTTAATAAGTATTTTATGTTGTTAATAAATGTTATTGTTAAAGTTTAAATGGAATAATACTTGTAGTATTATATGAATTAATATTCCTTTAGAGGACTCACGCAAATTAAATAATTGGAGAGTTATTGCGAACCCAACGTAGTAGTAATAAGATAATTATAACTAATAAGTTAAATCTATATTTAAAATAAAGTTAAATCTATATTTATTTTTTGGTTGCCACAAAAAGTGAATATGTTTTACAGTTGTTAATATTTTTTTTATTTTAAATGATTTTTTTAATAATTGTTTTTTGAAAAATTTGTAATATCACGAGAACGGTTTATTCTAGAGTTCTAAAATTTATGTGAATCGATTTCTAATGAAAAATTTCATAAGAAATGACTATTTACGTAATTTTAATAAAGGTTTTGATTTTATGATGATTTTTTCAAAAGTTCACCCGAAAATTTAGAGGGGTTTAATCTTAAGATGAAATGAGCGGCAGAAGAGGAAATAGAACTTCCATGATGATTATAAATAGTTTTAATAGTCTAAGCGTGACTTGGCTAGAGAAACACTGGCATAAATTTTATTTAGGGAGTTGTAAATGTCGCAAAAACTGCTGACCCGTGTGATAAATAATTACACTTTTGGTTAGATAGGATATATATCATTTTGTGTAGAACAAATCGTAGTTTTAAGGGGAAAAAACATTTGTACGTTATTATATAAGTAAATAGACTATATATTGAATTAACAAAAATAAAAAAAATATTTTGGAAGGAAATATATTTTAAGACATTTTATATATTATCCGACAATTTCGGATATAATTGTATATATGGGTGTCTGTTTTATTATTTTTAAGTGTGCGTGTGTGTGTTATGCATACAGGGTTCATAAGTAAGTCCTTCAATACACCACTAACTTTGTAAGGAAAATTTAATGAGTGTGTACGTCAGTTTTATATATTATAAAGTGACTATGCCCGACGGTATAAAAGGGATTGCAGCGTCCTTAACGGAGAATTAAAAAAATAGGGTAACAAACTTGGCAAGAAAGGGATATAAACGGAAAAAGCCAATTACAAAATTGTAGAGGATTGTTTGATGAGTAGGAATCGACACCGGTAAAGAAAGGAGAAACGAGAATAAGGAAATGTAATAAATACTTGTAGAGAGATGTGTGTGTCACTAGAGCCACTTACACGGTGGCACCAGCAATGCTTATCAAATTAAGTGTCGTATTTTTTCTTTAATGCAGGTGGACCTTGTCTATGACTGAGGATATTTGAAGTTTACTCTACACGAGATCTCTGTAAATGTAAGTGTTGTTGATTTATCATTCTTGAATCGGATAGCTATGCGAAAATAACCTTAGTGTGTCCTATAAATGTCTTCTGGACAGTTTGCGTTGATTACTACTGTTGCGAACGCGCAATATTCCCTTTGGCGCCTCCTCCTTCGTCTGTCTCAAAGGCCTTGCGAAGAAAACACAGTCCAAGACGTCAGCATGGCGTGAGGATGACATGAGCACAGAGTTGTCAGCATTTCCCTTTTAGAATAAGGGGGTTCTAGATATGTCGATTTATCGCCAATTTGGCGTTATTTTTCGACTCTCGATAGAACCAATATTCTTTGAGATATAGAGATTTCCAGAAGTTTCTATGGAGAGACTATATAAAGGACTCACACCTCAGTTGCAGGGGAGTTGACACGATCTACATTGGACTGTGTTGTCAATATTTTGAGAATGGTAGGAGCTGTTTTGTTAAGTTGAAATATCGACTCATCCGAGGATTCGAGTAGCTGTTTAGGCGACCGGTGTGGCTGTTTTGTGAAATTACTTTCGTCATGTTTTTGAGAATAATATCGCTTACTCTGTGAAATGAGTGGAGTATTTAAGCGTAGCCCCCGTTACTACATGCCCGCCGACTTTCGCCGTTTCCTTTGTTTAAACGGCAACATAGCAACGAGGGACGCTACCGCTAGAGGTCAGGGATAGCGGGCCACTCTTCCGCGAAAAAGGGTAAATAAAGCAGAGCGCCAGTGTATGCATTCGTACGATTCAAGTTGCCGCTACTTTTCTTATTAAATATTTTAGACGGTTCTTGCTTTTTCATTGACGTATTTTGATTCATTTATTGCTAATTTTTCGCTTGTTTTCTTTTTACTTAATAATTATTTAACGTAAAAAACGATATGTACACCATACACTTTACAGGGAACAAATAAGAGCTGCTTACGCGTACATATATATATATATATATAACAAATTTTTTACGACCCAAAGTATTTGGTGGAGTATATAAATTCGTTCTGACTTCGCCTCCCGCTCAGTCTATGGGTAATATTATTCTTCCCCTGTTACAGCCCTGTATATACAAATACACACACTTTTTCTTGAAACTTTAACTATGTTAAACTTCTATTAAATGATCATAAAAATAATTAATTCTATTACACTTTTGAAGTTTTAATGTAGAGGTGTTTCAGCTGCATTGCATAAATTTGTTAGTAAAATCAATCAGCCATGGTTAAACAACCCTACGAAAAATACTTTCATAATAGGAAAATACCTTATATTTCTATTGCACATCATGAGAAACACTGCCAGAGAGTAAAATATATAAACAAGTGGTAACATTTCCCCCATTATATTGTGTGAGGAGCCTATCTGCTGGGGAGGGGGGTCTTTATCAATTTCATATGAAAAATCCCCTTCTCCCCATCTTACCGTTATATTTCCTATACTACTATAATAAAAATTTTAAGAGTGGCCAAGATATTAACTAAAAATGTACGCTCTCCAACTCTTTCTCTTCTGATTTCAGAATATGGATACGCTTAATAATAAATAATAATCTAAACTTACCTTCTCTTGATATAGCTTTAATCCAGATTTGTCGTTGTGGTTCTCTGTTAGGTATTTCATGAAATGCAGTGCCAGTAGATTTATTGGACGATTTACAACCAGGAATTACGCAGTAAACAATCGAAATTTAAATAAGTCGCGAAAATTAAAAAAAAACAAAACTTAAGCAAAACACGTTAAACCCCATTACTGTGCTATTAACCATGGCCCGCTTGGGTTGCCCCCTAGCGAGGAAACTAAGCAGCAAGTGTTGCCTGGTAACCGCAGAATACGGCGTGCATGTAGCGACGGGGGCTACGATTACTGTTCTTGTTTACTTTGTGCTTGTGAATACACGAAAGTTATCCATAAACTTGGACTCGTTTTTGTATCTTGTGTGTATACCCACGATTTGAAAGGATACGTTCGTAACATTACATATTTGAGAATGTCCTGCAACTTAAAAATTGACCATTTTTGTCTGTCTCGCTTTATTGTCTAGTTAGCTTTACCAACTTTTCTAATTCTCAGCTAGGGGGTGCTCAAATCAATTTTATCCGATTCTGAATGATCACTTTAGTGTAAGTAGACCTAACGGGTACACTCATGGATTTTCCCTTACAAAGTTATTAGGAATTAAATAAGGACTTAGCTAAGAGCCCCTCAAATATATTTACTTATGTGTGTAGGTTTGAGAGCAATAGCAGCTGGTAAAAGCAGCTGACAAAAACATCTCCAGAACAAATACACTTATCCCTATGAAATTTTATGGGAAGATAAATTATGCAGAAAACTAGTATGAGATACAGCATTTTGTAATTCTCATATTTAGAATAACTTTATTAGAAACTAGCCGCCTTTGGCGACCAGCCTGTTCGCTACCCTTGAAAATTCTGACCGTGGCAAATTCTAACCGTGCACACTCGCTGGCGCGACCTACCAGTAAAGTGTAAGGTAACTGTTTGGAGGGCCAGGAAGTGCCACCCAATTTAGACAGGAACTCAGTGGGGGAGGCATCCACAGGGACCGTACCCTCCTTCCCCTACCACCAACCTCTCGGAAGGACTTACGGTCCCGCATGTTTAACGTGATCGTACTCCGCCTGAACACGGCGGCAGTTTTGGCAGTGGCGGGAATCGAACCCGGACCTACCTAGTGCAAATCCCGCGCGCTAACCACTGGGCTACCGCGCCCTCCGCGACAATCTCCATAACCTTCTTTTTATTCACCCAATTTAGACCGGAACCCAGTGGGAAAGTCATCCACAGGGTCCGTAGCCTCCTTCCTCTACCACCAACCTCTCGGAAGGACTTACGGACCCACATGTTTAACGTGATCGTACTCCGCGTGAACACGGCAGCAGTTTTGTCAGTGGAGGAAATCGAACCCGGGCCTACCGAGTGAAATTCCCGCACGCTAACCACTGGGCTACCGCGCCCTCCGCGACAATCTCCATAACTTTCTTTTTATTCACCCAATTTGGACCAGGACCCAGTGGGGGAGGCATCCACAGAGACCGTACCCTCCTTTCCCTGCCACCAACCTCTCGGAAGGAATTATCGACCCATATGTTTAAGGTGATCGTACTCCGCATCAGTGGCGGGAATCGAACCCAGGCCTACCGAGTGCAATTCTCGCGCGCTAACTTCCCGCGCGCTAATTTAAATTTATAATGACCATATGCTAGGCTCTTAATTCCACCATCCTCGTTCCATCGTTCCATCATTTAAAATAGCCATAAAATTAAAATATCCATTTAAAATATCTATAAATTAAAATATCCATAAATTAAAATATCCATTTAAAATCAAAAAATCATCCATATCGTTCCACCAATCCATAAATATAATAATTTCAAATACATCACCACAATTCAAACCACCATAATTCAATCATTTAAATTATTTAAAATATCCATTCAAAAATATCCATTTAAAATATCATATAAATATAATAATTTCGCCCGATGTATACAACACTTATGCTCGTAATTCATTTAAAACCGAAAGCGCGGTCTCCATGGAGACGGGGAAGAAACTACTGCGGTTGGGCGGAAAATGCCGTTGAAGAACTGAGCCGGTAGCCGACAAATTTAAAATCATGGCGTCTTTAAAATTGCGATCCTGAAGGCAATTTTCATTATTTCTGGACCAAATTAGACTTGTAAGAATGCCAGATATTTCAGCTTTCTAAAAATGTAAATTATTAGTCGAAATTATGAGTACTTTTCACTATACGAGAATTTAAAAACCAAAAATCGTTTTTTTGAGCCAAAAGTGGCTTTTGTTTTAAAATCTTTAAAAAATATTAGAAATCAAAATTGAGAGTTGAAATTGATATATTTTTACTCGAAATTCTCTGCTCTTTCCGATGATGTGATTTGTTTTTTTCTACAACGTCTGCATCGTGGAGAAAAAAGGGCAAAAATGTCAAAAAACGGTCGAAATTGCATAAAAAATTAAATAACAAAAAAAAATAATTCAAATTTTAAAAATCGGTTTCACGTGTCCCCTTCCCACCCCCCTGAGTCTCTGACTGCTAAATTTCGTAGCTCTCTGACTCGCGGTCGCTGAACGTATAGTGTATAAGGCAGACAGACAGACAGACAGACACACAGACATTGCCTTTTATTATATAGATATAATAATTGAGGTGTGTATAGATTAATGTGAACATGGATATTCACGCTGGCGTAAAAATGTATGTGTTGATTTTATTTCGAAACGATATGTTGGTATAATTGTGATTTTTGAGTACAGTTGAGTTAAGATACAAAATATTTAACATTTTATTTCTCAGGTTTTAAAACACACTGACTTAAAACCTAGTGCTTGTATTTTTATGTCATTTTATTTGCAGTTGCATTACGATTTATCAATTTGGTGACATTTGCGATATCCCGCCGAATTCTTTGTCAAATTTTTGCCAAACGTCACGGACGAACGAACAGAGAAATGACTTTTTCTTATAGTAGATTTTTATATTCTTGCCAAGATATTGAATTTTCATCGATTTGGTGACATTTTCGTTAATATTTGTGATATTTTGTTCAGTTTTGAGATAGTTTAAAAACTCGCTGAAATTGTCGCCAAGTGGGACACTTGGACTGACAAACAAACGCTCCCGAAACATCATTACATACTATCCCCTTTCAAAACACAATTAATTTAATTAATTTTGCCTCTTATTTATCGATTTGGAAATTTTTTCATCGATTTGGCAGCTATTTCGTCAATTTGGCGATATTTTGATAACTTTGACGACATTAAAAAAACTCGTCAAATTTGTCGCCAAATGGGACAGTTGAACTGACAAATAAATGCTTCCAAAACTTCGCTACAATACTATCCCCTTTCAAAACACAATTAATTTCATTGATATGGCTTCATATTTATCAATTTGTGATATTTTTATCGATTTGTCGACGTTTTTATCGATTTGGTGACATTTGATAAATTTGGCGATAGTTAAAAAAGTCGTCAAATTTGTCGCCAAGTGGAATGGTTGGACTTGACAGACAAACGCTATCGAAATGTCATTAAAATTCTATTCCCTTTCAAGACGCAATTAATTTCATTGATTTGGCTTCATTTCTATAAATGTGAATTCATTTTTAGCGATTTGGTGACATTTTCGTCAATTTCGCAACATTAAAAAAAAGTTGTCAAGTTGGCAATATATCGCCAAATCCGTCGCTAAAACTTCCCCAAGCGTTACCCAGAAACAGACAGATAAATCAAGGTGTTTATATTATTAATAACCTTAAGTAATTAATTTTAAATGTTAGAATAACTAAAACTATCTCGGCAACAAAGCGAGATAGATGAAAAAAAAGCCAATATAACATTATCTAAGAAACGTTATGGGGGTTGGTCTTAATCTGTCTTTAAGGTCAAGAAACTCAGACATTCAAATAAAAGCAATGGGTTTCTGTTACGTATTCGTAGTAATAGGATGTCACTTCCGTTACATATTTCCACTTTTGTTTTATCTGTTACATTTTTTTCAACATTCATTCTACCAAGCGCCTTAAAACATCCCAAATTCGTCAAAAGTTGAAAGTTGGCCACATTTCGACTTATTTGTCTCAAAGGTCGCCAAACTTATCCCCAAGCTCATGCGACCCGGATCTTAAAGTAATATCAACGGGTTACTGTGAATATTGCTTTCCGGCATGGATAGTTTAAAACTGGGAAATGTTCTGTAATTGCAACAATATGTAATAGAAAAGTGTTGTTATAGTATCGAAATTATTGACGCAATTTTTCGACGAAACCTCCTTTGTAGCTTTTTTTCAGTCTAATAAATAAAATTGCTTTAGGTTTGGTACTCTCTGAAATATGCCTAATGTGGGCAGCACATGACTTTCCCTACTGACTCAAATTTTCTCTTTATTTCTTTAGTAATTCCTTAAATTTAGTTTAATTGCACCAAATAACATGCGTAATTATTTAAAATGGCACTGCATTTGCACTTTTAATTCAATTTTCGTTGTAGTTTGGTAACTGGGCATATTGTCAAAGGTAACGTAGTACGAGTGTGAAAAAGCTAAAAATATCTCGAGAACGGCTAGTCCTAGAGTAATGGCTAGTTAGAGTAGTCGTCTTTTTTTTATCGTCAAAACTTAGGTATAAAACAAGAATTTTTATTTACACATTTGAACATATAGGCTTTTATTTAAGGATTTTTGCGGGCCATTTCGCAAAAAAAGGCAGGTTCTTTTTTTTGAATTGTACCGAAATTTAATCAGCACCTGCGAGTGCTTTACCTCTAAAATTTTTATGAAATTTAGTCAACTAGTTTTTGCGTTAGAATGGATTTATATAATGTACAGACAGACATACAGACAGACGCATGCACGCTCGCACGCAAGTGCACATACCGCTAAAAAAGTTTTTCCGTGCTCTAGAGGTCTCAAAACGTGCAAATCCGTCGGAAATTCGAGTTGCGATTTTTGACAGGGATTTCAAAACTTTCTATATACATTACCATATATTGCAGGGAAAGTAATATATTTATAGATTTTAAACAAATACGTAGACATTTTGAATTTTTGGAACTAGGTATATTCAATTAGAATCTTACTTTAAACTTTTATAAAACAAACACAAGATATGTAAATTAAAAAAGAAAGATATCATGTATATACAGAAACTGGCTTAAGTGTCCAAAACTGCAATCACATTGTTACAGAAATGGCCCAAGAAAATGTTCAAAAGAACACTCAGCTGGTTTATAGAGCGTAATATAAGTACACTTAGAGGAAAATAACCAGAAATAAAAGTCGAAATTGTTAAGCGCGTATATACTTTTCAAGAACTGTAAATTGGGCCATTTGTAACAAGATTTTGTCATAAAAGTGTGTATCATTTGACAAAAGATACCATGTATATGGTTCAAGAGAAATATAATTTAAATTTATTTTTAATCCCCAGAATAAAGCAAAATTATAGGGTTTTTAAAATCATTTTTGTTTACTTCTGCTAATATTAAATTTTTTCCTCTTACTCATTGAGCTACACAATAAAAACAATAGGTAATCTAATTTATAGGTACTATAGGTACTCTAACTATAGGTACTCTAATAGAGACTCTAATGGTTTATAATAGCATTATTTCCTATAGAAAGTAATGATAATTTCAGAAACAATGATGGTAGTATACAGTATATAGAAAAAATTGATAATTTGAGCTACAGTACATGGATAACAATGATATCTAAATAATTTATATTAACGTAGAAGAGCCAAATGCGCCGCCTACGTTAGTATCACAAAGCTGTTGCCAACAGAAAAAAACAAACTTTCAAACAATTTTGTCTAAATATTAAAAAAAAATAACTGGATGCTAAATTTTAAAAAATATAATATTTGTTTTCGTTCTGATAAATATATTGATGCAAATAAAACAGAATGCATGAGACAGTCGAGTAGTAAATTCATTGGTATTAATAATCTGTTACCAACAGGTAAAATAAACTTTCAAAGAAATTTTGCGAAATATCAAAAAAAAAAAAAAAACTTAGTACGAAATTTTAAAAATATAATATTTATTTTCATTTTGATAAAGATGCTGATGCAAATAGAACAGAACGCTGTCATTCAAATGCATGAGAAAGCCGAGTGAAGACTCGTAATCCGCATATTTTAACGACAATTCCCCTATTTTGTGATTTTTGTTTATTTATCACATCAGTAATTACAACAATTTGTTTTGTTTATTTTTAAGGACTTTTAAATATTTGAAACGATTATTATAATATACTACAAGTCATCTGACTGGATGCATGGGGTTGCAAAATAATATATCCCATTCGCCCACCAGCAGTACTTGCGCTTCTAGAATCGCGGACACATGCGAGCCATGCACATCTCCCAACCAATAATAATATTACTTTTACGACTCTATCGAAACACACTGTTACGAACTTGTAAAATTTTTTCACTGGAGTCCCTGGGGACCCCTTCTCACTGGGATTTAGAAAACCAGACGGAGTAAACACCTGTTCGGGTAACCTTTCCCATGACGTGAATCTAAGGTTTCCAGATGCTGAAGTTTGGAAGGGGGTTGCCATAATTGGCGATTTATCGCTAATATGGAGACATTTGGCGACTTTTCGAAGGCTTGAGAAACTCCTTGACATAATGAGTATTCTACAAGATATTACAAATTTTTAGAAGTTTTTATAGAGACTCTATGAAAGGCGTCACCCCTCGGAGAGCAGTTTGACATGATACGAGCTACATTGAATTGCGATATTCATCAATGTTTTGAGAATAGAATCAGTGGATTTGTGAAATGAGAGGAACACCTAAGTGCTGTTTTACTGCATATTTGTTCCTGTTTACGTTGTGCTGGTGAATAAACGTGTTAGTTATCTAAATATTTGGATACATTCTTGTATCCTGAGCGTATACCCACAATTTCAGAGGATACTCCGTAACAATACATATTAAACCGTCTCTTAACAAGCAATTCGTTTACGACCTCCTAGACCACGTACCAAAACGTACCTATCTCACAAGCAGTGAAACTCACTTAAATTTTGAATCGAACAATGATATTAAATTAATAATTGCCTTAGAACTGAAACAGAGCCGTGACAAAAACACGTATAGTTTGATTCCACCTTTTTATCATTAAATCCACTTATATTCTTTATCTGATTGATTTCTACCAACAAGGTTGACGTTAATCTTCGCTTAATGATCGCTACCAAACTTCTATTGACTAATCTGATGGGCGAGATAAAGTTATCAATTACATCAATCAGCTTTAGTTTGTGTAAATAATACATGACACTCAGCGTTTAGATATGGGATTGTATGTTGAACCGCAATTAATATGCATCATTTTTCGTACGCATGCATAATGTAGCGACGAATGTTTTAATATGGAAAGGTTTGCTTTATTAGGTTTTATAAAGGTTTGTTTTATTATTCTAAAACTGGGGTCGGCAACTGGCGGACCTCGGTCCAGGTCCGGACCGCGGAAGGTCAAAAACTGGACCGCCAAAAATTTTTTGACAGTATAAAATAAATTAATCAAATTATTTAAAAAATATTTTTCTATATTATAGTAAAATATTTTAGAATCAAACTTATAGAATCTGTAAGTTTGAGCGCCACCCTTATTATTTTTATTTAATGAAATTATTTTTATTTAATCAGTGCAGGCGTAACTCGAACGAAAGAAAGCCTAAAGCCACTTTATGAAACTTATCTTTCGGGCGGGTCTACTCCGTTGAAAGTAAATCATTTAGAGAAGAATTACTAGCAATATTGCCGTTTAAAGGCAAGACTCGCGGAGAAGATTTATTCAAGACTTTTGATAACTTCATGACAAAATCAAACATTAGTTATGATAAAATGGTGTATCTTTCAACTGACGGGGCCCCAGCGATGATCTGCAAAGAAAAGGGACTAGTAAAGAGAATCAAGGATAAGAATGCTGGGCTACTATCTTATCAGTGCATAATTCACCAGGCAGCCCTTTGTGGAAAACTTAGTGTTACTCTGAAAGAAGGAATGGACAGCTTGATCAGGTTGATTAATTTTATGAGGTCTCATTCTGCTCTTCAGCACAGACAGTTCAAAGAGTTTCTATCTGAGAGTGATTTAGCGCATTCTGACTTACTGCAATATAGCAATGTTCGTTGGCTAAGTAAAGGCTAAGTAAAAGCGATTGAACGTTTTTGGGAAATAAAAGAAGAAATAACCTCCTCTTGGATACACAAAAAGCAAGAAACCATTTGGAGTTCCTAGCAAACGAACGCAATATGCTAGCTGTGGCTTTTCTGAAAGACATCCATAAACATTTAAATGCCCTCAATACCGAGTTACAAAGAAATGGGAAATTAATATGTGATCTGATACAAAGTTCTTTCCGTCGCAAGCTGGATATCTTTGATAAAGACATTGCAAGTCAAGAATTTATTCACTTTCCAACAATTTTTGAATATAAAAATAATTCTGAATTAGATATTGCAGTATTTTCAAATTTTATGTCAGAACTTGAGAAGGAATTTGCAACAAGATTTAAAGACTGCAGAGATATAGAAGTTGTCGCGATTCTTAAAATCGCCTTTTGAAGTTTCTCCAGCGGCAGAATGGACAGATGTGGCTGCGAAGTTGTTCCGCCTTTCAAAGCCTTTACTCCAAATGGAGATAATAGACTTGCAGGAAGACATTTCCTTGCAAACGTATAAAACTGCATCCGAAGAATTTTGGAGTAAACATGTCCCAGAAAAATATGGAAATTGCAAAAAATTAGCCATTTACCTGGCTACTCTGTTTGGCTCCAGGCTCCACATATATCTGTGAAACTTCATTTTCAAAAATGAATTTTTTGAAGAACGAATATCGCTCAAGATTACCAGCCGCCCACCTTGAAGACATTCTTCACATAAGCTACTCCCCGCGTGAACCTAACTTAAAAAATTGGCTCAAGACCGCAAATTGCCCATTGATTTTTAAATAAAAATCTGCCTATCTACTGTATTTCATATTATTTTGTGAGTGAAAATTAAAATAAAAAACTAGTAGGGAATATGAGTTTTTTTTCTGGACCTCGATAAAAATTTTCAAAAGTATCCGGACCCCACCTAAAATTACTTGCCGACCCCTGTTCTAAAACATACTGGTGGTAATGATATGATGATTATGATAGGCTTTTACTTTCGCTGCAAATACATGGTAATGTATGGGGAAAGTACTGGAATCATGCCGAAAATCGCAACTCGAGTTTTCGACGGATCTACACGTTTTGGGACCTGTAGAATACGAAAAACTATTTTTAACGCGACGTCTGTGTGTGTGTGTGTGTGTGTATCTGTCTGTGCAATGTATGCATCCACACTAGTTGAAAAACCAATGGACTGAATTTCATAAAATTTGGTACATAAGTCGCTTGTGGGTTGTTCTGATGCTGATAGTAGATTTTGGGACGTTTCGGAAAAAAATAACCTGTCTTTTTTTGCGAAATGGCCCGCAAAAAAAGCCAAAATAAAAAAAAACACATATGCTAAAATATCTAAATTACATGCTTGTTTTATACGTAATGTTTAACGATGAAAGGAATAAGATCAACCCCATTACACTAGGACTAGCCGTTCTCGAGATATTTTAGTTTTTTGCATTTTCGCTAAGCCACTTTTGAAAATAAGTTCAGTTACCAAATGGGGACGAAAATTGAATTAAAAATGCAAATTCAGTGTAACTTTAATTAATTATGGGTGTTATTTTGTGCAATTAAAGTCAATATAATGAATTATTGAAGAAATAAAGAGAACGTAAATATGAGTCTGCAGGGAAAGTCAGGTGCTGCCCACATTAGATTTTTTATTTTAAAATGAAATCTTCGAAATCGGTCCGTTAGATTCCCAGAACATATGCAAATGTGTTAACGAATTAATAAAAAATTGTTATAGTCCGTAGGTCGTAACTTTGGTATAAAATTTAAATTTTGAAAATCGTCTGTGTAGATGCGGAGAATTCGTTGGGAATAGATTAATGATCATAAAGCAAATTTAAATAACATATTCTAATGGGATAAAAATGATGAGAAAATAGGCAAGTCTGAACCTTCCGTTTAAAAGTAAAAATCAAGATACTTAGCCGATTATGTACGTATGTACTGGAAGTTCAATGAGGCCAGTAACGTGGTCAGAATCAAAGTTTTAAGAAATTTTAATACTATAGCATTTATTGTATGCAGGAAAAATCATTTTCTGTAGTTTCAAGAAACAAACATTTTTAGGATTTCCTTATTGTATTAAAAGGAAATCTCAACAAATAAAATTTGCGGCATTGAAAAAAAATCGATGTGGGCAGCACATGACTTTCCTTATATAATGCAATGGATTTACTACTGTTACAGAAAGAAAAAATAGGTTATTCTTATGGTAGATACTTATATTCTTTCCAAGATATTGACTTTTCGTTAATTAGTCGTCATTTTCATTGATTTAGTTTATTTTTATCCAATGGCGAGATTTTCTTTAATTTGGCAACATTTAACAAAGTCGCTAAGTTTCCGACATACCGCTAAATTCATCGCCAATATCTCGCCAAGCGTTATGGACGGAGAAATAAGTTATTCTTATGGCAGATAAATTGCTATTGGCGTTCAAATACAAAAGTATTACTCAAGGTATGTTTTCTCCTGAATGGAACGAGCTCGATCCACGAGAATGATGTTACCCAATTTATCGCATGATATAACATATGAAAAGTGAACATGTTTCTCAGCAGTTAATATTTTTCTTTTAATTTTTGGGATTTTTTGATCAATTTATTTGAAAAATGTGAAATATCTCGAGAACGGTTCATGCTAGCGTTCTAAAGTTTATGTTAATCGTTTTCTCAGGAAAAATTACATAAGAAATGTCTATTTGCATAACTTTTTTAAAGGTTTTGATTTTTTCAAAATTTCACTCGAAAATTTAGAGGGATTTTGGACATTCGATTGCGTTTAACAACAATAGGTTTCCAGTATTCATGGATTGTTATTTTTGTACCAAATTTCATTCGAATCGCACTATTCGTTCGTAAGATATCGTCTCCACAGACTCACTGACACACACACACACAGACATCACCCCAAAATGTTCGGTTCTTGATCAGGGATGCTTGAAACTTGCTCTCCCGCCGAAAACTCAAATTTGAATTTTCGACCTCGTCACAATACTTTCTTTATACATTATACTATATATATATATATATATATATATATAAAGAAAGTAATAATTGGATAATTGGAAATGTCTTGAGAATGTAACTTTAGGCAGAGGAGATTCAAAATAATTTTATTTTGTCCCTTCTGTAGTTATTTGGAATAAAACGAAATCCGATGTGGGCAGTACATGACTTTCTCTGTATAATGCAACGGATCTACTCCTTTCACAGCGAAAAAAGTGATGTACAATATCAGCGGTAGAATGTTTTTAACGTTTGGATTGTACGTTTAGCACTTTTCTAGATGACAACATGTGAAACTATGTCAAGATATCCAATTAATTTATATTTCAGGCAACTCTAAATTGAAAATCATCAATATTGATAGCATCCGCATTGAGCATTAGAGTCCATATATTAAAATATTTTATTAATATATAAATTCATCGATTAGGTGAAATTTTTTCAATTTTGACGATATTTTCGTCAATCTGGGTCTACATATCGTCAAGTTGGCAAAATTTCAACACAAACGAAAATAGTTGCTCAAGTCCTCAGGATGAGTCGGACGGTCTGGGTCTTCAACAAACGAAACAGCAGCTACAAATCCTAGGGTCAGTCGAATGGTCTGGCCTTGCAACAAACGAGATTTCGCAAAATTGTGCTGGTAAGTTTCTTTGTGTAAATGGCACACTTATACTGATAAAATATTAGCATTGTTATGAAATGTATACCCCTTGTTAATTAATTATTTCTAAATTTCATTTTCGGAAACGATTTTTCAAAAATCCATTTTATTCTTTCGTATTCCGCAAATTTTAAATTGCGCCATTTTCGATTCTGAATTGTTGTTCTTAAAAATAAATTGTATTCCAACTGATAAAGAGCCAAATCTGTCACGTCGATTTCTTAAAGTCTCTCGGTCTACGTTAGCAACCATTCGCGATTTGATACCTGATGACGTTTTGTTATTGTCACGCGATACATATTTTATATGGAAAGATATAGGAATTATTTTCTGTGGCGTCACGTGTGCGCATTAACATTAAAACGTTTAAGTAAAATTAAAGTAATTAATTTTTCAGTTGGCGATTAACTCGTGAAGAACTAGGACGTACGTTGCCTTTGTGGTAAGAAAGAAAATGGCTAAAATTCTTATTCTAATTGTCAAGTTAAATTATTAAAAATTATAAAATATTACTATGAAATATCGTATCTTTGTTAATTTAAAAAGGAACAAGTTATTTTCTACGAAGGTGAGATGTTCAAGATATGTATTTGTTAAAAGAATATTCCATCGTCTTGGATGTATCATAGCATTTATTTTAGCACGTTAATCTACTTTATAATGAATTGTAGTAAATGAATATAATTCCTAGATTGACGATAATATGCGAAAGAAAAAGTATAACCTATGAAGAGTATTTTATTTTCACCAAGATGATCTGGTCTCATTTTCGAACATTGCCATTTCGCCATTTACGCACATTTGTGAACATTCAACGAATATTCCCGATTGATCCTGACCTTCCGGAATTCTGATTTAATAATCTCCTATCACCAATGTCTCTATTCCATTTCAACTGTGTTGCAGTTTTTTTCATTACCATCAGGCGTCCGCCTGCGACTCCGGAGCTCCTAGTAATTTAGAATGGCGTAGTACGATCACAGCCAAGTTGTGTGCTAGCCATGACAACAACATTAATCAGGAAAACAACTGACATTTTTTTTTACAAAATTGTCAGCTAAATTCATAAAGATCTAACATAAATGACAAAATATGCTGAAATGCATTGATTTGGCCGAAAAAATAAACATGTGTAACCCGATTACTTTATTACGAACGATCTCGATTTAGTCATTTTAGGCATTTTGGAATTTTTGCAAAGTCCTCTTTTTAAAATGTGCAATGACAGCGAATGTTGAATTTAAGATGAAAACAAGGTGTCATTTTCAATACGCATCCGTTTCATTTTGAGAAATTATATTCAATGACAACATATAAAACTATGTCAAAGTACCCAATTAACTTATATTTCACGCAACACCGAACTGATAATCATCAATATCGATAGCATCCGAATTGAGCAGAGGTGTCCATATATTAAAATATTAAGTATTTAATTCATTAAGTTGATGTTATTTTTCTTAATAAAGTTGTAGAGCATTTACTAACGTGCAAACATCGATAACGAAACTGTTGCATAAGACACTATATTGATTGACGAATGGTTGAGCTATTTATAGTAATGCTAAAATAACCAACACTTCATGTGTACAGAAATCTAATGTATAGCCTGTTCAAAATGCTCTTTGTCAACAATAAGACACATTTGAATTCGAGAAAAAGTAGGACCGCGTCCTTTGTCAAACATTGCAGGCGTCACCGTGTTACAGTATCTGATGATACGACATTTGCATTACCTTTCCGATATTTGCATTTTACCCGGCATTTGCATTTTACCCGACATTTGCATTACATTGTATGCATTACTTTCATATATGCGTTTAGTGAGTTCCTGATGTCGATTGATATACTTGACAACCACCTACAACTTAGTAACTGACATTTTCCTTTTATCTCGTTTTGTTGCCAAGTTCTTTATCCCAATATTTTAAATTGTCCTCTAGGTGGGCAGCAATACTTTTTATTCGATTGCGATAGGTCATTTTTTAAAGATAGATCTCACTTGATTGCAATCATGATCTCCTTGCAACGTTATTGAGGTGCCTAAGAAACATCCTAGGAATTGTAAGGGAAGTATTGTTTTGCAGGAATTTTAAAAACATGCGATGGCTGCGGTCATATGCAGAGGAAATTGAGTATATGCATATTTTAACAAGCATTCAATTTTTTTTATAGACTTGTTTCTACTTAAATAACAGTTATACTTGTTTATCGTAAACTATGATTATATTTTAAGCTAGGCTCGGTAATCATAGTTCAAAATCTCAATTAAGGGACTCTAATTTTATTTTACCTGTTTTACAACTATAAATCCGATATGGGCAGCACATGACTTTCTATTACCTGTTTTACAACTATAAATCCGATATGGGCAGCACATGACTTTCCCTGCAGACTCATATTCACGTTTTCTTTATTTCTTTAATAATTCATTATATAGAGTTTGATTGCACAAGATAACATCCTTAATTATATAAAATTCACTAATTTATACTTTTAATTCCCTTTTCGTTCTCATTTGGTAACTGGACTTATTTTCAAAAGTGGCGTAGCGAAAATGCGCAAAAACTAAAGTATCTCGAGAACGGCTAGTCTTAGTGTAATGGGGTTAATCTTATTCTTTTCCGAATCGTACCAAAATCCAATCCGCACCAGGATAACCCACAAGTGACTTATCTACTAAATTTTGTAAAATTTAAGCCATTAATTTTTCAGTTGAGTGGAACAGACAATTTTTGCGAGCATTTCGTAAAAAAGGCGAGTTATTTTATCCCGAGTCATATTAAAATGTAATCAACACCAGGCTCGCACAGAAGTGACTTACCTACCAAATTTTAAAAAATTTGGTCCATTAGTTTGTGAGTTAGAGCGGATACATAATTGCACAGATAGATGCACAGACACATAGAACGACACACAAACAGACGTCATGTTAAAAATAGTGTTTTCGTATTCTAGAAGTCCAGAAACATGTAGATCCGTCGAAAACTCCAGTTGTGATTTTCGGCATGATTCCAGTACTTATCCTATACATTACCATGTATTGCAGGGAAAGTAGAATGGATTTTTAAAAATCATAAAAATTAACTAGAATCTTGCTTAATTAGACTTTAGCATACCAAAATTCATTTTTAAATATTTTGTAATTTTTTTTTATTTTATACATACACACACACGCACACACACACAAATAATTTGAAACTTTGCATCATTGTTCCAAATAAACACAATTATAACAAATTTCTATTTCTTTAAAGGGCTTGAAGAATTTTTCGTTTGATACTGAATTTAAAAATTTCTTCCTGGAGTGTTTTTTGTCCTCCAAGGAGCGGTCTAACGGTGTCACGAACACAAAAACTAATCTGCCGCTTTTTTCTCCGTTCCATGAATGGAACGTTTAAGTTTTGCAATCCCCGAGCCATAAATTCTCCCTTTTATATATGACTAGCAGCATACCCGTTCTTCGTACGGAGTATATAATATAAAGAAACTTGAAATTCATAATCATGCCCAAATTCTTATAGTATACTAAATGACATGTTTAATCAAAATATTCTGTTAAAATATTTAATATAATGATCCTAAAAAGAAGTTTAAGAATCTCTGTTCTCGCTATATAAAATTATCTTCATGGACATATCTGAAGAATAAAACATCTTGGACCCCTTATGTAAGCAAATATAAAAAAAAATATATAGAATTGAATCAATATATGCAAAATAAAGCGTTAAAATTGTATGGGACCCGTACTAATTATATACGCGAATATTAGAAAATATAACCTGCATTAGTAGATTACATGTATAAATTGAAAATACCAATAAACCCGTAATCTTTAAATCTGAAGTCATTTATTCCAATATATGTCAAAATTAAAGTGCTAAAATTATATGGGAAGATATACACGTACTACTTATAATGTCCGATTATTAGTAGAAGATTACCCGTTTTGCAATATGAGTCACAAATGTTTTTTGGTAAAATACAACAGACGACGTAATAAATTGAATATATAATTAATCCCCTTAATCTTCATACCAGAAGACTGTACTTGATTCCAATATATATGCCAATATATGCCAAAATATATGCCAATATACCTGTACTACTTATATTCTCGTAGGTTAGAAGATATACCCGTGCATTCCTAGAAGATTACTCGTACAACGTACAATATGCGTGTGTCAGCAATTTTTACCGCAATAAAACAATGGCGTAATAACTTAAAAATATCAATAATCCCTGAATCAATAATTCCGGAAAATATCAATAATAAAAATGTTTAATCCTGAGGAGTATAATTGATATTATCCAGTCCAAAATGAAATGGCAATGAAATTTATTTTATATACATATCTTCATTATTCAAATCGGAAAGGATTTAATAAAAATCGTCTGCCGCATAAACACATTGGATTTAAATCCGTTGCTAAGCGACATGATATCATTTGCTTCATATAAATTGAAATAATACAAATTTTGTAATAGAAAAAATATCGTCTAAATAGTTATATTTCTATGGAACATTTGGCGACAGTTTCGTCAAATTAGCGACATTTTAAAAAATCGCCAAATTTATCGCCAAGTGGGACTGTAGAACTGACAGTTCCACTTTGCGACAAATTGACGAAATATCATCACAATACTATCCCCTAACAAAAAACAATTAATATCATTTATGTAGCGCAATTTTATCAATTTCAAGATATTTTTATAGATTTGAAAACATTTTTATCAATTTGGTGACATTTTAAAAATTCGCTAAATGTATTACTAAGTAGGATGGTTGGTCTGACAGATAAATGCTAACCAAACATCATTTCAGTACTCTCTTCTAACAAAAAAAAAAAAAAATTCATTGATATGTAGAAGACCCAAGCCACACGACCAACCCGAAGGTTTATGGCAGCTGTTTGTGTGTCGTTTATATCAATTTTGCGACATTTCCGTCAATTTGGCAAAGTTTAAGAAAAGTTGTCAAATTAGCGATATCCCTCCAAATTCGTAGCTTTGAATTTGCAGATCTGAATGAAACATTCTTATCCCGTTTCAATATACTAAATGAAAACACTACAATTGTATTAGAAGATACACCCGCTCTACTCTTTTTCTGTTTCAACAATCGGCTATATGAATTTATTGGCTAAACACAATATATGAGTTTAGTAGGTAAATACGATATAAGCTTGAAAACTCTTTGCCAAAATAAATGAAATTGATGTACGCAGTCAGCAATTAATATAATTAAAAGAAAAATCAAACCGTCCATTCATAAGATATACTTTTATATCCATTTATTTATTATTTAAATCGAAAAAAAATAATAAAAACATTAACAAACACATTTAATTTAATTGCGATGCCGAGCAACATGATATATCCTCCTAAAATGTTAAAATTTATTAACCACTAACAGCACACCCGTTATTCGTACGGAGTGTACAATTTAAAGAAACTTAAAGTTCGCAATCATGTGCAAATTCTGTTAAAATATTAAATTTATTGCTCCTAAAGAGAAGTTTAAGAATATATGTTCTCACTATGCAAAATTATCTTCACGATCAGATCTGAAGAATAAAACATCCTGCCCCCTTTTGTAAGCAAATTTACAGAAGAAAAAATAGGAATTGAATGAATATATGCAACCCCGTACTAATTATATTGTCGCAGATCAGAAAATATGCCAATGTGTTAGTAGAAGATTACCCGTATTACAATATGCGTCTCAAAAATATTTGCCAAAATAAAAGAGATGACGTAATAAATTGAAAACATCAATAATATCCGTACTCTTTATACCAGAAGGTCGTAATTGATTCCAATATATGCCAATATATATCAAAACATATGTCAATATACCTGTACTACTTATATTCTCGTAGATTAAAAGATATACACGTGTATTTGTAGAAGATTCGTACAACATACAATATATGAGTTTAAACAATTTTTGTCATAATAAAATAATTGCAAAATAACTTGAAAATATCAATAATCCTTGAATCAATAATCCCCGAAAATATAAATAATAATAATTTTTAAACCTGAAGACCGTAATTGATATTATCCAGTCAAAAATGCTATAAGAAAAATCAAATCGTTCTTTTCTAAAATATATTTTTATATCCATTTATTTATTATTCAAATCGAAAAAATAATTATTAAAATTAGCAGACAGATTTAATTTAATTGCGTTTCTGAGTAACATGATATAAGATAGAATCTTATAACATGTTAAATATGTCATGTCTTATAACATAAACTGCGAAATTAAATAACGATTTTGATTTCTCTATACTTCTCATTGTTCCGTAAAAGCTTGTTTTAAATAAACCATGAACCATGGAGATAGATTTCACCTTTAAATCATGTTTCAAACAATTCATGTTTTCAGAAAGTGACTAATTAACGCAAAAAATCTCCCATCAAACTCAGAGATTAAATTTTAATTCACTTTCAAACGATTTTCAAGCTTTTCGTTTGGATAAACCACGGAGTTAGGGAGTAGAACTCCAAGGTAAAAGTTCCGTTTTTCATTAATATCTCGACAACCCCAGGTCTTAGAAACACGAAACTTGGACAAAATTTATGGGGGGATATTTCAAGGCTATTCACCAAATTTCATTCAATTCGGTTCAGCCGTTTTTCCGTGATGATGAGACAAACGAAAATTTCGTTTTTTACTAATATCTCGAGAACCACTGGTCGTAGAAACTCAAAACACGGATATAATTTTAAGTGGGGCTATTTCTGGGCTACCCCCAAAATTTCATCAAATTCGGTTCAGCCGTTCTCCCGTGATGGTGTGACAAACAGACAGACAGACAGACAGACAGACAGACAGACAGACAGACAGACAGACAGACAGACAGACAGACAGACAGACAGACAGACAGACAGACAGACAGACAGACAGACAGACAGACAGACAGACAGACAGATTTTCATTTTTATTTATATAGATTATGTTAAATTTTATCGTACATTGCCATGTTAAGGTAATATAAAATTCTGAATGGATTTCGAAGATGTTAAAAAATTTCATCGAGTTCTAGATTTTTCATTAACAAAGCCGGGTAAAACGTTTTGTGAAAACCTATTAATAATTGTGTCAGTTATTGTGTACAGAAGAATGGATTAGAGACAGATGGACAGCACTCTGAAAATAGTCAAAATGTGTTCAGAGGCCCTAAAACATATATTGACATCAAAATCTCGAAATCCAAAAATTTCGTGCAAATAATATTTTCTCTATGCGATATTCCATAGTATATGAAAGTAAAATTTATTATCTCAGTGACATTAGAATCGCTGGCTTCTATTTATTTATGCGTTTATTTATTTATTTGAAGATCAGGGATGTCACAGAACTCTAACGTCCCAGATGTACATCCCTTTCTTTTGGCCAAATAGGACATATATCATTTTGCGCAAAAAATGTGTTTCTAGACGTAAATAGAATTAAATTTTCATGGTAGTCATATATTACACAAAATCACGGCCGATGTTATTTGTCATAGATAAATGAATTAAGAAAATACTCAAATGAAAATTTACGGTTTTATGTTGCTGCAAAATAAAAACAAAAAAATAGCGGAAGAAAGATATATCTCTAGTAGGTATAAGTTATTTGAAAAATGTAGTAATATAAAAATGTGTTTTTAATCTTACATAATAAAGGAAGCTAACTGCGCGCATGTTGGGGGAGGGGGCGTGATCTCTAGCCATAAATTTAAACTTCGTACGGCCATGAAATTTGATACATATGTAATTGAGGACCCAAAAATGCGCACTGCGTCGTTATTTTGTTTTAATTTTGAATTAGATTTTTGTAGTTATTTTACCTTTTGGACCGATACACAAAAAGTTGTTCTTAATGACCTAAAATATTATCACATAGAGTCCATCTTGACACCACTAGTAAGAATAAAGAACACTCTTTCAAACAATGTTAGAACTGAATTCGTGGGAAAATTGCCTTCTGTGGTGCTGGAAACAAAAATTTATCTTATGTTAGATTTATTGAATTATTAATAATTAACATGACCAAATATTGTAAATCGTGAAATGTTAAAACGCATTGCTCTGTATGTCGCTTAAACTCACCATATTTATCTTTAGTGCGAGTTTCTGTAATATAATAATTATTAGCATAAAGCTACTCAATTATTTGCACCATTTTTAACTTTTAAAATAACATTACTTATTAATATTTGTTTAATGATTAAATTGAATACAATAATTATCATATTATTGCGGAGGAGATAGGACATATGAGATTAGACATGTGAGACCAGTAAGTTATTATTACCAAAATGTTCTAGACCTGTTACAATAATTAATGGGCACGTACCTTCAATTTCGTCTTTAGCCATTGATCACAACTCTTTCATCAGTGTATATCGTACCGGCACTAACTCTAAGTATTATGCACCTACTCGTACTGCATCTACTCATTTCGTTGAAGTCAAAATCAAGACATTTTTTGTGGACTGTTTGTGGAATCTCTGTGGAACACACGCTTACGTAATCATCATGGCATTCTGCTTGCTCTCTTGTCTCGAACTCCTCTCTGCGGAATCTCTCCTCTAATCTGCGTGGCTATCTCAATCTTTCTGAGGAATCTGTCATAGAAATTGTGCATATCCCTTTTTAGCGCCTTTTGGCTGCCACCCCCTTTGCCTGAGGTCTGTAACGTTCATTCGGCTACCATTGGCCGACCTTAGGGCACCGCAATCGGACACCATATTGGTCAACGTTTTTAGCCAACCTCGTGACTACACTTTAGCCTCTTAGGTTTATGGCGTAATTGACCTCTCAGGTCAAAGTGTTGTAAACCTGGCGTCCTTACGTCTGCTGACATTGTCCAACATTACAGCCTTAATAAATAAATAACATAAAACTGTCTCACATATTCCCGGTCTTAATATGGTCTCACACCTTCATATCTCTTTTAAATACTTCGAAATTTGCATTTATTACGTTATCTGATATATATATATATATATATATGTATGTATATATATATATGTATATATATATCTGATATCTGATCATATATATATATATAATATACATATATATATATTATATGTATTACATATATATAATATACACACACACACACATATATATATATACATATATATATATATATATATATATATATATATATATATATATATATAACAAGTGTAACTTTGAGTGGGTTTTGATTAAGATATTCTTGCTTTTCCTATTGTTTGGGTGCTTTTACTTTGGTACAGTAGGAGGACCGGCCAATGTATTGCATAGGTACCGTGAGTGTTTGCCCTGGCGGTAAAAGCTGCTTTAAATGGGAAAGAGGATTTGCAATCCTCCTCTGCCATTTTATGCAAGGCATTTGGTCATCCCAGTTATTTTTTCCTTATATATATATATGTATATATATATATGATCAAAAGTATCCGGACACTTTGGATGTTAGAATGTTTTTCGAATTTCTAAGGAGATACTTGGCGAAGTGTTTTGTAACTTTGGCGATGTGAAGAACATCTTTGACCGCATACTTTCCAGTAAAGTTTCGGTGACTTGTGCATTCAGGGGACCACCGAGATACTGAAAAAGGGGAAAAATATATTTGATTACCCTGTATCATAAAAAGCTAGAAATGATTTGTAACTTTTACAAAATAGTTAGCTAGCTTTATTCAATGTGTATAAGCATTTTCGTAAAACAAAAACGTATATTCATGAAGATATAAACGTTTCTTTAAAAAACAAACACATTTTGTTACATGTTTTTTGGCTTACAATATCCATAGGTTTCAATCAAATTTTATGAAACTTGCAGGCCATTTGTCAACGTCCAAGAAAAACATTATACTTCAATTGAAAATTAAAGCATTGAACATATGATGAGATATAAGTATTTGAAGAAACTATGTTTTTACTACGCGAGAAACATAGCAATAGTTCTCTTTTATGATTTTGTAGTGAATACTGTTGGGCAACTTCTATAAAAAATCCACTAGAATATCGTAAAAATTCACAAATATATCGACGATATAGTGATCAGTTTTTCTCTGACTCACTGAAAGTACCTAGATGACAAGGGGGCTCCCACAAATTGACATTTTAAATCGTAAATCATAGGATAGTTAAACTGGAGTAAATACAATTAACTAATATACTAAATGCATATACACAATCTGATCACAACTGTCCGGACACCTGTATGTTTTGCTTAAAATTGGACTAGTTCATTTTCAGAACAGGGGGTGTCCGATGAATTTGTAAAATGTCAATTTTTGGACACCCCCTTATTATCCAGGTACTTTCAGAGAGTCAGAGAAAAACTGATCACTATATCGTTGTTATCTTTGTGAATTATCACGATATACCTGTGTATTTTTTATAGATGTTGCCCTACAGTATTCAATACAAAATCATGAAAGAAAACTATTGCTATGTTTCCCGCCTGCGCAGTAAAAACTTAATTTCTTCAAATGCTTATATATCATCTTATATTCAATGCATTAATTTTCATATAATGTTTTTCTTGGACATTGACAAATGTTCTGTATGTTTCGTGAAATTTGATTGAAACCTTTGGATATTGTAAACAAAAAACGTGTAACAAAATTTGTTTTTTTTTAAAATGTTTATATCTTCATGAATATATATTTTTGTTTTACGAAAATTCTTATACACATTGAACAAAGCTAGTTAACTATTTTGTGAAAGTTACAAATCATTTCCAGCTTTTTATGATACAGGGTAATCAAATACATTTCCCCCGTTTTCAATAACTTGGTGGTTCCCTAAATGCACAAGTCACTGAAACTTTACTGGAAAGTGTGCATTCAAGCATGTTCTTCACATCGCCAAAGTTACAGAACACTTCGCCAAGTATTTGTTTAGAAATTCGAAGAACATTCTATCATCTAAAGCGTCCGGATTTTATATATATATATATATATATATATATATATATATATATATATATATATATATATATATATATAAACACTTACGGAACATAATGACAAGAGTTATTTTAAATATTATAATATATGATATTATCATAATTACTTTTATTGTTTTTCAGATACAACAGCTTGTTGTGCAGTCCTTTAGTTACCACAGCAGTCCATTCTCATTTCTTTTTTAACACTTTATAACAAAGTTGAAAAGTGTTTATGACTTTGTTCATTCTGTCTGTCTGTCTGTCTCCCCGTTAGCACGATAAATGCCGTAAAAATGACTTTTAGTGAAAAAATGAAATTTTAGTATGTTGTTCATAGGGTCTGTAGGACCTATGTGAATATAAATGAATAAAATCAACCAATTAATTTTGGATTGAATCCGGGTTGAAAAAATGAAATACATTGAGCCCTATTTGACCTAATTTTTCAAATATTTTTTAAGCGGATTTAAAATTCACAAATTGCTTCGAAAATTTTAGATAATATTCAAATTATTCCATAAAATATATAAAAAAAATTCAAAATATATTCAGTAGTTTTTTAAATAAAAATTAAAATAATAATTACACCTCTTATATGAAGCGATCACTTGACCATGATATAAAAAGATCACGTGACCCACTTCAAAATAAAATAGGGCATCCATCTTGTGTCAAAATCGTGATTTTTAAAGTTCTTTTTAATTCATATTGAGTGTTGCATCCGTCCTAAAACCGCTTTATTTTTGCTTAAATTCTGTGCATCTACATACTGAAACAACGCAATTACAATGTATTTGAGTTTAAATGATCATCCAAATTTGATTATTTCTACAACGAAGTCTATTTTTCACTTATGTAAAATGTAAACAGCAAAATATGTAGGATGAGTTATATAAGAATTGCCGTATTTTTTTTAACGCAAAAGTATTTAGCTCATGGAGTCTGCATAGCTGAAATGAATGAAATATTCATTGATTTTACAGAGAGAAGGACGATTTTTTTCGATGAAGTTTTAAGCATATAGTTTAATTACTTGTAGCTCCATGGTCTTAAGTTTTTAAATAAAATAAATTATTTTAGTACTGTGATGAATGAAATGATTGGGAAAATGTTATGAATGAAATATTGCTTTTATAGAGAGAGCCAGGCGTGTTCTTTTTTCTATGACGTCATTTGAATGAATGGCAGTTGTTTTCGATAAAGTTTTCAAATATAATAAATTATTGTAGTATTGTGATGATTTTAAAAATATCACCGAGGAGTTTATCACATTTTAAAGATGTTTAAACCAGGCAATGTGTATTTCAATGCCGTCATTTGAATGAAGTTCATTGTTTTCGATGAAGGTTTAAGTTTTCAAATATAATAAGTTAATATAGTATTGTGATAAATTATAAAATATTACCTAGGAATGCATTGCATTTTAAAGATGCTGAAATAAAATTGCATTGAAGTTGGAAAGTGTTTCATAATCAATGCTTTAAGCATGATTGATCTTTCTTGTTTACCGTTAAAGAAGTAAATTCATTGCATTACATAAAGAAAGTCATGTGCTGCTGTTATAACACACACGTAATTACCCTCCCCCTCACACGCATACACACATACAAACACACACACACACACATATATATATATATATATATATATATATATATATATATATATTATGGCGAAAGATTGGTGAGTATAATCCCTTAACTACACCCTTAGATTAAAATTTATTTTAAGTGTTACAAATCATGAATGACATACAGGTACTTAAAGTACTAATCCCTTTGTTCCCTGCATAAACATGCATGGTGAATATGCATGAATAGTGCATAATATGAAAAGTTTCAAAAAAAAAAAAAAATGCATATGTAGCTAGGCCTTTCTGTCTCCCAAAAATTTTTTATGAAAATGAATATAATTGAAAAAAGTGAAAAGCATTTCCGAAACTATTATATATATATATATATATATATATATATATATATATATATATATATATATATATATATAATATGAAAATACCGTGAAATATAATATTATAAAATCATCAGAAATCACACTTAAAAGGCGCTAAGCTGTACTAAAAAGAGGATTAAAAATATTTTCAAAAAGAAAAGAGGTATGGATGAAAACAATATACCAAAAGATGGCCGGGGGGGAGTTGTGACCCCCTCACCCCGGTTAAGCATGCTTTGCGTCGCGACAACAATTCCGGAGAGCCGGTATATTGCAAAATAGAATACGAATGTATCAAATATTAAGATGTAAACAGACATCATACACAAACATATATAAGATATAATTGTCGAGATCCAGCCTTATCAAAATTCATCAATAGTAAATGTTTGAAATATGTCTGAAATATTGTTTGAAATATGTTCACAAGTATAAAGGAGCAAATCCACTTAGCTTCTACTTAAAGAAGACTTTAAATATTGACACTTAATAGAACAATTATAACAAAGTCTATTTCCAAAACCATTTACCTGAATGACAATCAATAGCATCATACATGTAGATGTACATCCCCATACCGCATCATACAAGATGAAGCATATCTTCCATAACGTATTATACAATAGACCCTATTCAAGAGGTCCCATATCAGTTATCACACGCTTTACCTGTGACTATCTAGTATGTATATTGCCATCAGTTTTATTTAAATATAAACGGTAACTATCGGTTACAGTTATTTTATAAAATTTGTAGATATATACTGCTGGCCATCCAAAATGCAACACCATGAAAGACAAGAGATATCAAAGCCAAATTTATTGGACAAAGAACATAGAGTAAAAGGATGAATTGATTGAAATACAGCCCCCGATCGACTTGCGGAACACGAAGAAATCAGTATTTTGTGCAGCCGTCATTACTGACAATAACTGCTGCTACACGCATCGGCATTGAAAGAAAGAGACTTTGGATGTATTCTTGAGTTATGTCAGTCCATACTGCTTCCACACGCTGCTAAACTTCATCTGTCGAAGCAGCTGGTGGTGTTTGCTGGGCCAGTCGTTTGCCAATCATTGACCAGACGTGTTCAATGGGCGACAGATCTGGAGAACGGGCGGGCCAAGAGAGCAATGGAACTTGGTGGGCACTGAAGAAATGCTGAGCGATATGTGCCATGTGTGGTCTCGCATTGTCCTGTTGAAACTTGGCTGCAGGCAAGCCTTGAAAGTAAGGTAAAACAGCAGGCTCCAATACTTCAGAAATGTAGCTGTGGCTGTTGAGTGTACCGGCAATGCGTATTGGGGGGGGGGGGTGCGAGAATAAAATCCAATGCCACCCCATACCATAACGCCAGGTGAAGGACCGTATGGCGATGCATAATGCAAGAGTTAGGCGCACATTATTTGCATATGAGCTAAAATTCTAATCATTTGTATTTCCTATCGTGGTCTACGTATGGTGCAAATTTTATGCTTATTGGATGCTTCCTTCATGGTGTTGCATTTTGGATGCCAGCAGTGTATATACATATATATATATATATATGTATATATATATATATATATATATATGTATATATATATGTACATATATATATATATATATATATATATATATATATATATATATATATATATATATATATATATATATTGTTTTACAGGTGAATTCAGAAATCCTTTCTCATCATTCATTGTCATAAAATTTTAATTTTTACATTTTTATCCATTATTTATGTTTGTAGTCTGTTTTATGATATTTCTAGTAACGAATTTCTGCCATATCCGAAACAAGAATTTGCTTGGGTTAATTCGGGTTAGATGTTTAGTACTGGGGAGGAATCTAATCTGTATTAACCTCTAAATTAAGCCTACTGTTGTTCTGTTTTTTTTTCGGTATGGTGGTCGTGATTTAACTGTCTATATATCAATGTCTTTTTTGGTGCATTTTGGTGCTCACACGAAAGATAGGATATATATAATTATAAAAACTTTTGAGAGTTTGAGTTTAATTCGGTTTCAGAATCACTGAAGTAACTTTAATGTTGATGGTTATAAATGTCGTGACAGCGATGAAAGTGATAAATATACGCAGTTACGTTGAGACAGGATATAACATATCACAGTGCTGAGAAAAAAGGGCTATCCTAGATATAAATGTTATTTATTTTATACTTTCATGAAAGTTTAATTCCATTTTTAAATCAAAGTCGAGTGTTTTTACCAGGTCATGGCATATGCTAGAAGAATGTTTTAAAATTTCATGGTTTTTATGCTCTCCAAAATGTGTAATTATTTGTGTATACGGGTTAGTACTGACAGATTTTATTTTGCCGGCGGTACTATTAAGATAATAGAATTTTATATTCGAGGTGTGTGTGTTGTACTTAATTGTACAAAACATGAAATATAATTAAGATATTGGTTTTCAAATACTTACTTTCTTTACACATTCTTTTCAAGAAAAGATCCAAGTGAGCCGACATAATATTCTCTAAGCAAAGAAAGTTGCTATAAAAAATTTTCTCGCCAGGAAATCCAGGATTTTTCGCAATTCCTGGAAAGAAATTGCTGAAAAGATTCAAGTTTGGTCCCCGGTGGTGAAGGTCTGCTTAGAGATATATATACACTAGAGAAGACTTTAGTTTGCTTCTATGGTCTGTGTAATGCCAGATAATGTGTGATTATGTGTTTCTCGTATCAACCATGGTGAACTGAATTTCATACAGCTGGGGTGAAACTTTGGAAGAGTAACTTTCGGTTTTCTTTTCGCGGCGGGGTGAGAATATAATACCAGAAATCTAAAATGTTAAATAGTTGATATAAATGAGAAATGGTGGAAGCAGGGTAAATGCGGGGGGAGGGAGTGATTATTCCCACGCTAAGTCCTTTGTCGGTAACCGAGATGGCGACTGTGTGTTTGAATACCAAATATAAGGCACGTAGACCGTCCAGCAGAAGAAAAAGGTATAAATATAAGATCGAGC